>CM055121.1:79529965-79912465 GCA_029206835.1 Rana muscosa
CTAATTAACACCACTTAATTATCCTTTAATGGATGATCAATGTTCACTGGCTATTATGGATCATGTGATGTTTGCACTATTTGTATTTATTTGAAGTATATTTTCATTATGTGTTAGCCATGACTAAGCACTAGACCCTAGTGTGAAACGCGTCGGCTGTACCCCCTTGTTTTTGCTGTGACTTGCAGTGCTTCATGTATTTTACCTATTAAAGGCAACCTCTATGGTTTTTGGTGTGCGGCTGTCCATATATCCTGCCTTCCTTTTCGAGGCTTTAAATAGCACAGAGAAAGAAAAGATTACAAGACTTTAATATATCAGCAGAGTTATCTTACATCAAGCCATTGGTCCACAAAGTAGTCCATATCTTTTTTTACTGGTCTTGCGTCACAGCCATGAATTCTCTTAAGTTCCATCAGTAAACGTTTTCCTTTGTTGGTGAACTCGTCAAGTTCTTTCTGGTTCTCCGTGATTTCATTCTTGGCTGATTCATGCTAAGTAAACAATGTTGTCTAAAATTAGCGAACATAATCACAAAAAGCAACAATAACAGTCTAAGTGCTACGACTGAGTTGGGGGAAGATTGAAGAGTTACAATTTGTATGTTTTATCTTTGTGGTCTGATAGAAATATATTTTAAAGTAAGCTTTGTTGGGCCGCAGCCAGTGATTGACTACAAGCTGCAGTTAACTTCCTTCACTAAACTTTAGAAAAAAATCTTATTTGAAAAAGAAGCCATTACACAGCCAGGAACACTCTTTTACTTTATTTTTCAGTTATGCTGTTGCCCTGTACAGATATACTGTTTCCTGTATCACATCCCCAATAAATGGATAGTGATAATGATGCAGACTCATGTACACAAAGCTGACACTTCTGAAGGGACAATGCAATTTTAGTCAGTTAATGTCTGACTGGGCCATGTCATTATAGATATTGAAAATGTGGCTCTTCTGTGACTATTGCATTCCTTATCAAAGTGAATCAAAAAGATAAGGAGGGTACAAAGCTGCTAAAGTACCTAGCCTAGGACCCCATTTGGCCTTAATCCTTTTTTGTGGATAGGTGACATTAGATGCTTTTTTGCTGAACCAGGAAATAGGTACAGTATGTAGCTTGCCTGGCTTTGCAACATAACAATTATGAGCAAATCACAAGGCTGTACAGAATTACAAATCTGTTTGCTTTTAAACATACAGTATATGTATGTAAACCATGTATTTTGTTTTACCTTGAGTTTTTCTCTAATCATTTTTTAGTAATTAAAGGGGTTGTAAAGGTTTAATAAAAAAAGAAATAAATACCAAACATACCATACTTACCTCCACTGTGCAGTTCGTTTTGCACAGAGTGGCCCCAATCCTTGTCTTCTGGGGTCCCTCGGCGGCTGTCTCAGCTCCTCCCCGCAAGAGCTAACCCCCCTCTGGGAAGCTCTCTCCCAAGGGGGTTAGCTTGCGAGCATGCTCCCGTGTGATACACTCAGCGGCCATAGCCATCGAGTGTATCACTCGGCCCCGCCCCCCGGCGTGCTGCGTCATTGATTTGATTGACAGCAGCGAGAGCCAGCGGGAGCCAATGGCTGCACTGCTATCAATCATCCAATGAAGAGCCGACTAGAGCTTGGTGAAAGCAATGCGGGATCGTGCCCAAGGAGATTTGGGTCTCAGGTAAGTAAAACGGTGGCTCGGGGGTGATTGCAAGGTGTTTTTTCACCTTAATGCATAGGATGCATTAAGGTGAAAAAACACAAAGCTTTACAACCCCTTTAACTTAGAATTTTGGTTTTGGACTTTCCACTAATTATTAGGCCCCTTTCTCACTGAGGCGTTGAAAAAACGCCAAAAAATTATCAGTTTTTTTACCGCGATTTTACCGCATTTTTACCGCGTTCGCGGCAAAAATAGCGCTAACGCATATGCGTTTTTACCGCGTTTTTGCGGTAAAAAGGATTATTTGGTATCCCACAATCCTCCACTCTACTGCAGTCATGTGACCTTCCCACAGCTTCTGGGTGTTTTTTTACCGCGTTTTTACAGCAGTACTTATTCATTTCAATGGGGATAGGCGTTTTTACAGCGCTATTCTATGCGCCCCAAAGATGCTCCAAAAAAGCTGTTTGCAGGATTTTTTCCAACGCACAGCCAGCAAAACGCCTCAGTGTGAAAGCCCTCAGGTCGCGTGGTCGTAGCGACGTTGCACCAAAACAAAATTGACGCCTTTTTTTTCCCACAAATAGAGCTTTCTTTTGGTGGTATTTGATCACCTCTGAGGTTTTTATTTTTTTTCCCTATAAACAAAAAGAAGAGCAACAATTTTTTTAAAAAGCTATATTTTTTACTTTTTGCTATAATAAATATCCCCAAAAAATATATAAAAAAACTAATTTTTTCCTCAGTTTAGGCCGATATGTATTCTTCTACATATTTTTGGTATAAAAAAAACGCAATAAGCATATATTGATTGGTTTGCGCAAGAGTTATAGTGTCTACAAAATATATAGATAGATTTATGGCATTTTTATTATTATTATTTATTTTATTAGTAATGGCGGCGATCTGCGATTTTTATTGGGACTGCGACATTATGGCAGACAGTTCGGACACTTTTGACACTATTTTGGGACCATTGTCATTTATACAGCGATCAGTGCTATAAAAATGTACTGATTACTGTGTAAATGGGGTTAAACACTAGGGGGCGATGAAGGGGTTAAGTGTGTCCTAGGTAGTGATTCTAAATGTAGGGGGGGTGGTCTCACAACAACATGACAGAGATCACTGCCCCCCCGATGACAGGGAGCAGTAGATCCCTGTCATGTTGCTAAGCAGAACAGGGAAATGCCTTGTTTACATGCATCTCCCTATTCTGCCGCTCCATGACACGGTCGCGGGACACCGGCGGACATCGAGTCCTCAGGATCCTCAAGCACAGTCACTAGACGGCAAATTAAAGGGGACGTACAGGTACGCCCATTTGCCCACCGCTGCCATTCTGCCAATGTATATCGGCGTGCAGCGGTCGGCTAGTGGTTAAAAAATACTAGAAACTAAGAGCACTTTGAAATGTATTGTATATGACAGAATACTAAAATAGAAAGAACATTACATTAAAGATATTTTCTTACTTTTGCAATGGTGCGGCGGATGTCCTCCTGATCTTTTAAAGTGGATTTGATTGTGATCATATTTTCCACAGTTTCTAAAACCTTCATTATAAAGGATTTTACATGTTCATACTCTTTCATTAGATCTATAAGTGCCAGACACTGCTCTTGACTGGAATAAGAGAAACAAATATAGTTCACTGAATAGGAGGAACATTCAAAAACATTTTATGAATTTCAAAAGGAACATACCATTACATTATCATTAATCTGGATCTGAGTTTTCAAATACTATACTGACATAATTATTGGTGAACAGGTACTCCAGTTCATTTTTTTTAAAGTGGTAAGGCTTATGTTTTGGGAGCTAAGGACCTCCTGAAAAAGAACGTCTGATTGGACAAAACACATAGGGGCTGGAAGCATTGTGAATATAAGATTGTGTTATTTCACAGTATACCTCTTATTTATTTATTTTGTTTTTACTGGCCACACTATTTGGGTTCTCTATGTTTTCTAAAGCTTAAAGGGGTTGTAAAGGTTAATTTTCTAAATAGGTTCCTTTAAAGCGGAGGTCCACCTGCGATTTTTTTTTTTTTTTAAAGTCAGCAGCTACTAACAGTGTAGCTACTGACTTTTAATAAGGACACTTACCTGTCCTACTCGCCCGCGATGTCGGTCCCCCGACGGCGATCGGATCACTGCTGGCAGGTCCCGGCTCCTCCATCCTGACTAAGGGAAACAGGCAGCGAAGCCTTACTCACTCCCCGTTTCCTACTGCGCATGCGCCACTCGCAAGGCGCTTTGTGAATGGGCAGCTTGCCTCCTGGGATACACACAGTTCCCAGAAGGCAGCTCATCCCATTCACAAGAAGAGGAAGCGGAAGGACATCGGATGAGAAGAGGCACATTAGAGGCAGATTAGGGGACTTCCGCATAGCAACAAGCATTTCGAGTGAGTATAAAAAAAAAAAATTCTATTAATTTTTTTCTTTTTTTTATAGGATTTTTAATGTAAAAATGTTTTCTGGGTGAACCTCCGCTTTAAGCTAGTGCATTGTTGGTTCACTTACCGGTTCCTTTGATTTCCCTTCTAAATTTTTAATTTTTTTTGTCTGAATTTCTCACTTCCTGTTTCTCCTCAGTAAGCTTGCCCCCATCATCCGAGCCGTTTTGGCAGGGGGTTAGTCAGCTTGCTCGCCCCCTCCCTTGGGACTACATCCCTGTGGGGCACGTCTCCCCGCAGGGATGTAGTCCCAAGGGAGGGGGCGAGCACGCTGACTAACTCCCAGCCCGAACAGCTCGGATGATGGGGGCAAGCTTACAGGGAGTGAGAAATTCAGACAAAGAAAAAAAACATTTAGAAGGGAAATCAAAGGAAAAGGTAAGTGAACCAACAATGCACTAGCTTAAAGGAACCTATTTTAGAAAAAAATAAAAAAACCTTTACAACCCCTTTAATGCTAATAGGAGTGGATGGTTTATTGATTGATAGGAGAAGAAGGGTGATGCGTAGACCAAAAAACAGCATGCCAAGTCTACAATGGCCTTCTATTGCTGGAGGTCAAAATATACAGCAAGTTGCTGGTTAATATTGAAGGGTTGCATCATGGACACTTTTTTTTAAATATCTAAAGTTTTTTTCCATTTAATGATATACAATGGATTACTAAAGTTTGTTGTTTTTCACAAATTTGGACACTATAGGGTTGATTTACAAATCAACCCCAAATTCTGGTGCAGCTCTGCAAAGAAACCAATCAGTTTCCAGGTTTTAATATCTTAGCTAAATTGAACAAGCTGAAATTAGAAGCTGCCTGCAGGCTCGATATATAGCAAAAATCCAAAGCAGGGGCTGGCTGCCCCATACTTGTGATTTATTAAACGTCCATCAACCAAAAAATATTACAAACTTCCAATTTGTAATATTTATGTTGATGGACTTTTAATAAATTGTATGTATGCTGTAGCCCTTGTTTTGGATTTGTGAGATATAGAATATAATACACTGTATATATTTATATATAATATGCTGCAGATTACCATGTCAATAATGTATTTCTTACCTCTCACTGATAAGCCTCTTAGTATCTTCCCAAGTAATGTTCAGTCCATTCAATTCTTTGTCTGCTTCAGCTGCCAGAGATAAATCCTTCTGAGCAATCTGCTTTGCTTTGTCCATCAGCCACTGTCTTTCATGCTGATATGAATTAATTTCCTCCTCCAGCTCATTAAAAAATGTTAACCTGTATTCATTTTGAATTAAAAAAAAAGGTATATTTTGTTAGATTCATAAAGAGGATATAAATACCTGCCACTTTGAAATTAATACAACAACTACAGTACACAAATGTGAGTGTGGTCCGCATCCACCGCACCCCCCTAGCGACGCCACTGAGTATCTGTGCCATTTTTTGTGTACATACTGAATAGTGAATTTTTGAAAACTGCTTTTAAGAAAAGTCAGTGTGACCATCTTTCTATCACGACAGATGAGGAGTATAAACATTCTTACTACAGTCTACCAAGTATAACCACTGAACTTGAAAGTGTAGTTATAAACAAATCTAATCACATTTCTAAATTTAAAGAAAATGTACACCCAACGTTTAATATTTCTGATATGTGCCTACTGTACCATGTACTTGTATGAGAAAATTATCCTATTCTCTTGGTACTACTTCCTTTGTGTGAAATACCTGACGTTCCTGACAGCCTCCCTGCTTTCCTATTAAAAACTGACCACACTACGCATGACAGCACAGCATGTTTTTTTTATATACAGTGGGGAAAATAATTATTTGATCCTTTTTAGATTTTTGTAAGTTTGCCCACTTACAAAGAGATGAAGGGTCTATACCTTTAATCATAGGTGTATTTTAAATGATAGAGACAGAATATCAACCAAAAATCCAGAGCAAAATGGGCTACAAGAACATCAGCAAGAAGCTTGGTGAGAAGAAGACAACTATTGGAGCGATTATTCACAAATGTTAGAAACACAAAATACCCATCAATCGCCATCGATCTGGAGCTCCATGCAAGATTTCTTTATCGTACACCACGGGACACAGAGCTAGTCATTACATAATGGGTTAAGGGTCACCAGCGGTGATTGGACACTGGCACAACCAATGGAAGACAGTTCCCCTCCATATAACCCCTCCCATCAGGGAAGTACCTCAGTTTTTTCGCCAGTGTCGAAAGGTGTTGGACCCGTTAGGAGGTGCTAAAGGAAAGCTCTACCAAAGAGACCCTCTGGGGGTAAAAGAGCTATGCTTTCGGATCCATCCAAGACGCCTACAAATGAGCTGAATCTGGATGGGATCCGGGCCTCATCCATGAGGCGTCGCCTGTAATGTCTCTCTTCGGAGGACTGGGCTCTAAGATCCAGCACTTTCGCTATTTCGCTATAAAGTCCTGGTAAGAGTCTTGTACAAGGCCCAGGGGAGAGGTATCCTTTAAATAGGAACCCATATCCCTGAAGGTTGGCACACATAGCCCACCGTGAAGGGTGAAGTTTGGTATCTGTCTGAAATCTTTCAGCAGAAAAACCTGCGGCGTGGATAAGGTGAGATTAGAAGGTCCATAACTAGGTTGGGACCTTTTTCAAAAAGTGGATGTCTTCTTTTTTTCCACCACTGGGGGGAGTAAAGAGCTGAATATACTCACCTCACTCTGTTCAGTGTCGGCTTCGGCGAAGTACACTGCTCGTCACCTCCGCTGCTGAGCTTGCTGGGGCACCCCGATCCTCCTTTCGGTGGCCGACCAGACACCTGCAGATGCAGGTAAGTGGGAACAAGGGCTGATGAGAGTCCTCGCTCACTATGGCCACCGCCATAGCGCTAAGGGCCGCGCGCGCGCGGGAGCGCGCTTTATCGGAGGGGGGGGGGCGAAGGCGTGCGCGGGCACGTGGCGCGCGCAGGCACAGAAACGGCGCCAAATTTAAAAGACTGTCAGCGTGAGAAGCACTGCAGCAGCAAGCAAGCTCGTTAGTTCTCTTGTTCCTGGCAGAGAAACACAGCAGCTATACAGGGACGTAAGACTCCATGTGGTTGGATTGGGTACTTCCTAGAAGACATCCATGTTATGCATAGTTATGTGTTAAAAGTTGCATACTTAATGTATTTGCTAAACTGAACACGGTAGTATATGCATTTAGGTACCTTGTATTTTGTCTAAACAGTAAGCCTTCCAGGGGAAGTAATGCGGACAAAAAGAGATAAGAAAGCACCGCCGCCTGAGAAGAGGCTCTAGCTGTGCTGACTCGGTACCTTTCTCTCCTGTGTTGCTAAATGCACCTGTACAGGATGAGCCATTACCTCTGTCAGGTATGGCGGCTTCCCCAGTGAAGCCTGGGCCTGTATATGTCACTGAGGACACTTTATCAGCTGCCCTAAATAATCTGGAGGAAAAAATTGCTACCTTAATCGCTAAGTCCTCTAAAAAGGACAATAAGCGAAGCAGGTCTCTTCCAGTATTGGACCTCCCTTCAGAAGTACCTGAGGGAGGAGGATGAGGAGGAGGAGGCTACATCATCAGAGGATGAGGAGCCAGATTTTAAAGTCACAGGTACAATGCTATAGCAGTGCATTTAAGTTAACCTCTGCGGAGGTAACGGAATTACCTGTCTCCTCCCTAGGGTCATTAAGATCCCTGCAAGGTGCATGCTCCTTCCCGGTTCATCCGTTACTAGAGGATCTAATATACGCAAACTGGCAACATCCAGATAAGCGTTTCTCACCTCCAAAAAGGTTTAACATTCTTTATCCTATGGGGGAAATTTTTTTTTTAAAGAAATGGAGCCTGCCTCCGGTAGATGCGGCTATTTCTTGTGTAAATAAAAACCTGACATGTCCGGTGGATAATGTACAAGGGTTTAAAAGATCCTTCTGAGAAGAAGTTGAAATCCTCCTTCCTTTTGGCCGGCTCAATTACCCAACCTGCAGTAGCAGCAGTCGGTATGTGTCAGGTCATCAGCCAACAGGTAAAGCAGGGGCTGAAGGAACTGCCTTCAGAGCAGGCTAGAAATTGGGAAAATTTGCCTAAAGCCTTATGCTTCACAGTGGATGCCATGAGAGATTCTATCATACAGGCATCACGCCTTACACTCCAGCTGGTACAGATGCGCAGAGTACTTTGGCTTAAGCATTGGTCAGCGGAAACCCCATGCAAAAAGCTGTTGGCAAGTTCCCGTTCCATGGCGAACGCCTATTTGGGGAAGATTTAGAAAAATATATACAGAAGATATCAAGTGGTAAAACGACTTTTACCTGAGAGAAAGAAAAACAAGAGACCTTGTTTTAAACGCTCTCTCTCCCCAGCTCCCGGAAAATCTGACTCCAACCAGTGGCGGCGGCCTGTTTTAGCCGCCCACAAAAGCCAAGGGGCAAGCTCAGAAGAACAAGAAGCCGTGGGGTGCAAGAGCTAATAAGCAAGCCCCCAAAACCTCTCAGTGAAGGGGCGCCCCCCCTCGGCCGAGTGGGAGGAAGGCTTTGTCAGTTCTCAGCGACTTGGCGGTCAGAAATCCAGGACAATTGGGTGGTATCCACAATATCCTCAGGGTACAAACTGGAATTTCGAGAGATCCCATCTTCTCAATTCCGAGGTTCAAGACTCTCCAAGGATCCACAAAAAAGAGAATCCTTCTTCAAAGGTTTGAATCACTTAATGGCTTAAGGGGTAGTTACAGACGTACCCCAAAAAGAGCGAGGTTCAGGTTTTTACTCAAACCTCTTTGTGATTCCAAAGCCAAATGGAGATGTCAGACCCATCCTGGATCTAAAATCCCTAAATCGGTTCCTGAACGTTCGCCATTTTCAAATGGAAACGATCCGATCCGTGGCCGCCACTTAAAAGGGCGGAGAATTCATGGCGCCCATAGATATCAAGGACGCACATTTACACATACCCATCCTCCCCGCTCACCAAAGATTCCTAAGGTTTGCGGTAGAAGATCGCCACTTTCAATTTGTGGCTCTGCCGTTTGGTGTAGCCACCGCGCCCATAGTATTCACAAAGGTGCTAGCTCCTCTGTTAGCAAACCTAAGAACACGGGGCATTGCGGTAACAGCCTATCTGGGACGATCTACTAGTAATAGATCAGTCAGAGGAGGGATTGGGTCACGCTGTACACACTACAGTAGGATACCTGGAGCATTTAGGATGGATTATAAATTTACAAAAATCCTCTCTCCAGGCCCAAAGAAGGATAGTGTACCTGGGCATGATCATAGATACAGCCCAAAACAGGGTATACCTGCCAGAACCGAAGATACAGTCTCTGAAAGACCTGATCCACAAGGTCAAAGCAAACAAGAGGCCGTCTATTCGCCTTTGCATGAGACTATTGGGAAAGATGGTAGCCTCCTTCGAGGCGGTCCCTTACGCCCAGTTTCATTTGAGACTACTTCAAGGCAATATTTTAGCTTCCTGGAACAGGAAGAGCCAAGCTCTGGATATACCCATGCGCCTGTCCTCACAAGTACGCCACAGCTTCGATTGGTGGCTAGAAGCCAGGAATTTACGGAAGGGAAAGTCCTTCCTTCCAGTGGCCTGGAAGGTGGTATCTACGGATGCCAGCCTATCGGCCTGGGGTGCAGTATTCGAGGAGGCTTCTACCCAGGGAACCTGGGCCAAGACTCAGGGGATCCTGCCCATCAATGTGCTAGAGATCCGGGCGGTATATCTAGCCCTCAAAACCTGGACATACAGGTTACAGGGCTACCCAGTTCGGGTTCAATCCGACAATGCTACTGCAGTAGCTTACATCAATCACCAAGGAGGCACCCGCAGTCGGGCAGCCCAAAGAGAGGTGAACCGGATCTTGGCATGGGCAGAAGAGCATGTACCTTGCCTTTCTGCAATCTTCATTCCACGGATAGAAAATTGGCAAGCAGACTACCTGAGTCGTCAGCAGCTGCTACCAGGAGAGTGGTCTCTTCACCCCGAGATCTTTCAGGCCATATGTCTGAGATGGGGAAACCCAGATGTAGACCTGCTAGCTGCCAGGTTCAACAAGAAATTGGACAACTTTGTGTCCAGAACGAGAGATCCTCTAGCCTACGGGACAGACGCTCTAATAATACAGACGCTCTAATAATACAGACGCTCTAATAACTCCATGGAATCAGTTCTCACTGATCTATGCATTCCCTCTGATCCCTCTTCTACAAAGACTGCTTCGCAGGATCAAGGACGAGGGAATACCAGTAATCCTAGTGGCCCCAAACTGGCCCAGGAGGCCTTGGTACGCCGAGATTGTAAAAATGGCGATAGGAAGGCCCTGGAAGTTTCCACTTCGACACGACCTGCTGTCACAGGGTCCAGTATTCCACCCTTCCTTACAAAGGCTAAAGTTGACGGCCTGGCTGCTGAGACCCACATTTTTAAAAAGAGAGAGGTCTCTGGTCCGGCTCTTTCTACGCTCATTAATGCTAGAAAGCCAGCCTCCAGACTCATCTATCATAGAGTCTGGAGAGCATACGTTTCCTGGTGTGAATCCAGATGTTGGAATCCTCAGAAATATGAAATAAGTAGGATTCTTGCTTTTTGCCAGTTAGGAGTGGATATGAAATTAGCCCTTAGCACCATCAGAGGGCAAATATCGGCTCTATCAGTCTTCTTTCAGAGACCATTGGCAACTCACTCCCTAGTTCGGACATTCATTAAGGGGGTACTGAGGATAAATCCTCCAGTTAGGACTCCCTTGTGTCCATGGGATTTGAATTTGGTATTGTCAGTGTTGCAAAAGCAACCTTTTGAACCTATTCGCCATATTCCTTTAATTATATTGAGTAGGAAGTTGGCCTTTCTGATTGCTGTAGCTTCTGCTAGGAGAGTATCAGAGCTAGCAGCTCTTTCTTGTAAAGAGCCTTATCTAATTTGTCACAAGGACAAAATCGTACTACGACCCCATCCGGCTTTTCTACCTAAGGTGGTGTCGGCTTTTCACTTAAATCAAGACATTGTTCTGCCTTCCCTTTTTTCAAACCCGCGGACGGCGGGGGAAAAATTATTACACTCTCTAGATCTAGTGAGAGCGGTAAAGGTGTATCTGCAAGCAACCGCTCAGATACGTAAAACAGATGTTTTGTTTATTTTACCAGATGGACCCAAGAAGGGCCAAGCGGTATCAAATTCCACCATTTCCAGGTGGATTAGACAAGTAATTATTCAAGCTTGGTTTAAAGAACAGGACTCCTCCTTTTCCTGTTAAGGCGCACTCTACCAGGGCGATAGGTGCTTCATGGGCAGTGCACCACCAGGCTTCGATGGCTCAGATCTGTAAAGCTGCAACTTGGTCTTCAGTCCATACATTTTTTCCAAATTCTATCAAATAGATGTGAAAGGACATGAGGATTCCGCCTTTGGGCGAAGTGTGCTGCAGGCAGCAGTATAGGGCTTCTGGTCCGCAAGCGGCCTGTTTTGATCTGTGTCTCCCCCCCTTCATATGAGCATTGCTCTGGGACGTCCCATTATGTAATGACTAGCTCTGTGTCCCGTGGTGTACGATAAAGAAAATAGGATTTTTATAACAGCTTACCTGTAAAATCCTTTTCTTGGAGTACACCACGGGACACAGAGGTCCCCCCCTTCTTATGGGAACCTTACTGCTTTGCTACAAAACTGAGGTACTTCCCTGATGGGAGGGGTTATATGGAGGGGAACTGTCTTCCATTGGTTGTGCCAGTGTCCAATCACCGCTGGTGACCCTTAACCCATTATGTAATGACTAGCTCTGTGTCCCGTGGTGTACTCCAAGAAAAGGATTTTACAGGTAAGCTGTTATAAAAATCCTATTTTTACCTCATGGGGTAAGAATGATCATGAGAAAAGTGAGTAATCATCCCAGAACTACATGGGAGGAGCTTGTGAATGACCTCAAGGCAGTTGAGACCACAGTCACCAAACAAACCATTGGTAACACAATACGCCGCCATGGATTATAATCCTGCAGTGCCCGCAAGGTCTCCCTCCTCAAAAAGGCACATGTAAAGGGCTGTCTGATTCAGAGAAGGGTTGGAAGAAAGTGCTGTGGTCAGATGAGACCAAAATTTAGCTCTTTGGCATTAAAATGTTTCTAAACCCACAACAGTAAAATCAGTCTGTATTTGCAGTAAAGTATGCTTGTTATACTCACTGTGGAACCTAAGGGGTTTATCCCCTGCATTGTGTAAAAAAGCAGTTTGATCATGTCCCCTCTGATCTTCACCTTCTTCCAGTGTCTTCTCTGAATATTATAAATGGAAGGAGTCAGGCTGCACATTCTCAGTTCGGTGTGTTTTGTAAAGAGGGTTTTATTTTGTTCTTGGGAGAGTACATGTGATCAATACAGGGCCAATCAGCACTATCTAGACAGAGTATCAGAGGTCCTGAAGTTTTATGGGACAGTGAGACTAGAATGAAAACTCTTCCTACAAGCTTTACCACACAGGGATAGAAGTCACAAGACTACTATATACTACTGATGAGAAAATGTATTTAGCAGTTTATATTCACTAAAATAATTGCACTTCCATGTTGTGTGTACTGTGGGAGATCAGATATAGTGGATGCAGGCTCCTGGGTTTAGTAACACTTTAACTCGAGTCGCCGTGTTTGGAGGAAGAAAAATGCTGACTATGACCCTAAGAACACCATCCCTACAGTCAAGCACGGGGGTGGAAACATTATGCTTTGGGTCTGTTTCTCTGCTTAAGGTACTTTGCTGCACTGAGAGGCCAATAGACGGGGCCATATATTGTAAAATCTTGGATGAGAACCTTCTTCCCTCAGCCAGAATACTGAAAATGGGTTTTCCAAAATGACAATGGCCCAAAACAAAACACCAAGGCAACAAAGGAGTGGCTCAAGAAGAAGCATTTTCTGTGCTTGCCAACAAAGGTTTCTCCACCAAGTACGAAGTCATGTTTTGCTTGTGGATTAAATACTTATTTTACTCACTGAACTACAACTCAATTTATAACATTGTATCATGTGTTTTTTCTGGATTTTTAGTTGATATTCTTTCTCTATCATTTAAAATAGACCTATGATAATTATAGACCCTTCATTTCTTTGTAAGTGGGCAACTTACAAAATCTACAGGGGATCAAATACTTATTTTCCCCACTGTATACTATATACACAAATGTTTTGACTTTAAACTGAATGGGTTGCTATACATCATGATGGTTAACATATACAGTGGAACCTCGGATTGCGAATAACTCGGTTAACGAGCGTTTCGCAATACGAGCACTGTATGTTTTTAAATCCTGACTCGGCTTGCGAGTGTTGTCTCGCAAAACAAGCAGGATTCAAGCCACAGCATTTGGCCTGAGGTGGGGGGGGGGGGGGGCGTCGGAGCTGAGCAGAGCCAAACGGCGCTGATCAGAGCCGATCGGCGCCGTTCAGAGCCATTCAGAAATGCTCAGAAAGACTCGGAAATACTCAGTTCCTGAGCCTTTCCGAGGTTTTACGAGGTCAGCCGAGCTGTCCTCGGGCCTTTCCGTGTGTTTCCCCCCACCTCTGGCAACATGCGGAATTGCATGCCATTGAAGTCAATGCGGAACAAATTATTTTCGTTTCCATTGACTTTAATGGGGAAACTCGCTTTGATATGTACTTTGTACTTTGGATTACGAGCATTCTCCTGGAACAGATTATGCTCGTAATCCGAGGTTCCACTGTACTTTAACAACAGAACTTACAAGCGGGCACATGGGGTTTTTCAATGCTATCAGGGCAACATTTAGATCTTGTGGTGTTCTGTTTTACAAACACATTATGTCCAAACACATCCTTTAACAAACATGTGTTTTCATTGAGAACATGTGCCTGCGATGGCCAATGATCTCAAAGGAGGCTCTTATTGGTCATTGACTTAGAATATTGCATTATGGAGCATAGGGAGCTTCATATTGGACATCTGATGGAGGGTTTAAAGGATTGTGTTCATAACAGTAAAGTTCTAACTTAAAACTCACCCACAGAGTATTTAAAACTTAAAGCGGAGGTCCTGCGATTTTTTTTTAATTAAAAGCCAGCAGCTACAAATACTGCAGCTGCTGACTTTTAATAAATGGACACTTACCTGTCCAGGGTGCCTGCGATGCCGGCAGCCGAAGCCGAGCAATCGCTCATCTCTTGGCTGCCCCCGCCGCCATCCTCTGTGAGGGAATCAGGAAGTGAAGCGTTGCGGCTTCACTGCCCTGTTCCCTACTGCGCATGCGCGAGTGGTGCGGCACGTTCCCAGTGGTCCCCGCTGTCTCCTGGGACCAGTGTGTTTCCCAGAAGGCAGCGGGGGACGGGGACGGGAAGTGGAGTGACTCCCGTGGGAGTCTCTCCCCGGAAGTAGGTGCAAATACTTGTATTATACAGGTATCTGCACCCCCCTCCCCCTGAAAGGTGCCAAATGTGACACCGAAGGGGGGAGGGTTCCGAAAAGCGGAAGTTCCATTTTTGGGTGGAACTCCGCTTTAACATAATATTTGATACGAGGGGGATTTATTATTATTTGTTAAGGGGAGGGCTCACATTTAAATGCACTGGATCTGGATTATTCTATTAAGCTCTGTAGTAGCTTTCATTTATGAAGAAGATGGAATATACATTGCCCAACTTGTTTCAAGTCTCCAGTTCTGTCTGTGATCTGACACATGCACCAGGGGACATCATAAATGGATGATGTCCCAAACGTATATGCTGAGCTGGAGACATGGATATCCATTATACTCTACGATGCCTCCCAGCACATTTTAAAGCAGCACTAGGAGTGCAAGAGGCCTGACACCTCGTGCATACACTTGGTAGACTAACCTGTGTAGAATGCATACTATATACCTTCAAGAGAATGAAATATATTTAGAAACGTTATGTTGAGAAATGGTTAAAGCCATGACAAGAATCTGGTTTATGCTGTACAAATTACAACTAAAAGGTAAACAAGTCAACAGTAAAAAAGATCCTGCATGTAGTACTGTAAGTTTTGTTTAGTTGAACATAATGTTATTTTAAAAAACACTTCTTGAAGAGGCAAGAAAAAGTAAATTTATTTGATTATTACCTTTGTTGAAATGCTTGTAGGGCTGGCTCTTTCATCTCTTCGCTGTCTGCTTTTTCTTCAATGTCTTCAATAGTCTTGAGCAGCCTCTCTCTGCAATCAATAAATGATTTCCACAAAGCTTCAAGAACCTCTGCTTCACTTAGCTTTGTTCCAAGTAATGTCTGTACTTTTTCTAGTTCTAAACTTAGATTGTCAGAGAGTGCTCTACAAGAAGTTCTCTGCTCAGAAATAGAGTTCTTTAGGTTATACTGTGCTTTGGTAAGTGCAGTATCTAAAGCTGCAGACACGCCTGCTATCTTGTCAATGTCCTGTGAAACAACATTTATGTCTTTTTCAAGGGAATCTGATTTGTCTTTATCCAAGCTGACTGCTCCCACTACGGTTTCTTTTAAGGTTTGAAGGACTCCTAGAGTGTCTGCATGTATTCTTAAGAAGTCTCCTAATTTGGACAGGGATTCTTGACGTCTTTCTGTGACTTGAGTTGCTTCTTCATATAGCTGTACACAGTCATTGACTCTTTGTTGTAGAAGGGAACGATCTTCTGAAACGGTGAAGGTGCATAACTTGGCAAATTGTTCTTTCAGGTGACCGATTTCTTCTTGCTGTTTTTTCATCTCTGCTATATGTTTCTGTGGGATAAAGAAGTATACAATTGCTCACAAAATAATTGTACTTTACAGGTGAAGTCTATCTGTAAATTGAAAGTGATATTTTATAGGTCAAGTCTGATAGGTGGTGCCCCTCTTTGGCTTTCTATACCACTAGAGCAGGGGTCTCAAACTGGCGGCCCTCCAGCTGTTGCGAAACTACAAGTCCCATGAGGCATTGCAAGGCTGACAGTTACAAGCATGACTCCCTCAGGCAGAGGCATGATGGGACTTGTAGTTTCGCAACAGCTGGAGGGCCGCCAGTTTGAGACCCCTGCACTAGAGGATTTCAGCAACAAGATGTCCTAACCATAGTTCCTTTCTTGGAATTTAAAATGTTCTGCCCACCAGTGGGTATTGCCGTTATTCCTGTTAAATATTTCAAAATAAAAACTAAATTAAAAATCTGAAAGCAAAAATTGGATCTCCACCAAAATAGTCATGGAATCCAAAACAAATATGAAAAGGTAGGCAGTTTTAACTGTTCAGCATCTACCAAAACTGAACTATTGGTTGTGGTTGACAGATTCAAAGTAAAGCCTAATGCCCTGTGCACACAATCGTTTTTTCCAATGAAAAAAGTCCAATGGACTTTTTTTTATCGGAAAAAACGATCTTGTGTGGGCCCCATCTGACTTTTTTCCATCGGTGTAAAAAAATAGAACATGTTTTACATTTTTCCCATGGAAAAAAAAACGATAGAAAATTCCGATCGTCTGTGTGGAACTCCATCGGAGAAAAATCCATGCATGCTCAGACTAAATTAGAAGACGGGAGCGCTCGTTCTGGTAATACTAGCGTTCGTAATGGAGATAGCACATTCGTCATGCTGTAACGGACTGAAAAGCACGGAGACTGAAAAGCGCAAATTGGCTAACACCAAACTTTTACTAACACGCGGTAACACGAAATCAGCAAAAGCAGCCCAAAGGGTGGCGCCATTGGATTTGAACTTCCCATTAATAGTGCCGTCGTACGTGTTGTACGTCACGGCGCTTTGGACGGTCTGAATTTTGTCTGATGGTGTGTAGGCAAGACTGATAGTCAGCTTCATCGGAATTCCGACGGAAAAATCCATCGGATTTTAGACCATCGAAATTCCGATCGTGTGTACAGGGCATAAAACATATTGCAACTTTACTATGAGAATACAGTACATGTGTACAATTGGCTTGATGTGCAAATATTTCAAGTGCATTAGAAAAGAAGAACACCTCATTTAAAGTCACAGCAGCATCATGTTTAGAGGTAATGATTTCAGCAGCTTCTTGAAGTTCTCGAAGGATCTGTGTAATCCAGAGGGATGATTCGAGCAACATGTCATCAAATTTCTGATGCTCACTCAGGACAGACTCCAAAACACTGATCCTAAAAAAAAGTGATATAAACAGTAATGGTGAAGCAAAAATGTATTATAGAAAGTGTAACACAAAGGCATTTTGGCTAGTCGGTATATTTTCCAATTGCTTTACATGCACATACGCTGCTAGAATTTGTGCAATAAACAGGAGTGAAATTACAAACCTTTTGGAAACAGCATCAGGTAAACTATTCCATCTTTGGGACAGATCCTCTAGACGACTCCTCATTGACTCTATGCCACTTTCAGTGGAGGTTGGATACAAAGATGCGGACAACTGAACCAGAACAGTGTACCTCTGTGATTGTGCTAACTCATCATGAAGAGCCTGGTAAATTCAAAATATCAGTAGTTACTTCATCATCAGCCATATACATTATATTTAAAACAACCTTGAGAAAAGTGTCCAGTATATTCTGCATTATTTAGGTTCAATATGTGATCATCTTTTCAGATGTTTATTAAGTAATAACTGTTTAAAATCCAAGCGGGAATTTGAGTGTGGTCTAGCATCTTGTTGAGAAACCAGAAAATGGGTAGCACATAGACCTCTCTTTTGGAAAATGCTACTTGCCAAACTGCCATGCTTGTCTTATGCCGCGTACACACGATCAGTTTTCTCATCGGGAAAACTGTCATGTTTTCTCTTGGACAAGAAAAACAGCCGTGTGTAGGCTCTCCATCAGTTTTCCTGATGAGAAAACCGCAGAGAATCACGAGGAGAAAATTTAGAACATGCACTAAATTTTTCCCATCGCGAATCGTGGCGTTTCTTTCCTTGGCAGTTTTCCCATAGGGAAACACTGCTAGGGAGCCTACACACGGCCGGTTTTCTCGACCAAGAGAAAACCTGTCGTGAAAAACGGCCACGTGTACACGGGGAAAAGGGGACCAAGCTGGTCCTCGTTTTTCCCGTTGGGTTTCACGGCGGTGTTTTCACCGGCGAGAAACTCGATCGTGTGTACACAGCATCAGTGCCCTGAGTTATTAACCCAAAGCAATCATGCAGTTAAAGACTTCTGACTTTTCTGATATGTCAAATCTTAGAAACTTAGAAACAACTGAAGCCACAGTTAGCATACCAATAATCATGTTCAGAAGGAGATAGACAACAAGAATCCCTCTCGTTCTATTAGAAAAGGTGTAACGAAAAAGAAACATTGGGGACATTGGATAATCATTGGATAATCCACAACTCTCTATTCTTAATACAATAAAGTAAATAAGGAAGAGAAATAATCTGAAGATGTGAATATTACAGTCAAAGTTACTTCAAAACAGAAAATTAAGGGTCGCCACATTTTATCTTTTTATAGACCTCTGCATGTTATGATTTGTGATTGGAGACACCTTACAGTAAAATTACTGCTACACCCCCACTCCAGTGCATTGTGCTGACCTAGCTAAGTAACAGCCAAACTCCTAATCACAAGTGTCCTCACAGAGACTTGTACAAAAGAAGAAGAGGAGTGTGACAGACCATGCATGAGTGATGATAACTAAATGCAAACGGTGCCTTCTGGACTGTACAGTCATATTTAGACACCCTGCCCAACAGCTGTAGGGGAAAATGGAGGTAACACCATGAAAATGTTGTTGCTAGTATGATATCCGGCAGCATATCTGTTTTTGTGACTTTGTACTTCAAGGAAAGCACTAAAATATCAAAAAATCTGAGCTTTCTAGAAAACACTGTGCATTCTCTTTAAACATGTTCAACATTTTGTTTCACTACTTTGTCTACAAAGAACTCTATTTTTCTAAATAAAAAAAAATGACTATGACAGTGCCCGTGGCAATAAAAAAGGGTGGCAGCAGTGATGAGGTGCATTGTTAATATTACCTTTGAATGAAAATCCCCATAAAATAACTTGTATAATGCCACATGTCAAGCTTTAGATCATTATTCCATACCCATGCATAGCCATTGGTTATGACGCATACACATACCTGGGCTGTCTGCATTTCAGCTTCGATTTTTGTCTTGTCTGCAGGGAATAGGTTTTGTGGAGGACTGACCAATGCTTCATTTCTCTCAATCCAGATAATAAAAGCAGAAAACTCCTTTTCTTGCCTAAAAACATAAGCAGGCATTACAGAGTGCTCTCGTCACATTGCTATGACTTTAGATTCCTAAATACCAGACAGTTACCTCAAAAAAATTAACGTTAACGGGATTTTAAAAATGAGCTTCCATGCAATGCACAATATCTATGTACTGTAATTTTTACTCAATATTAATTATTACATGTCATGTAACAGATAATTATAGGATTATTATTGGATTGGATTATACCTCTGCCAATGTGCTAGCAATTGCTCCAGCAAGGAGTGCCTCTCTTTAGCTTGCGTCCAGGCGGTTTCAATTCGTTGTTGAAGGTTTGAGGTCTGCTGCACTGCTTTATCCTTATTTGTGAGATTACGAGCACCAGCAGTCAGGGAATGAATTCTGGTTTTCAAGGTTTCAACATCATGACAAATATCCTGTGGGTAACAGCAAACACATTTTATAGAATACTGCAATGATTAAGAAAGGGCCTACAAAAAGAGGTAAGGAGAGAAATAGTGAGTGTGACTTCTGATTATCACTTTCCTCTGCAACTTTGCTCTGCTGATTTATACATACAGCGGGTAAAAGAAGTATTGAACACGTCACCATTTTTCTAGGTAAATATATTTTTAAGGGTGCGATTGATATGACAGTTTCACCACATCGGTAACAACCCATGCAATCCACACATACAAAGAAACCAAAACAAATAAGTTCAGAAATTAAGTTATGTGTATTAAAATTGAATGACACAGAGAAAAAGTATTGAACATGCTAACTGAAATGTATTTAATATCTGGTACATAATCCTTTGTTGGTAATGACAGCTTTAAGATGCCTCCTGAATGAAGAAACTAGTCACATGCATTGCTCAGGTGTGGTTTTGGCCCATTCTTCCACACAAACAGTCTTCAAATCTTGAAGATTTTCTATTTGATTCAAGTCAGGTAAATGGCTGGGCCATTCTAGCAGCTATATTTTCTTTCTTTGAAACCAATTGAAAAGTTCCTTGGCTTTGTGTTTGGGATCATTGTTTTGCTGAAATGTCCACCCTCGTTTCATCTTCATCATCCTGGTAGATGGCAGCAGATTTTTGGTACATTTTTCCATTTATCCTTCTTTTAATGGCATGAAAGTTGCCAGTACCGTATGCTGAAAAACAGCCCCCCCACCATGATGCTCCCACTAGGGATGAGCCTGCGGTTCGAATTGAACGTAAGTTCGACTCGAATATCGGGTGTTGGTTTGTTCGAAAATGAACCCAACAATTGCAGTAAATTCGATATATATATTGTATAATCACACACATAGGTTGGACTTGATGAACTTGTGTCTTTTTTCAACCCCACCTACTATGTAAAAAAAAAAATGGCGTGGGGGGGGGGTCCCCACAAAATTCATACCAGACCTTTATGCGAGCATGCAACCTAGCAGGCTGCAGGCAAAGGGGGGGACGAGAGAGCGCCCCCCCTCCTGAATCGTACCAGGCCACATGCCCTCAACATGCCCCCAGATCCTGGCCCCCCATGTGAATGGGTATGGGGTACATTCTACACAAAGTCGAGCTGGCCAAAAATGGGTAGAGGTGATACTCAGTCCCCAATAGTATGCACACAACAAAAAACACAAAAATGCCCTTGGGACTTTTAAGGAGCACACCTCAGGTAAAAAGTATAAATTATTTCTTTGACAAACATTTAAAAACCACAATTATTTTGCATTTCCATGAAATCAGATTGTGTCATGCAGATGACTGTAAGTAGTCTAGGATGACTGTGCTAGGTTTCGCCAGAAGAGTCTCGCTTCTTCTGGAGGAGCACAGATACTGTAGATGCGGATGATAGAGGACTCCTGGCCTACTAGCTGATATAAATGACTCTTTTCAAAGATCAAAGAATATATGTAAATGAATATGTACGCAGATGGGTATGATACCCTATACTTATAAAAAAGATTTCAAAAGGTATATAATGAACTGTCCATAAGAATGAATGGATGAATGCACACACTGCCAACCATGCCACAAAGCTAATCTCCCCCACGGGAGCTGTGGAAGGGCAGGGAGATGGAACCAGTGGGAAACCACAAAACCCTGAACCGGAGCGGAAGATATATATCCAAAACGCCACAGACCAGTCATTGTTGCGTTTGTGCATCTCCCTCACAGGGTGTGGGCCTTCCCAGTTTGGGATATACAGTATATCTTCCGCTCCGGTTCCGGGTTTCCCACTGGTTCCATCTCCCTGCCCTATATTTTTTGATCTTCGAAAAGAGTCATTCATATCAGCTGGTAGGCCAGGAGTTCTCCATCATCCACAACTATCTGTGCTCCTCCAGAAGAAGCGAGACTCGTTGAGACCTAGCACAGTCACCCTAGACTACTTACAGTCATCTGCATGACACAAACAGATCTCATGGAAAGGTCTATGATAAAAATGCAATATTGTTTCATATGTCGACATTTAATATGTTGTTTTCTTTTTCTTGTATTAATTGTGTTTTTTAAATGTTTGTCAAATAAATCAGTTATACTTTTTACCTGAGGTGTGCTCCTTAAAAGTCCCAAGGGCATTTTTGTTTTTTGTTCTGTGTATGGGGTACATTGTACAGCCTCGTACACACGATCGGATATCCTATGGATTCTAATCTGATGGTTTTGTCCATCGGAAATCCGATGAAGCTGACTTCCATCAGTCTTGCCTACACACCATCAGTCAAAAAACCAACCGTTCCAAACGCGGTGACGTAAAACACTCCTATGAGCCGTGAAAAATTAAGTTCAATGCTTCTGAGCATGCGTCGGCTTGATTCTGAGCATGCGTGGGTTTTTTATTCCGATGGACTTGCCCATAGACGATCTGAGTTTTCGATCGTTTTTTTATCCATCGGAAAAATTTAAAACATGTTCTATTTTTTAAAACCGATGGAAAAAAGACCGATGGGTCCCATACACGATTGGTTTGTCTGATGAAAACAATCCATCGGATGGTTTTCATCGGTTAAACCGATCGTGTGCACAGGGCTTACCCCTATCCATTCACCAAGAAAGTGTCAAAAAAGTAAAAACGGCAGGCTTTTGACAATTCCTTTAGTAAAGAAAAGTGTTCCGCGATGTCCATCCATTTTCAATCACGGCGCCGACGGTCTAGATAAAAAAAAAAACAGATAAACTCCGCCTCAGCGCCATGATTGACAATGGATTTACATCGCGGGACACTTTTCTTTTTTTTAACCAATTAAGGACCAAGCCTCTTTCTTAGATTTGTTGTTTACAAGTTAAAAAATATTTCCTTTTGCTAGAAAATTACTTAGAACCCCCAAACATTATACATTTTTTTCTAACACCCTAGAGAATAAAATGGCGGTCGTTGCAATACTTTCTGCCACACCATATTTATGCAGCGGTCTTACAAGCGCACCTTTTTTGAAAAAAAACACTTTTGTGATTTAAAAAATAAGACAACAGTAAAGTTAGCCCAATTTTTTTTTTATATTGTGAGAAAATAATGTTACGCCGAGTAAATTGATACCAAACATGTCACGCTTCAAAATTGCACCCCGCTCGTGGCAACAAACTTTTACCCCTAAAAATCTCCATAGGCGATATTTAAAAAAAATTCTACAGGTTGCATGTTTTAAGTTACAGAAGAAATCTAGGGCTATAATTATTGCTCTCGCTCTACCGATCGTGGCAATACCTCACATGTGTGGTTTGAACACCATTTTCATATGCAGGCGCTGCTCACGTATGCGCTCGCTTCTGCTCGCAAGCTCAGCGGGACGGGGCGCGTTTAAAAAAAATTTATTTTACCTTTTATTTTTACACTGTTCTTTAAAAAAATAAAAAATAATGTCACTTTTATTCCTATTACAAGGGATGTAAACATCCCTTGTAATAGAAAAAAAAGCATGACAGGACCTCTTAAATATGAGATCTGGGGTCCAAAAGACCTCAGATCTCATATTTACACTAAAATGAAATAAAAAAAAAAAAAAAAAAAAAAGTTGTCATTTGAAAAAATAAAATAAAAATGGCCCTTAAAGAGCTATGGGCGGAAGTGACATTTTGACGCCACTTCCGCCCTGCAATGGTATGGAGACGGGTGGGGGCCATCTTCCCCTCAGTCGTCTCCATACCAAGAAGGAGAAAGGACCCGATCGCCTCCGCCGCTGCCGACGGCTCCGATAAGTGGCGGAGAGCACGGGAGAGTGGCGGGAGGGGGGCGAATCCGCTGCAGAGACCACTATTATCGGAAACCGGACCGCCTGCAGAAGAAAAGGATACCGGGGTTATGGCAGCTAGCTGCTGCCATAAGAAAGATATCCTTCTTCAAAGTGCCGATGTATATTGGCGTGTGGCAGTCCGGAAGTGGTTAATAAAGGAATTGTCAAAAACGGTCTCCTATCATTTTTACTTTTTTGATTAAAGGGGGCTTCCAGATTCCGATAAGCCCCCACCCGCAGAACCCCCACAACCACCGGGTAAGGGTTGTGGGGATGAGGCCCTTGTCCCCAGCAACATGGGGACAAGGTGCTTTGGGGGGGACCCAAAGCACCTTGTCTCCATGTTGAGGGCATGTGGCCTGGTATTGTTCAAGAGGGGGGGTGGACGCTCACTTGTCCCCTCCCCTTTTTCTGCGGCCTGCCAGGTTGCATGCTCGGATAAGGGTCTGGTATGTATTTTTGCAAGTATGGAAGGTTGCAAAGATCTTGAGAGAGCTCTTTGCTTTTACCCATCATGAGATGTTTCCTGTGTGACACCTTGGTAATGAGACACCTTTTTATAGGCCATCAGTTAAACAAGCTGATATTAATTTGCACTGACAAGGTGCAGGATTGATTTCAGCTGGTGTCTTGGCTTTCCATGCCTTTTTGCACCTCCCTTTCTTCATGTGTTAAATACTTTTTCCCTGTGTCGTTCCATTTTATTACACATAATATAATTTCTGAAAGTATTTGTTTTGCTTTCTTTGTTATGTACGGATTGCATGGGTTTTTACTGACATGTGGTGAACATTTTATGTCAATAGCACTTTTAGAAATATCAAAATCAGAGAGAAGTGCAGCGCAAAGACAACCAATCAAAATTCCATAAACAAAAAAGCAACAGTCTGTAAATCCAATGAGGTGAACCACAAAGCCCAGACAGAAACAGCAAGGCGCATCCATGTGTTGAAATGGTTTCAGAAATACAGGTAATGCATGACAATCCCTCCACCTCCAAGATACTTGCTTTGCTCACCTTAATTAATGGACCAAATTCAACGAACAAATTCCTAAATCCTGGGGTGGTACTTTAGATTTTTAAGACAGTTAAAACGATGTACAATTAGCGTGAAACATGAACAAAGCTCAACAGCTACGCTGCATTCTATTTGCAAATTAATATTCTTATGGAAAAACAAAGTTACCCGGTGTGAATTCAGCACTTTGTAAGTCTCTGCTGCAGAAGAACAGTTCTTAACTGGACATGCAAGAGAAGCTTCAATGTTCTCCAAAGAATTTTGAACCTGTAGAACAAATAACAGCAGCTTTAGGACTGACCTATGTTTAGAGCAATGCTGACTGCACATTCTGCAATTAGGTTTTTAAGCACAATCACAGGACCACAAGATCATGCTGAAAATTTTGAAAATATATAGAAATTCATAAAAAATAAATCCATCCAAAGGCTCAGCAATAATAAACATGACCACTTCAAACATACTGCCTGCAAAATGTAAATTTCTTATTTTCAAGTATACTCATAGCTAACACTTATAAGAAAGGTGTCAAAATGTTCTCATTCAAAAATGTTTTCTCTTGTTTGTATTGCCTTTCTCAAATACAAGATTTTACATGAAAATATCACACATGATCTTTAGCTGCTGCAATATTAATTGAGAACTCTACAAACCTACAGACTGATATTTTGATAGTGGATGTGTGCCTTCTTTCTACCTGTTTAAAAGCCTCATCAAATTTTTGTTGCTGTTCGGCATGCCCCAGGATGCTTTCTTTCAGTCGTTGAGCATGTTCTTTGAGTCCATCCCAGTCCTTGACCATCTGTGACAGTCTGGCTTTTAGCCGAGCCATCTCAGGTGAGCTTACAAATTCAGCAAAAGACTGGCTGTTAGCTTCAAGATCTGCTGTTGCATTACTTTTTCCTTGTAGTTCTTTTAGTATTTCCTGTAATAAAAAAAACAAAAACTATTGTTTTTTAAGCAGTACCCAGGGCTTTTTTTCAGGGGGAACTCCTCTGGCTCAGACCCTTTGGTGCCTGCTCACCACAATCACTTGTAAACACAGAAGTCTGGTTTCTGTGTTTACAAGTGAAAGCTCTGCACTCTGTATGTAATGCAATCCTGGTATTTAATGCCCCTTTAAGACCCTCCTACTGTTTTCGTGAAATTTGACTGAAAACACCCACTATTTGATGTGATTTGGAGGGTGTGTGTAGGGGGAGGGGTTTTGTGGGACCGTGGTTAAAGTGGAGCTCCACCCTAAATAGCAACTTTTGCTATTTGGAACCCTCCCCCCCTCCGGTGTCACAATTGACATCTTTCAGGGGGGAGGGGGGTGAAGATACCTGTCTAAGACAGGTATTTTCACCCACATCCAGGAGTCCTCTCTCCGGGAATCTGCGGGAGTTACGTCACTTCCCGCAGACTTCCCTTGGTGTTCTGGGAGACACTCGGCTCCCAGAACACAGGAGCACCAATCAGAATGGCGCAGCGCGACTCGCGCATGCGCCGTAGGGAACCGGGCATGAAGCCGCAGGGCTTCACTTCCTGGTTCCCTCAGCGAGGATGGCGGAGGGAGCAGCAGAGCGACGAGCGATCGCTCGTCCTCTGCTGCGGACGTCGCTGGACTCCAGGACAGGTAAGTGTCCAAATATTAAAAGCCAGCAGCTGCTGTAGCTGTAGCTGCTGGCTTTTAATATTTTTTTTCCGGCGGAGCTCCGCTTTAAGTTCCAGCACCTATTGTTTGAGAAAAAAAGTCCTGGTAATACCTTTTCAATGGCACTAACTTCAACGTACATAAGTATTCATTTTTTAAAAAGCAATGTAAAGAAAGTGGCCCTTTTGAATCATACAGGTTCCAGCTTTTGGTATTAATAAAAGCTACAAGATTAAAACAAATATACTGTACAACTGGTTTTCATTTTGTTTGTTTTCAGTATTGCATTGTCTGTCCTATCCCAACAAACCTTCAGGGTACAGATTATAGTATTGATCAGTCACAATATGCATTTACCTTAAAGGGTTAGTCCCTCAAAACGTATATACATATCCATAACTAAGACAAAAAAGCAGGATGACTTTCCCTTCATTTTATGGAGCTTTATTATATTATTATCACAATAAAAAGAATGATGTGACCACAGAGTGAAGGAACTTTTTTCCGTTACATAAAACAAACAAGAAGTACATTTACTAAAATGTGCCTTGGAGTGTACCTTGTAAAATATTTAAATCTATTTTCAATGTTGATTATATATCAGTTATTATTCTAATAATTTACCTTGATTTGGTTGACTTGCATGTCTGCTGAAATATTTGACAGTTCAAGGTCACCTAGTTCCTTTTCTTTATCTGAAATCCATGTGGAATGCATCTCAAAATCACGATCAAACTTCTGCCACCGATCTTTCACCATTTCCATTTTGGTAATGCTTGAAATGAGTAAAGAAACAAATAACATTTTAATATATTAACACACCAATAACATCTTAATAAACAGCCAAATTCTATGATTCAGAAGCTTACCAATCTCACGAAATCATTACAACAGTACGTCTTTTCTTACTTCCTACACTGGATCACTTAATGGGTCTGCGTCAATGGGCTTTGGGCTTACATTGATGGAATCAGTTTAATATCAGTTTAAGATGCTTCCAATATCAATTTTTCATAGCTATATCTGACCTGCAGTTGACTTCCTCTGACCTGCATTGACCTGCTTCAAGCGGCTTTTGCATTACCATAGATTTGCAAAGGGAATTCAGAAATTGTACGGCAAGCTAAAGCCATCAACACAGGCCCAAACTGTGTCATGTGTGGGAATCTTCTTTAACAATATCAGCATTTGACTTAATTTTTGTCAAAGTCAAAGATCTAAAAACTAGGCTAGCTGGATACATGCATGAACAGCCTGGGATCTTGAGCAGTGTTTAAGTGATGCTGGCCGTCACTTTATTTGGACATGGGTGGTGACAAGTGAAGTCAGTGAAGATGATTAGTGCTAAAAGAATAACATTAAACAAGAAAGGAAGCCCTAGGGCTAACGCTGCGCTGGATAAAGTGAACAGGATGATATAACAGTATATGATGTACTTAAAAGATAGCAGCTAGCATATACAGCCAAATACAAAAACCTATAAAAATCATAAAAGGTCAAAGGTATGCAGTGCCAATGAATAAAAATAGGTTGAGTAATTATACCCAAAAATTCTCATTCCAGAATCAACATGAGAAAATTATTGAAAAACTTAATCTAGAATCAATTGGTGTGAAATTATTGAAAACATTAATTATATGAGAGAAAGACAAATTATTAAGTGATAATAAAGTCCATAAATAAGGAAGTGCATAAACAAACAGCTCCTTAGCGAAGAAAGTGAATAAAATTATCCAAAATGAAATAAGGTATTCCAAGAAAAATGGTGAGTATAACTTCTTCCCAAAGGTGAAATAGTAAATACAGGTGTGACACCCAAGTAAAGGAGATATATATCCTGCTTACCAGATAGCCATGACTGTATAGAAACAGTCTCACCTTGCACAGGGAATAAGGTTTCCCCACAACCTTTAGGTCTCCGTGGCGGTGATTCCTCATCCAACCTTTAGCTCAGATAGAAAACAAAAGCCTCCATAGTGTAATATGTAAAACCAGCTAGGTTTATTTAGAAAGTAAAGTTTGCACTTACAAGATCGTATACCGTCAATGGCATTAAAAACGGTACAGCGGTACAGCGGCGTGAGCTCCGGCGCCTCTCCGTGTCTCCCGTCTGGTTCCCGTGTGCTCTGCAGCACCACCCCCCACCCAGGGAATGCGCGACGATGTCACCGGCCCCCCATGCGCTTCGTCACCATGGGACTTGGCCAATCCTCAGTTGAAGTCCCATGGTGGCGAAGCGCGTGGGGGGCCAGTGACGTCGTCGCGCATTCCCTGCGTGGAGGGTGGTGCTGCGGAGCACACCGGGACCAGACGGGAGACACAGAGAGGCGCCGGAGCTCACGCCGCTGTACCGCTGTACCGTTTTTAATGCCATTGATGGTAAACGATCTTGTAAGTGCAAACTTTACTTTCTAAGTAAACCTAGGTGGGTTGACATATTACACTATGGAGGCTTTTGTTTTCTATCTGAGCTAAAGGTTGGATAAGGAATCACCGACACGGAGACCTAAAGGTTGTGGGGAAACCTTATACCCTGTGCTAGGTGAGACTGTTTCTATACAGTCATGGTTATCTGGTAAGCAGGATATATATCTCCTTCACTTGGGTGTCACACCTGTATTTACTATTTCACCTTTGGGAGGAAGTTATACTCACCATTTTTCTTGAAATACCTTATTTCATTTTGGATAATTGTATTCACTTTCTTCGCTAAGGAGTTGTTTGTTTATGGACTTCCTTATTTATGGACTTTATTATCACTTAATAATTTGTCTTTCTCTCATATAATTAATGTTTTCAATAATTTCACACCAATTGATTCTAGATTACGTTTTTCAATAATTTTCACATGTTGATTCTGGAATAAGAATTTTTGGGCATAATTACTCAACCTATTTTTATTCATTATTCATTGGCGCTGCATACCTTTGACCCTTTAAAAAAAATAAGAATTTCGACTTTCATGTAACCTCCTTATGTTGGGGTAGAATACAGGACACAGGACTTTCATAGACCATGGGTTATACGCAGATTACCTTAAAGTGATTGGACACTGGCCAAAAAACAATCACTCAAAGGTATCCTACATATAACCCATGATCTATGAGTACAAATCTTGTGCATTGTACTTTATGATTATTATTTTTTTCTTAAGTCCAAGCAGGGGTTTAAAAAACCCGGAGATTTGCTTTGTTCGCCTCTTTAAACCCAATGATCTATCCACGCCAAAGTCAAGGAAGTCCTCTTGGATTAAGTCCAGAAATGCGTGTGCCTATGGAGACCTTGGATAAACCACTACTTGCCTCCACATTTTGACAAATCCTTAATGCTCCCATAAGCCTCCCTACCTTAACATTAGCCTCTTAGCTCAGTAAGACCAGATTGCGACTTATCCCTGGGATACCCGCTCTCCCTCCTTTTCCTGCTTTCTCCCTTTTCCTTGCATTTCTCATCATCTTCTTTATTCTTTATACTTGGATGCTACACTTCAATGAGCTTTCACGGTTACATGTTGCCGCATCTGCCCCGCCATTCTGCTATACCTACTTGCACACCCATAACAAGGATCTTTCTATGAAGTGAATATGGAGCTGCATTAACGCAATGTGATATTTTAGCTTATTTTCAGTACATCTGGCTGTCCCTCCTCCTTATGGGTCAAATTCAATTTTTATTGTATACTCCTATTTTCTGTATATGCTTCCCTATTTGTGACACTCCAATTTGTTCTAAGTGTTTATTTATTTAAAACCAATAAAATCTTGAACAAGAAACCCAATGATCCACAAATAAAGAAGCAGCACCATGTTGTGATAAAGCAAATAAATAAAAAAAAATGCAGATAATGAGAGGACTCTCATATTCCTGCAATATCAGACGCCAGAAACAAGAAAGGGTCCCGCTTTGTGCACTTACTTCTCAGACAGGCACTTTTTAATCTGCTTCACATTTTCATCAACAGCCTTAGTTTTCTCCAGTAGGTGGTGTTTGCTTTTTTCTCCAAGCTTTATGTCACTTGACTTCTTCACCAGATTCTCAGCCTGAACTGAGAGATCATTACTTTTTTTACACAGCTCCTGTTAGGATAAAAAGATTCTGGTCATTAGACCACTCATAAACATTACATAGTATTCTTAGAAGAGATTTTGAGAAGAAAGTTTTTTGCATCTAAAAAGATTAGTTCATATAAATAATTTATATGCAGCAAAAAATTGATCTACAGAAATAAAATTTCCTTATTACAAGTGTATTTTTACATTTGAAAACAGAAATTTACTCTATAAAGTGAGGTACTGCTGATTTTCTCCCTCTCTCCAGCCTGTAACTGAGCTGCAGGATTTTTGGAGGGAGGAAGGTGGGGCACCATTTTGTATTAGTACTTGCTACCACTTCCACAATGCTCACGTAGAAGGAAGGAAGCAGGGGCGGATTTACATCTCAGAAGCCTATAGGCTAGGCAGAGAATTCTGAAGCCCCCCCCCCCAAAAAATATACCCAACATGTCAAACCTTAAATTTGTGTGTGCCCGTGAAATGCAGACATACTTCAGTACCCTATATTTTCTATAGGTCATCAGTTTCATGTTACAGGGCAGGTTTGTGCTAGAATTATTACTCTCACTCAGGTGTGCGCAGTGATATGTAACATGTGTATCGCAATCAACGTTTTGATGTATAGGCACCCCTGACACGTGCGTTTATGTCCATACGTGCATATATGTGGGGTTGGGGCCTCAAAAAAATTTGGGGGGGGATTTTATGTGCTTGGGTGTCATTTTGATTAACTTTGTGATGATTTTTAGGTGACAGGTTATCTTTAACCGCTTCCGGATCGCCCCGCGTATATTTACTGCGGCAGGACGACCGAGGTGCGCAAAATCACATACCTGTATGTGATTTTGTTCACACGGTTTAGGAGCCACCGGCGCACCGCTCCCACTTTGCTTGGGCCAATGTAAACAAAGCACACCGCTGATCTGTCAGGGAGGAAAAGTGAGAGATTGTGTTTCAGCTAAGCTGAATCACGATCTCTCTTTTCCTCCAGTACATCCACTCCCCCCACAGTTAGAAACACCTCCCAGGGAACACATTTAACCCCTTGATCACCCCTAGTGTTAACCCCTTCCCTGCCAGTGTCATTTATACAGGGATCATTGCATTTGTTTAGCAAAATTGTCGATCTTTTTTTGTTTGTAGCGCAAAAGATAAAAACCACAGAGGTGATCAATGACCACCAAAATAAAGCTCTATTTGTGGGGAAAAAAATGACATCAATTTTATTTGGGTACAGCATCGCACGACCGCGCAATTGTCAGTTTTATTCCATCACATATCCCAAAAACTAGAGAAATATTCCTCATTTGGGTACAGTGGGTGGAAACAATCAAATCATTGCTTTTTGCCCCTCCGGCCAGTTGCACATCGATGACTGCTGGGGTATAGAACAAATTCAACATGTGAATACTTTCTGTTTTAAGAAAACTTTGTATTCTTGTGTGCAGCTAAGACATATCACATTTTATTTACATACTACTGTAAAGACAACTGTTTACAGACACAAATAATGTAACCTTTGCCTGCCGAATTTCTAATGATATATTTTCCAGTGTTCCAAAGTTCAAGGGTCGTTCAAGTGTAGGTCCTATCTGCTTCAAATGCTGAGCAATGGACTCTTTTCCATTTTCTATTGTCTCCCAATTATGGATTGTGTCCTTCAAAAAGAAAAAAAGAAATCATATAAACATATTTTTAAACATGTGCTTTGAAACACCCTTTTTTGTATTACATAAAAAACATCATAGAACAGGATAGGTCTGGGAAAATTTGGCCTGGGGGGGATTTTTTTACTGGCTTAAAGAAAGTGTAATGCCGCGTACACACGATCGTTTTTCATGCCGTTAAAAATGGCATTTTTAAAAATAGCCATTAAAACCGATCGTGTGTATGCTCCAGAGCATTTTTAACGGCGTGAAAAACGGCCATTAAAAATTTCAACCATGCTCTATTTTTTCACGTCGTTTTTCATGTCGTTTTTTTTAACGACGTGAAAAACGATAGTGTGTATGCTTTTACGAAGTGAAAAAAAACGCGCATGCTCAGAATCAAGTATGAGACGGGAGCGCTCGTTCTGGTAAAACTAGCGTTTGTAATGGAGATAGCACATTCGTCACACTGTAACGGACTGAAAAGCACGAGGCTGAAAAGCGCAAATCGTCGCTCAACAAACTTTACTAACATGAAGGGTGGCGCCATCCGAACGGAACTTCCCCTTTATAGTGCCGTCGTACGTGTTGTACGTCACTGCGCTTTGCTCAAGCGTTTTTTTTAATGATCGTATGGATGCAAGACAGGCTTGAGAGGAAACAAGAAAAAAACCGACGAGAAAAACGTCGGTTTAAAAAATGGCATGAAAAACGATCGTGTGTACGCGGCATAAAACACAAAATATTTCATGGTGCAGTTTTTGGTGGGCATGGTGAAATGTGGTTGTTCATAAGGATAAGGTCTCACATCTCAGAGCTGCAAGATAAGTTGATGGTGGAAGACCTCTCCCTGCCAGAAGTGATGATCACAGGGCTCAGTGGGGAGCAGGTAGCTATATTATACCCCCATGTATTACTGACTGAAGGGCCCACTCTGATCGATGTCTGAATAGTAAAGTATCTTTACTTAGTGCCACCAGCCCAACATACCTTATCAGTACTGTTCCAAGACAGCTGTGGAAAATGCCTGTTGCTTTCTCCATAATTAAAAATTATTAAAATTCAACAAGGAGTTTGAGACCCCTTCATAATAGTCACAGCAGATATGCAGGCCAAAAAACTGAAATTGCAGTTATTACTCAACAGTTTTCTCAATAGATACAAAGATATAAGAAGCTGTCAGGTGTCTTAATTCCCTCACACCTAACAAATCCTAATAAAAAAAAAAACAGTTTTAGGTGGATAAACCCTTTTACTGGTTGCCTTGATTAGCTTTTTAAATTCAGAAAAGTTTAAATAATTAGAGCATTATTTTTTGCCAATAATTTATTGCATATGTATGTATTAAGCCTCCTTCTCACAGCAGTCAAGTCACATACATCAGATTCCAGCGGCAAGAATCAGCAGATTCTTGTGGCTGGAATGACAGGTGCATGTGAATAGCAGTAGCCACTCAGCCAGTAAAAAGTACTAACAGGCTGACAGCAGCCATCACTGTTCGCATGTAGCCGCACACCAGGTGGTTACCAGCGGGTAGGAACAGGTGTACAAGCCTGGAGGCAGTCAGATCTGAAGTCCTGTTACTGTAAGAATCAGTTGCTACCCCTCATGCTACTGCAATCTTCTGGAACCTGAGAGGACACTTCCATTGGACAGACTTAAGGAAAGTTTCCACATTACCCAGCACAGCACCACAGCACCTCAAAAAGGACCCTCCCACTCTGAGTTCCAGAAGACTTGGGATCCAGTGCATCACGCGACCACGGAGTTGAGTAAGTAAAAAGGGCATTTAGATCATTTATTTTAGGCCACAGCAATTAGCTTGAGGGTGGTGTGTGTGTGTGTATACCTTTAATTCTTCTTCTTGTTGCACCAATGTTGTCTCTACATTTTCCATTTCAACTTCCATCTTCATCAACTCATCCTGGACATCTCTGGACAATCCCTTCTCAGTCTGTATCTCTTTGGCACGAGTAATCTGGAGCTGAACATCCTGTTTCTTTAAACGTATTTTCTTTATATTTTTCTGCAAGGACCAGAGTATATGGTGCATTATATAATGACAAGAAAGCATAGGATTAATATATAACATGCTAGTATTCTTGCAGGTATTATAATTTGTGCTGTGATAACAAGTAATTAACACACAGGCTAGGACACCATCTAACATACTTTGTTGAACAGACATTAACATCAGGAAACAGACATACCTGAGACATACGACCTAGAGAAACTTAGGTTTAGATTCAGATTAGTATCAAGCCAAATACACACAACTTAAGACAACATTTGGGCCGATGGTTATCCAAAACCTGAGAGATTTTGGCCAAAGTGGGTGATTCGTCTTGGGTAACCCAGATTTCCACAGTAAGACAGCGTAAATAGTATTTTCTGACTAATATAAGATCATGCTAATTTTATTACAGGTCATTTAGTAGAGAATTTGTCACACTTAGCTCTTACAAACTTTCACATTAGATGTTTATTTGGATTATGATAAAATAATAATACCTCATAATGAAGAAGTAGTTCCTGAGCCTCCTCAAGGCTTTCTGTGTTCAAAATCTTCTCAGCTTGTGATTGAATATCCTTAGAGCTTGTCACTAACTCAGTGAGCTTATTTTTTACTGCCTCCTTGCACTCTACACAATCTCCAACAGTGCTTAAAATCTTCTCAGTCTATTGGGAAACAGCAAAAAATTTGAGATTTTTATTTCTATGGGGTCTATTTATCAATGTTTTCCTTGTCAAAAGATTTTTATCGATTGAACAAAAATGTCTACTACATAGAAGGTACAATAAATAATATAAATATAACAAAAATGATAAAACTCAATGGCTTACTATTTATCTACAGATAGGTAATCTGTACAATATCTTCAAAATAACATTTGGTTATTGACTGATCAAAGATTTAAAGAAAATTATATGTCCGTATAGGTTGTCTTATATTTGACCAGAGCTGTTGAAGAAATTGGTTAGTTAATACATTACTTTTAGTAATATTTAGAAAAAGATGAGTTTTAAGAAGGAAAGGAAAGGAAAGAATAGTAGGAAAGATAGAAGTAGAAGAAAAAGAGTCCACAGGATTGACACAGGTAACAGGGCACGTTATCTGATGGCGCTAAGAACGCTATGGTTTTCATACTAATGAGTAAGGTGTCTCCCAGGTTTTTGGTAGTCTGGATTTATAAGTTACTTTTATTTGTGTATGATCAGCTACCATGGCTTGAGAATTGAATTGTCACAGATTGGTGACAAGTGATAATTAATCCATGGATTCCAATTTTTTTTCAAGTATGGGAATTTGGTCCCTTTCTATTGCCAGCATTTTGGCATGTGACATTAAAGTATTTTGTCTGTGTTTGGTCTCGGGTATCTCTAGGTTAGCGGTCCTCCATGCCTTTGTGATCATCTGCTTTGCAGCTGTGAGGAGTTGAATAAGGAGTTTAAATTGGTTATATGTGAGAAAATCCGTTTTTAGGTTGAGCAAGGCTACGACAGGATCTGGTTGCAAGCTTAGTTCAAACATTCTGAAAGCAATTCCAAATATCTTTTTCCAATACGTTTGTACTGTCGGACAGGACCACCATATATGTAAGTGAGTGCCTGGATCTGGACAGCCACGAAAGCATTGAGCTGCTTGGGTTGGCACAAATTTGGCCAACCTGCTGGGTACAAGGTACCAACCAGTTAAAACTGTACAGTTAGTTTCTACCACCAGGGTGTTTGGTGAGGAAGATTTAGTTGCAGACCAGATTTTAGACCAATCAGCCATATCCAATGATCTTTCCAGGTCCTCCTCCCATTCTTGGGCGTAAGGTGGTTTATCGAGGCCAGGATTAGTTGAGATTTGGGAGTATGTGGAAGATATCATACCTCTTAAGTGAGGATCTTTCAGGCAGGCTGATTCAAATTTCATAATTTGGGACAGGGGGGTATTTGTGTTTAGCAGTGGTGAGTAGAAGTTTTTAATTTGGAGGTATCTAAATAGTTCGGAATTTGTTAAATAATAGGTGTCACAAAGGGTAGGGAAGGTGAGGAAGGATGTGGAGGAAATGAGTTTGTTTAGCCGTATAATGTTCAGTGAAGTCCAGGCTTTGAATGACTTGGGGAAAACCCATGCCGCATAGAAAGCAGGGGTTTTGAGGAATGATAATAGAGGGTTGTGGGGAGATTGTAATTGGTGTTTAAATTTGAGCTTGTCCCATAGAGATAAAAAATATTTGGTGATGGGATTGCGCAAACTTTTACGTTCTTTGGGGTGGAGCCATAATAAATTTGAAATAGAGAGTGGGTCACATTCTGAAGCTTCTATTATTACCCATAAAGGTATTTCTTGTGTTGCATGATATTTAGGGAGGCTGGCAATATGTGCAGCTCTGTAGTAGTTTGCAAAGTCCGGAAAGCCAAGTCCTCCTTTGAGTTTTGGCAGATGCAGTGTATGTAAGGATATGCAGGGTTTAGTGGAGCCCCAGATAAAAGTTGTTGCTCTTTTTTTAATTATTCTTAGGTAGTAAGACGGGATTGGGATTGGCAAAACTCTAAATAAGCAAAGTAGTTTTGGCAGAATTGTCATTCTGATTGCCTTGATTTTACCTATCCATGATATTGGAAGATGTGTCCATTGCTGTAGAAGTTTCGGAATTTGTTTCAAAATTGGGGGATAGTTTGCTGCGAAGAAGTCAGAATATGAGGCTGTTAAGTGAATTCCTAGGTAGGGAATTGATTTCTCAGCCCATATAAATGGAAGTGCATGTTTTGCTGAATCCAACTCCACTTTGGAGAGAGATATGTGTAGGGCAATGGATTTTTTAGGATTTATTGAGAGACCTGAAATCATCGCAAATGTGTTGAGAATGGGCAAGAGGTTGGGTCCTGAAACTTGTGGGGATAACAGAAATAATAGTATGTCATCTGTGAATAGACATAGTTTGTGTTGGTATCCAGCGGTTTATATACCAGTGATTGTCGGGTCTGATCTGATTTGTTGGGCTAAAGGTTCCACTAGGAGGGCGAATAAAAGGAGGGAGAGTGGGCATCCCTGGCGTGTTCCCCTTTCTATATTGAATGAATTAGATTTATAGCCCGCATAATTGATGTATGCTTTAGGTTTATTATAAATCCATGTCAAAAAGTGGGGGCTGAAGCCCCATTTTTGTAACGTATAGCGTAGGTAAGGCCATGATACAGAATCAAATGCCTTTTTTATATCGAGAGATAGAAAACCAGAAGGTATATGGTGAGCTTTAGCTATCTGTGCTAATAATACTGCCCAACGTACATTGTCGCCGGCTTGGCGTGTTGGCATTAAACCTACTTGGTCCCTGTGGATTAGATTTCCTATCATTTTGTTTAGTCTTTTAGCTAAAAATTTAGCTAGAATTTTGATGTCTAGGTTTAAAAGCGAGATTGGACGGTAATTTGTGCATGAAGTGTCGTCGTATTTATCAATGTTTTCATCCAAGATTCATCATTTTTTTCAATGTAATGTTATGTGAGAAATAGGTTAATCTTCAGTGAACATTGTGTGAATCTTGGGTGAAAACATAGGTTAATAGACTCCTACATTTTTAATAATTTTCATGCAAGGCCCTCCTATTCCTTCTGTAATGAACTGTATTGTAATTGCACTGCCCCCCTTTATATTGCTGCACAAATTGTTGGCACAATTTAAATCCTGTATACTAATAATAATAACATACTCCAACGTAATGATAAAGGGATACAATGACTCCGCCCAGGTCATAACATAGTCAGTGTTGTTCATCTTGCTCTAAAAAAGTAATTAGTTACAGTTACAAATTACTTCTCCCAAAAAGTAAGTGAGTTAGTAACTCAGTTACTACATAGGAAAAGTAACTAGTTACTCAGCAAAGTAACTATATTGGTTATATTATATATACACGGGGCGGGGGCGGGGCGGTAGAAGGATGATATATATGTAGATTTTTCAGTGTATAAAAATAATAGGAGGGATAACAAATAATATTGGTACTGTGCCCATGCCTCACTGTGCCTCACTGTGCCTCACTGTGCCCATGCCTCACTGTGCCCAATGCCTCACTGTGCCCGTGCCTCACTGTCCCCGAGCCTCACTGTGCCCCATGCTTCACTGTGCCCATGCCGCAGCCTCACTGTGCCCAATGCCTCGCTGTGCCCATGCCGCAGCCTCACTGTGCCCAATGCCTCACTGTGCCCATGTCTCACTATGCCCATGCCTCACTGTGCCCATGCCCCATGCCTCACTGTGCCCCATGCCTCACTGTGCCCCATGCCTCACTGTGCCCGTGCCTCACTATGCCCATGCCTCACTGTGCCCATGCCCCTCGCCTCACTGTGCCCCATGCCTCACTGTGCCCATGCCTCACTGTGCCTCATGCCTCACTGTGCCCCATGCCTCACTGTGCCTGTGTGTTACGGTTACGGTAGCTCAGATCGGCGGCGTCCCGAGACTCCCGACTCCCGGCGGCCATTCTATTATTCAAAATCCGCGCCTCCTCCAGTCCTCCTCGTTTGTGATAGGTGGAACACTCAATTTCCCAGCAGGCAGTGTTCCGCCTATCACGGACATCCTCTCATCCTCATAACACAGACGGGGATGAGAGGATGTCCGTGATAGGCGGAACACTGCCTGCTGGAAAATTGAGTGTTCCGCCTATCACAGGCGACGAGGACTCGGGAGGCGCGGCTTTTGAAGACTGCAATGGCTGCCGTCTGTCTGCATGACACGCTGTTCAGGTAGGCAGACGGTGGCTTGCAGTTAGTTAGACTTACATTACATCTACTCACGGCGGCTGTGGCGAGTAGATGTAATTGGGGTAACGCCGCCCAAGTAATGGGAACGGCGGTGCCACGAGGGTAAGAGTAATCAGTTCGATTACTCGTTACCCCAAAAAGTGGCTACGTTACCTAATTCCGTTTATTTAAACTGCGTTAGTTACAACACTGAACATAGTAGCTAGCCTTAATCCTCCAGGGGTAACACATAGTGGGACTTTTACTGTTATTGACCATTTATTAAAGATAATCCTGTCAAATACAGTAGAGATTTTTCTACTAATTTCCTCTTTTTGAAAAAGCCATTTTCTGGCCTAGAAAACTATAATTTATATGATTGCAAGAATGCAAAATGCAAAAAGGGAATCAAGACGGCAAGGAAGAGTTTACTAAACGGTGGTACAAAGTGTGTAGGAGTACCTTTATTCACAAGAGAAGTGAGGGATGTCATACTAAATGTTTTCACAAAGTGCCATTTAACCTAAGGTCAGCCCTGCATAACATAGTTGGTCTTCAAAAAAAAAGAGTAAAAGAGCAAAACTAATGTACAGCAGACCAAGAGAGTACACAGCAGTGTTTCAGTGCAGACTGCAGACATTTTAAATGTAAATAATACAATGTTTACGTGAGTTTGGTCCTTTGATGATAACTTTTAAAGCACAGGAAAAAGGCAATAGGAGGAAAATGAGAATATGTATGATAAATGTTGTGGTATACCCAGAAATAAGGAAAGAATGAATGTGTTTTAAAGAGTTCCATCCATTTTTGAGAGGTGGTCTTAAACGAAAGACCACCTCTCCCTCCACCCCTCGTTTTTGGCTATTAATTTTTTTTCTTTTTTTTTTTCCTTCTTACCTTTTTGGAAGTACCGAGTGTACTTCTGATCCAGCCGGGCTGCGGCCCACGACTTTACATCCTCCTCTTCCGCGAGCTCCCCCATTGTCTTCTGGGACCTGTGTCTGTCCCAGAAGACAAGCTGGCCATTCACAAAGCTCCACGCGATTCACACATGCGCAGTAGGAAACTGGCAGTGAAGCCGCAAGGCTCCACTGCCGGTTTCCCTCTAGTTGGAATAGCGGCGCCGGCAGCCGATCCGATGGACGGATCGGCCTCAGCGGGCCGACATCGCAGGCTCCCTGGACAGCTAAGTGTCCTTATTAAGAGTTTGAGGCTACATTGTTTGTAGCTGCTGACTTTTATAAAAAAATAAAAAATAAATTGCGTCTGGAACACCGTTTTAAGGCTTCATGTACATGGGACGTTTTAAAACCTCTCCTGAACGATTTAACTTGACAGATAGTAACCGACGTTTAAAAACGTCCATTGTGCCACGTTTACATGCCGGGTTTGCGTTTAAAATAGTTTTTTACATTGAAAGTAGCCAAAAATGTTTTGCCATTAAAAACGGCTGTGAACGAAATGCGGCTAAAAACGAGTTATCGCGTTTACACGCGTTTACATGCTGTTACAGGCATTTGGCGTTTCAAATGCCTCGGAACATCCGTCCTAAATGCATTTTTTTTGCTTTCCAAAAAATGCTTCTAAACTTAACTGCCTAGAAACGACTATAAATGGCCCTGTGTACATGTACTGATAAGATAACATAGAGGAGAGTTCAGGGGCAGCTGAAAAAACGCCCAACTGCTCCTAACCGTCCGTTTACCAGCAGCAGAGTACATGAAGCCTAATGCCGCGTACACACGATCGGACCTTTTTCCAACCAAACTCCCATCGGAATTCCGACGGAATTTCATCAGAAAAAAATATAACAGGATCTATTTTAAAACTCCAATGGAATTCATCGGAATTTCTCCAAAGGGGCCCACCCACGGTCGGAATTTCCAATGAAAAAAGTCAGACGGACTCCGTCTGACTTTTTTCATCGGAAATTCCTATTGTGTATTTACAAGGCATGAAGGTAAATGGAAAAAAAGAGTAATAAAAAAAAAACACACTAATTTCACGTATTATTCACTGTACTAGGAAAAATTGTGTTCATTTTGTGATGGCGACAGGTTGTTGCTTTGGATTTTCTCAAACTAGTACAAATCACAATTCTAGTATCAGTGCAGGCAAAAATGAATAGAACTTATGAGATGAGGGCTGTCCATGTAGCAGTGAAATGCTAACACTATGTACCTCATTTAGCAAATCCAGGAAGAGTTTTAGGCTGTCAGAAAGTCTTGCTAGATCACTGTTTTGCCTTCTTACTTCCTTCTCCTCTGAAACCTCAATAAGTGCAGTCAGTCTGTCTTTAAGATACCTGACATGATCCTCTTGTTTAGTCACATCTTGTCTAATTTCCTGTAACAATACAATTCTCCACATTAGTAAGAATGGCATTATATTTATGAATATTATTGGACATAAAAAATGTGAACGGAAGCACATGAAAAATATAGATCATGATGAACTAAATAAATTGCTCCACTCTTTATTCTCAGGAGCCGTTATCTAGTGGATTTTAGGATCTGTAGTTAAGGTTTACACAATAAAGCATTTACAGTCCAAAATATAAGCATCATAGCTTTATGCCATTAAACTTTCTACCCATTTATTGGCTAATCCAATACATTTTCAAAGTAGAGCTCCACTGGTAAAATGTTTTAATTTGGTGGGGAATGAGAAGTATGCTGCCTGTATTCCCAGTGGAATCCCATATACTGCTAATAGGTTAAAGAGCTGGTAACACATTATGCTGGCTACACCAGTCCCTTAGTGAATTTTCTATAATGCCTCATACACACGACCGGTTTTCCCGACGGGAAAACTGCCATGTTTTTTCACGGGAAAAACGGCTGTGTGTATGCTCCATAGCAGTTTTCCCAACGAGAAAGCTGCCCGCAAAAAAATTAGAACCAGCTCTCTTTTTTCCTGTCGTGATTCCCGGCGGTCTTTTTCCTGTCGCGAAAACTGCTGGTGTGTATGCTCTCCTGAGGGGAAAAAAACGTGCATGCTCGTAAATAATTAGACGCATGCGCGGAAGCATAGAACGTAATTTTGTCGGTTCGTCGTAGCCTTTGATGTCACCGCGTTCTTGGCATTCAAAAGTTCAGCGGTCTTTTGTGTGACAGTGTGTATGCAAGGCAGGCTTGAGAGGAATCCCGTCGGGAAAAGCGTTGTTTTTTTTCCTGCCGGGAAAACCGGTCGTGTGTACGAGGCATTAGATTAGGAATTACTCCAAAGAGAAGAAATGTATTATGAACCTTTCTTTAAAATGCAAGATCTACTTATCTTGAAAATCCCAAACACTCATGAATTAAAAAAGGACCGTCAAATGAATGAAAAATAGCAGAAAGTTAAATAAAGTGGTTAACAGATGGAGCTGGTGACAAAGAGGTAGACGCGTTTCGTGCAAATGTTAGCGCTAAGTCATTACCTATTGGAACTAGTCACCACAATCACCTATATACTGCTCTAATGTGTCATCATTAGGTTACAGGTGAACTAACCAATTAAAAACAGTACTCAGCTGGTACCACAAAGAAAACCCAGCTGCAGTACACGGTACATACAATCAAATCTTGTGTGAAGAGTTCGGTCCAGATCCACTGCCAGAAAAAATCTGATACACCAATTGATCTTGGAGCAAACTCGACAAATCATTCAAAATCTTTGTATAGTAGCAACAACATATCCAAAATAATAGAATAAAACATGTATATATGTATACATACACACAAGGAAGGTGATGTTAAGAACAAATTATTCTAAAAGAAAAGTGTTAGAACATCTTGAGGAGCAATACTGACATATTCTCAAAATACACTATGTATTGGTACACCTGCCTTTACAAGCACATGAACTTTTTTTTTTTAATCCAAAAACTTTTTTATTTTAGAAAATTATCCTCGTAATACATACAATTTGTGCATTTTGTTCGGTAAAACATTACACATAGAAAAAACATGTCTAACTGTATCATATCCTCTTTTCCCTTTTTCTCCCTTTCCACCTCCCCCCTAGCCCCATGACTACATCCATCACCTATGCCTCCTAATATCTGATCACCACAAGTAGGGATGAGCTCGGTGTTCGAGTCGAACATAAGTTCGAGTCGAACATCGGCTGTTCGACCGTTCGGCGAACATCGAACGAGTTGGGCCGTTCGCGCCAAATTCGAGTGACGCGAACGGCCCACAATACACTGCGCCATCGCAGTGTAATCCCGGCGCTGTGATTGGCCAAGCATGCACTGTGACCCCGCATGCTTGGCCAATCACAGCTCCGGCAGCTAGGAGAGCCATAATTGGCCACAGGCAGGTTGCCTGTGGCCAATTATAGCTCAGGGGGTTTAGCACACGCCCCACACTATAAAAGGCCGCCAGCGCGGCGGCCTTGTGTAGTGTGTTCCGGCGCAGGGAAAGAGAAGGATAGGCAGGAACAGTGTTGATATTCGTTGTCCTATTCTTGTGTGCAGGGAGAGAGAAGGATAGGCAGGGAGAGTGTCAGTGTCATATTCTTTGCTAAACCTTGTGTGCAGGGAGAGAGAAGGATAGGCAGGGGACAGTGTCAGTGTCATATTCTTTGCTAAACCTTGTGTGCAGGGAGAGAGAAGGATAGGCAGGGGACAGTGTCAGTGTCATATTCTTTGCTAAACCTTGTGTGCAGGGAGAGAGAAGGATAGGCAGGGAGAGTGTCAGTGTCATATTCTTTGCTAAACCTTGTGTGCAGGGAGAGAGAAGGATAGGCAGGGGACAGTGTCAGTGTCATATTCTTTGCTAAACCTTGTGTGCAGGGAGGGAGAAGGATAGGCAGGAGACAGTGTCAGTGTCATATTCTTTACTAAACCTTGTGTGCAGGGAGAGAGAAGGATAGGCAGGGAGAGTGTCAGTGTCATATTCTTTGATAAACCTTGTGTGCAGGGAGATAGAAGGATAGGCAGGGGACAGTGTCAGTGTCATTGTTGCTAAGCCTCCTGCACATTATACACCTGAAGTTAGCCCGTATTGCTGTGTTTTCCTGGTGTGTTACACCAACAGGCATTTGCAGCACTTACAGCGGGCGGAGTGTGCCTCCTGCACATTATACACCTGAAGTTAGCCCGTATTGCTGTGTTTTCCTGGTGTGTTACACCAACAGGCATTTGCAGCACTTACAGCGGGCGGAGTGTGCCTCCTGCACATTATACACCTGAAGTTAGCCTGTATTGCTGTGTTTTCCTGGTGTGTTATACCAACAGGCATTTGCAGCACTTACAGCGGGCGGAGTGTGCCTCCTGCACATTATACACCTGAAGTTAGCCCGTATTGCTGTGTTTTCCTGGTGTGTTACACCAACAGGCATTTGCAGCACTTACAGCGGGTGGAGTGTGCCTCCTGCACATTATACACCTGAAGTTAGCCCCTATTGCTGTGTTTTCCTGGTGTGTTACACCAACAGGCATTTGCAGCACTTACAGCGGGCGGAGTGTGCCTCCTGCACATTATACACCTGAAGTTAGCCCGTATTGCTGTGTTTTCCTGGTGTGTTACACCAACAGGCATTTGCAGCACTTACAGCGGGCGGAGTGTGCCTCCTGATCATATTACACCTGAAGTTAGCCCGTATTGCTGTGTTTTCCTGGTGTGTTACACCAACAGGCATTTGCAGCACTTACAGCGGGCGGAGTGTGCCTCCTGCACATTATACACCTGAAGTTAGCCCGTATTGCTGTGTTTTCCTGGTGTGTTACACCAACAGGCATTTGCAGCACTTACAGCGGGCGGAGTGTGCCTCCTGCACATTATACACCTGAAGTTAGCCCCTATTGCTGTGTTTTCCTGGTGTGTTACACCAACAGGCATTTGCAGCACTTACAGCGGGCGGAGTGTGCCTCCTGCACATTATACACCTGAAGTTAGCCCGTATTGCTGTGTTTTCGTGGTGTGTTACACCAACAGGCATTTGCAGCACTTACAGCGGGCGGAGTGTGCCTCCTGATCATATTACACCTGAAGTTAGCCCGTATTGCTGTGTTTTCCTGGTGTGTTACACCAACAGGCATTTGCAGCACTTACAGCGGGCGGAGTGTGCCTCCTGCACATTATACACCTGAAGTTAGCCCGTATTGCTGTGTTTTCCTGGTGTGTTACACCAACAAGCATTTGCAGCACTTACAGCGGGCGGAGTGTGCCTCCTGCACATTATACACCTGAAGTTAGCCCGTATGGCTGTGTTTTCCTGGTGTGTTACACCAACAGGCATTTGCAGCACTTACAGCGGGCGGAGTGTGCCTCCTGCACATTATACACCTGAAGTTAGCCCGTATTGCTGTGTTTTCCTGGTGTGTTACACCAACAGGCATTTGCAGCACTTACAGCAGGCGTAGTGTGATTCCTGCAAAATATACTCCTGAAGCTAGGCCTTATTGCTGGTTTTCCCATCTCCCTGCAGGCCATTAGAATGTCTGGAAGGCAAACAAGGAGGGGCAGACAGTCAGGAGCCAATAAAAGAGGGCAAGCAGGCTCTGTGTCCAGAGACAACAGTGCTGGTCATGGACGCGGTGCATCGCCATCAGCACGTGGCCATGGGACACGCTTGTCCTTCTTTTCGGCAGCTGGACGTGTTGAGCCGCATCATGCCGAAGACTTGGTAGAGTGGATGACCAAGCCCTCCTCATCCTCCTCATCCTCTCTCACCCAGGCTCAGGGTACTGGCAAAGCAGCTGCCAAAGCGTCCTCTTCCCTGGTATCAATGTCATCATCAGTCACTCCTTCCCTAGACCAACCATGTCCTCCTGAGGAGTCCCCCGAACTGTTTGAGCACAGTGTTGGGTACATGCTCCAGGAGGATGCCCAGCGTTTCGAAGGGTCTGATGATGATACCCAGCTAGAGGAAGGCAGTAGCGTGAGAGCAGAGAGAGGGGATGCTCAAGAAGGACACCAATCTGGCAGTCATGTTCCAGCAGCTGCAGCATACTGCCAGATTGGCTCCAGTGATGAGGAGGGAGGGGATGATGAGGTCACTGACTCCACGTGGGTGCCTAATAGGAGAGAGGAGGAGGAGGAGGAGGATGAGGAGGAGGCACATCTCCAACGAGGCAGGATGCCCTCGGGGGCCAGCGTAAGGGCAGCACACCGACGGAATCCCACCGCAGAGCTCCGCCTGTGCAGGGCGCAGCCTCTGCCCGTTATTCAAAAAGTTCTTTGGTGTGGGCCTTTTTTGAGTCAAGTGCATCAGATCGCACAGCTGCTGTTTGCAACATATGTCTCAAGCGTATATCGCGTGGCCAAAACATCACCCGCTTGGGCACCACATGCTTGACCAGACATATGTTGACCTGCCATGCAGCTCATTGGCAAGCCTACCTTAAAGACCCACACCAAAGAACAAAGCGGACCTCTCCTTGCACTGCATCAGCTGGAATCTCCAACCCCACTATACCTTCAGTCCTCTCTGAAACCTGCACTGAGAGGAATGAAGGTGTAGAATTAGGTGTGTCACAGACAAGTACTTGCGGGCACTCTGCTAGCAGTACACCGATGTCCGATTCTAGCAGGCAAATTTCCCTGCCCCAGCTGCTGGACCGTCGAAAGAAGTTCACTCCCAGCCATCCACATGCCCAGCGGTTGAATGCTAGCTTGGCTAAATTGCTAGCGCTTCAACTGCTGCCTTTTCAGTTGGTAGACTCGGCCCCCTTCCGTGAGTTTGTGCAATGTGCGGTTCCTCAGTGGCAGGTTCCCAAACGCTACTTTTTCTCACGGAAGGCGATTCCGACTCTCTACCGGCATGTGGAAGGCAATGTCTTGGCCTCGCTGGACAGGGCGGTCAGCGGTAAGGTGCATATTACCGCTGACTCATGGTCCAGCAGACATGGACAGGGACGTTACCTTTCTTTCACGGCCCATTGGGTCACTCTTTTGGCAGCTGGGAAGGATGCAGGACAAGGTGCAGTAGTGTTGGAGGTTGTTCCGCCGCCACGCCTCCAAAATACTACTACTGGTTGTGACACACCTCTCTCCTCCACCCCCTCCTCTTCTTCTTCCTCCATGGCCTCTTCCTGTGCTTTGTCCTCGGAACCAGCGGTGCTCCGTAGGCGTTCAAGGGGCTACGCAAGTACGCAGGCAAAAAGATGCCATGCCGTGCTTGCGCTGGTGTGTTTGGGGGACAGGAGCCACACTGGGGCAGAGGTTCTGTCTGCTCTGCAGGGGCAGGCCGAGAGGTGGTTGACGCCACACCAGCTTAAGCCAGGAATGGTGGTTTGCGACAATGGCACCAACCTCCTCTCCGCCCTCCGACAGGGACAACTGACCCATGTGCCCTGTGTGGCTCACATCCTTAACCTGGTGGTGCAGCGGTTCTTGGGCAGGTACCCGGGCTTACAGGATGTCCTGAGGCAGGCCAGGAAAGTCTGTGTGCATTTCCGAAGATCTTATAATGCCAGTGCTCGCCTGGCTGAGCTGCAAAAGGAGTTGAACCTGCCCAAGAACCGCCTTATATATGACATGCCCACCAGGTGGAACTCAACGTTGGCCATGCTGCAGCGGCTTCACACGCAGCAGAGGGCCATCAATGAGTACCTGTGTGACTACGGCACCAGGACAGGGTCAGGGGAGCTCGGGTTTTTTTCACAACGCCAGTGGGGCATGATCAGGGATGCATGCACTGTCCTGGCACCATTTGAGGAGGCCACGAGGATGGTGAGCAGTGACAGTGCATGCATCAGTGACACTGTACCTCTTGTCCACCTGTTGGAACATACGCTGCGTGGAATAATGGACAGGGCACTTGAGGCAGAACAGAGGCAGGAAGAGGAGGACTTCCTTGCCTCTCAAGGCCCCCTTTACCCAGACAGTGTTCCTTCTGTCCCACCCATCGCACAGGAAGAGGAGGAGGAGGAGGATTGTGTCAGCATGGAGGTGGAGCCTGGTACTCAGCATCATCAGCAGCAGTCTTTTAGGGATGATTTACAGTCCCAAGAAACCAGTGGACTTGTACGTGGCTGGGAGGAGGTGGCTGCGGATCATGTCGTCCTTAGTGACACAGAGAACTCCGGACCGAATGCCTCAGCTAACCTACGCTGCATGGCCTCCCTGATCCTGCAAAGTCTGCGGAAGGATCCTCGTATTCTTCGGATCAAGGAGAGGGACCATTACTGGCTGGCCACTCTCCTTGATCCACGGTACAAGGGTAAGGTTGCGGACCTTATCTTACCATCGCAGAGGGAGCAGAGGATGAGACAACTCCGGGAGGCCTTGCAGAAAGGTCTGTGCAACGCGTTCCCAGAGACTGGGAGGTTACAAACTCCTGGTCCTGGACAACGAGTTGCTGAGGCTTCGGTCAGTCAAAGAAGGAGCGGTGGGGAAGGTGGCCATCTGACCGATGCGTTCAGACAATTCTTTAGTCCGCAGCCCCAAGGTATGATCGGTTCCAGCAACCATCGCCAGCGTCTGATATACATGGTGCAGGAATACCTAGGGGCAAGGTCAGACTTGGACACCTTCCCCACCGAAAATCATCTGGCTTACTGGGTCTTGAGGATGGATCACTGGCCAGAGCTTGCACAGTATGCAATTGAGCTACTAGCCTGTCCTGCATCCAGCGTTCTTTCAGAACGCACATTCAGTGCTGCTGGAGGATTTGTCATGGATCACAGGGTGCGCCTGTCCACCGACTCGGTTGATCGACTGACCTTCATAAAGATGAACCAGTCTTGGATCACCACCAGCTACCAAACACCTGAAGCTGATATAACAGACTAATTTATTTTCAAATGTCACATCCCTTCAAGACTGATGCTGATGCTGAGAGACTGTCCTGTTATGTTTTTTTTTTTTTTTATTCTTTATTTTGTTTTATCAAGATTTCAATTGTGTTACATCAATACATTTCCATTGATCCAGCCAAGATAATGAACATACAAAAATAATACTGCGTACTAAGAGATTCCTGACTCTTCTCCTTATACTCACATTTCTAAAATCTCGATTTCATCCCCCCCTTTCCCCTTTATATCCCCCTCCCCCCCTTCTACCTCTTATTTTCTACCATTTCTCTACTACGTTCTCAGATTTTCTACATAGCTCCATGTTTTCTTAAAATCTTTCCAACATTCCCACTTGTTTTTAAATCCTTTTTTTTCCTCCTCTACGCCGTACTTCAGTGCCTCCATACTGTATGTTTCTTCCACGGAATCTACCCACTCCCATATAGATGGACTTTCCACTTTTCGCCATTTTTTTGGGATCAACCTTTTGGCCGCGTTTAATAAATGTGGGATCAGTGACTCTTTATACTGTTTCATTCCTCCATCCCCTCCATGGAATAAAACCATCCAAGGATCTTTTTTAATCTCCTTCTCTGTAATTATTTTTATCATTTCCAGTATCTTTTCCCAGTAAGTTTGAATTTTAGGGCATTGCCACCATATGTGGGCCATTGTTCCCCTCCCCCCACATTCTCTCCAGCATTCTGCCTTCTGTTCTACTTGAAATTTACTCAATTTATCTGGTGTGGCATACCAGCCTGTAATACATTTATAGTTCATCTCTGCGGTCCTGCTGTCCATGGCAGACGAGTGGGCCAATTTTATTATTTTCTCTATAGTCCTTTTATCCCTACATGTTCCCAATTCTCTTTCCCATTTCTTTATAAACGGGGGCATCGCCAGTTCATCCACTGTCATCAGTAATTTGTAGAGTTTTGATATAGTTCCTGTTAAGTTATCGGCCATACAAAGCCGTTCCAACGTCGTAAGTTCCTCCCCAGACCTAATTGGCTGGGGAAGGCTTTGTACAAAGTGGGTCAACTGGCGGTACCTCCATTCATCTACTATCATTAATTCCCTATTGTGTCTCAATTCTTGAAGTGGTATAATTTTCCCTTTTTTTATTATATCTCTTAACTGTGCTTTCTCTTTTTTAATCCAATTTCCTCCCACTATTTTTTTTCCCGGTGCAAAATATTCGTTTTCTTTTAATTCTATAAGGGGAGAGTTATATTCCCTATCTATTTGTTTATGTAATCTATCCCAAATTTTCAGTGCTATTCGTGTCATGACATGAGTGTTTTCTCCTAGTGCTCTAAACTGGGGGGGGGGGGTTCCATATTACACCTCCTAATTGTGTTTTTGCCATTGCCTTTTCAATATTTACCCACCTTTTTTCGTGCCTATCTTTGGCCCACTCCACTACCCGGGACAACACCACCGCATCATAATATTTTTTAATGTCTGGCACAGCCAGCCCTCCATGCTTTTTTTCCTGTTTTAATACAGAGAAGGAGATTCTATGTTTTTTATTATTCCATACAAAGTTCATTAGCATCTTTTTTAACACTCTGAAGTATGGTTGAGGTATTGCAACTGGTAGCATCTGGAATTTATACAAGATTTTCGGCAACAGAACCATCTTTAGGATGTTAATTCTTCCTATCCATGATCTCGGGCGGTTTATCATTTTTCTAATTTCGCTTTTTATTTCATTTAACAGAGGGATATAATTTATCTTGTATATTTTTTTATTGAGTTGGCCAGTTTTACCCCTAAGTACTTAAGTTCCTTCTGCCAAGGGAAGTTGTACTCTTTTCTTAAGCTCTGTTCTTCTGCCTTTCCAATATTGACATTTAGAATCTCAGTTTTAGCTATATTGATTTAAAAATTTGATATTTCTCCATATTGTTTAAGTGTTTTGAGTAAGTTTGGTAATGTGGTCCTGGGATTGTTAATAAAGAACAAGACATCGTCCGCAAAAGCTGCGAGTTTGTGTTCATCTTCCTCCAATCTAATCCCTTTAATGTCTGGATTATTCCGTACCATCGCAAGTAAGGGTTCTAGGGACAGGACAAATAAGAGGGGGGACAGGGGGCATCCCTGCCTTGTCCCATTTTTCATCTCAAAAGCTTGAGACAGTGTGCCATTTATTTTAACCCTACCCATAGGATGTTGGTACAATGTTTTAATCCACTGTATCATCCTGGCTCCTAGGCCCATAGTTTCCAGGGTTTGTATCATGAGTCCCCAGTCTACCCTGTCGAATGCCTTCTCTGCATCTACCGACAGGAGTAGACTTGGGGACTCATTCTCTTTTATTTTCTGGAGAAGGAACAATGCTCTCACACCATTGTCCCTCCCCTCCCTACCTGGGATGAATCCCACCTGATCCGGATGTACCAGTGATGGCATCCATCCCTTCATTCTTTCTGCCAAGACTTTTGCATATAATTTTACATCCACATTTAATAGCGAGATTGGTCTATATCCGGAACATAAGCTTTCATCTTTCCCCTCTTTTGGTATGACCGTTATTATGGCCACTAAGGCTTCCCTTCCCATTTCATAGTCCGTCCCTAATCCATTCATGTAGTTGCATATCCTGGGTACCAGTATCTCCTTACATTTTTTGAAGTATAGAGCTGTAAACCCGTCAGGGTCTGGACTTTTCCCTAGGGCTGAGTCTTTTAGTGCCTTACTTATTTCTTCTTCCGTTATGGGTTTGTCTAATGCTGTTCTTTCCTCTTCATTAATCCTATGCAATCCTGCCTTGTTTAAAAATTCTTTAATTTTCAGTTGTTTCTCTCCTACTCCCCATCTATTCTGCTCCACTGAATACAGCCCCTCATAGTAGTTTTTAAATGCATCTGCTATATCCTTAGTTCTATATACTTCCTCTCCGTTCTTTTTTTTTATCTTTTCTATGAAATTTCTAGTCTTTTTATTTTGTACCATTCTTGCAAGGTGTTTACTAGACTTATTCCCCCACTTATATCTTTCTTTTGCTATGCAATGTAGTTTTATTTTTGTCTCTTGTTCCATTAGTTCTTTAAGTTCATCCCTTTTCATCACTAGTTCATGGTATAACTCTTGTTGTTTTTTTGTGTTCTTGCTCAATTTTGAATATTTCTTCTATTAACACATAAAATTTTCTGTTTCTCTCTTTTTTTTCCTTGCCCCTTCTGAGACCAAAATCCCCCTGATATAGGCTTTATGTGCCTCCCATAGAGTTGCCCCCGATATCCCTTCCGTATCATTTACCTGGAAGTAGTGCTCTAATTCCTCTTTCACCCTCTTTAATCCTCCCTCATCCCGGAGCAATTCCTCGTTTAAACGCCAAGTGTAGGGTTGTCTATGATATTCGGGTACTTTAAGTTTCATGCTTACTGGGGCATGGTCAGAGAGTGAGGCAATTCCTATATTTGATTCCATGACCATATCTAGCATTCTATGTTCGACCATTATGTGGTCTATCCTCGAGTACGTCCCGTGCACAGGGGAGAAAAACGTATAATCCTTTGATTTTGGATGCATAATCCTCCATATATCAACCATCTGACTGCTATGCATTTTTTGTTTTATCCTTGTTAATTGTACGTTATTTGTCCCCTGTGTCCGGGACGTACTATCCATGGCCGGATCCAAACAAAAGTTCATATCTCCCATCAATATTGTATATCCCTCCCCAAAATCCTTCAGTTTCCCCAGAGTCTCAATAAGGTAATTAATGGGGTTCACATTAGGGGCGTATATATTTGCCAGGGTACATTTCATTTCCCCCAACTTCCCTTTTAGAAAAATATATCTACCATCTTTATCCATCATTCTTTCCTCCAATGTGAACCTCATTTCCCTTGAAAACCCTATTGCGACCCCCCTTGCCCTTCTTGAGATAGTATCTCCATAGAACCAATTCGGAAAATTGGGTGAGTGTAGTCTAATATTTGATTCTAGGGTCAGATGGGTCTCCTGTAGGAAAACTACATCTGCTCTATGATATTTAAGCTCTCTTAAGACCTTATGTCTTTTGGTAGGTATATTGAGCCCTCTCACATTATAGGACAGGAAATTTATTGCTGTCATATCTGTCTTTCATCCCCTTTTCCCTTTCTTTTTTGTAGAGTCAAAAAGATAGAATCCCCTCCTTTCTCCCCATTACAAAACCCCTCCCCCTCCCCCCTAATCCCTCCCTCCCCCCGCCTTTCCCATTGCTAATCCCTTCCCTCCTCCCCCCATTTCCCTTTTGGCCCATTATTGGCCTTAGAACCATCAATGATCTTTTCTCCTGGTTCTCCCATTTTAGAGGTGCCACTCTAAACCTGCCGCTCAGCCCCCTCCTCCTCCCTTTAAATTTAGGGAGGATGAGGGAGGTCCGGAGGCGCTGCATGGTGGGCCGGTCTACCCTTTCCCACCTCCTACACCTCTCCCCCCCTCCCTCTCCTCCCCCCACCACCCCCCGCCCCCTCCAAAGGACCCCCCATATCCCCCCCTTCCTGAGCCTCTTATGATGTTAATTTTAATTATCTTTCTCTATCCATCCAGGTAAGTCTGGGACCTGCAAGTCTAATTTATTACAGAATCCCACAAGTTCCTCGGGGAACCTTAATCTTGCTGATTTTCCTTCTTTCTGGCCTATAAGACAGGCCGGGAATCCCCAGTTATATTTGATATTCTGTGTCTTCATTTGCTCCAGGAGTGGCTTCAATAATCGCCTCCTTGCCAATGTCTCGGGTGCTAGATCTGTGAAGATCTGGAGCTCCTTTCCTTGGAATTGAATAGGGGGTTTTCCTCTTGTTTTCATTAAGATTTCTGCTTTTTCTTCATAATACCGGAACCTTACAATAATGTCTCTTGGCCAGTCGTTTTCTCCATTTCTTGGTTTACCGATACGATGCACTCGCTCTATATTAAGGGGGTCTTCTACTCCCATATCTAATATGGGCTTGAATATTATGTTCATAATTTTCTTCAGATCTTCTCCTTTTTCCTCTGGTAAAGAGCGAATTCTTATATTCTGTCTTCTGTTTCTGTTCTCTTGGTCTTCTAATCGATAAAGGATCATTTTCTGATTATATTGTAGTATTTTATTCTGTTCCCTTAATTTACTTAATTCCTGGTCCTGTTTATCCGCTCTTTCTTCCGTCTCCTCCACTCTTGACAAGAGATGTCCGAAGTCTGTTCTTAAAGTATTGATTTCTACTTTTATTGCGTTTTCCAGTTTCATCAGCATCTCAGTCATTTCTCATTTTTTAGGGATTTGTGCATCTGCCCATTGTTCTTCCGCTCTACTTGTTTCACTTTCTGTTGTTTGATCTCCTTTAGATCGGTCTGTTGTTCCTCCTCCCTTCTTCTCCGTACTCCTTGACCCCCTTTCTGTTTTTTTATCACCTTTATCCTGTTTTTGTACTCCTATTACTGGGCTCTTTGAGCTTGCCTCCTGGGTCATGTACTGTTTGATTGTACTATTTGCTGTGCTATTCCTAGGAGTCTTGGGGGCCGTCCCCCTTGTGTTTCTGCTCATCTTGTTTTTAGTAGCCGGCCTTATTCGTTTCCCCAGTTTTACTTTTTAATTAAATGTTATACCCTTCTTCTTTTCTGGGTAGATCTGTTGTACTCACCCCTAGGGTTACAACCTTACCCAAAAAGGGCCTGTGTACATCAGGTTTTATTCCAGACCCCAGGGTTCCTTTTTAAGAAAAGGGAGCAGGAAAGAAGTTTAGGCAAGAGGGGGTGTAGTAAAGGTCTTCAGTATATATATGTATATTCCCGTTTAAAGGAGGGAGAGAGGAGAAGATGGAAAAGAGAGCATCTTACTAACATAGACCCGAAAAAAGAGAAAAAAAAAATCAAGGTCAATCCCCTCTGTGCAGGTGTTTAATCGAATTGGTATAAGGTCTATTCTTTATTTGACCCAGAGTCTCTAGACATTCATGCGCACCTTCCAGTGCTTTTGGGTTCATTCAGAGTCCTTTTCAGAGTCCCTTCAAATATTTCATTTGTTATTCAATGTATGTGCCAGATACTTTCTGAGTTATTTGATCTCCCGTCTCTTCCCCTCTCTGGGTGGTTTAGATATTTTCTACCAACAGTATCAGACAATGTCAGACCTCGAATTAATCCATAAGCGCTAAACTGCGTTTTAGATATACTTTATTTCCAAGCGGAGGCTTACTTCACTTTCTTTTTAATCCTATATAGCTGGATATCCAAATGTATCGCCTCTTTCACCTCCCCCTCTGTGTGTGTTTTTCAATACATACCTATTTATTTCATATGTAGTCCATTAGTTTTATCTACTTCCATGTGTCTCAGGCAAACATTTATCATATTAACGGAAGAAAACCAGTGGATATGGACAAATCTCTCAGTACAATGTTCACATTTCACATTTCCTGTTAAACACACATTTCTGGTTTCACCTGATTCCCTTCATCTATACCATAGATAGAAATCAATTGTTCATTATTGACACTTAAATTGGCTTATAGCGTAAGCCCTGGAAATATGTAAATGTCAATAGGTGTTACTTTGTTCCTTTAGCATTGACATACATTGGCAGGTCCACTTGTTCCCTTTTACTTCAGTCTTCTATTAAACAGAGGCACAGGTCTATTTATTTTTAAACGATTTTACCTTATCTTCTCTGTAAAATCTGGGAGGATTTCTCACCTATCCCCGTGCACTGTCCTGTGGTTCCTGTGTTTCTGTGTTTCTGCCTATTATCAGGCTTCCAACAGCTGTATGCAATGCTCCTGAGGGGAGGAGGTGAAGGCGATGAAGGCAATAAAGATAGGGGAAGGGGTACTGTAGGGGGGTCCATGAAGTACGACGGCGTTGGATCCAAGCTACTGCTGTGCCTGCTTATGTTCGAGAGGGAGAGGGAGGGGGAGGGGGGAGATCAGAGCTCAGAATTTCATCCACGCAGTGGCAGCCTCTCACACTGCATGCTGCAAGATCTCCACGATTCCATCCGAGCTCTTCCTGCACGTCTCAACCAGCTGCAAGGTCAGGCCACTCCCTCATAGTGAGAGCGTCACGTCTCTCACGTTCTCACATCCATCTGACCTGTCCTGTTATGTTGACACCTACTGTATCATCATCAATCAGGTCATTGAGGAGGAGGAGGAGGATAGTCAGTCTGTCCTGTTATGTTGACTGACTATCCTCCTCCTCCTCAATGATCTGATTGATGATGATACAGTAGGTGCCGCCGATATTGTGTCAATCTCGCCGCTTATAGCGGCGATATTGACACCCTATGAGCTCCGTCGCGAGAGCCAGCGCCGAGCTGTCTCGTCATCGGGAAAGGAAAAAATGTTCCTTTCACGATGAGTGACACGCATTGCTGATAGGCGGGGATCCGACGCGGATTCCCGCCAATACCAGGCACTGCGTTTGGTATGAAGCCTGAGCGGGAACTCCACGCCAATTTTTAAAGAAAAAAACGCTGTGGGTTCCCCCTCCAGGAGCATACCAGGCCCTTGGGTCTGGTCTGGATTTGAAGGGGAACCCTACGCCGAAAAAACGGCGTGGGGTTCCCTCTCAAGATCCAAACCAGACCCTTATCCGAGCACGCAACCTGGCAGGCCCCGGAGCATGTGACTGTGACGTCATGGGACCATGTGACTGTGACGTCATGAGAAGCCTATATTAATCTCTGCGGACCGAAGATTTATCATTACTGCGAGAGGAAGCGACGAGTCAACATCGAGGAGGAGAAGAGGGAAGAAGACGCCGACGGCGACGACGGGAAGACCGGCTCCTCCACTAGCAAAAGAGCTACCAAGAAGTTCGTGGAGGGGCCGGCAGAAGGACAACGGAGAGCCGGACGAGACGACGGAGAAGACCGGGCCTCCGCTAGCAAAAGAGCTAAAAAGAAGTTAGCGGAGGCCCGGCGGAAGAAAGAACCGGAGAGCGGGAGAAGAACCGGAGAGCGGGAGAAGAAGAAGGCGACGGAGAAGACCGGGCCTCCGCTAGCAAAAGAGCTAAAAATAAGTTAGCGGTGGCCCGGCAGAAGAAAGAACCGGAGAGCGCGGCGACGACACCGGAGACCCCCGAAGTCGGAAGAAGACCTCCGGAGCGGTGCAATAAAATACTTTTAAAAACTGTGTTGTGTTTTTATTACCATTTTTTTTCCACCAGGTGAATGGGTAGGGGTACGATGTACCCCATACTCATTCACATAGGGTGGGGGGCCGGTATCTGGGGGCCCCCTTATTAAAGGGGGCTCCCAGATTCCGATAAGCCCCCCGCCCGCAGACCCCGACAACCAATGGCCAGGGTTGTCGGGAAGAGGCGCTCTGGGGTGTGGGGGCCGCAGGTCGCCCCCCTGCCCCAGAGCACCAAACCCCACATGTTGAGGGCATGTGGCCTGGTACAGTTCAGGAGGGAGGGGGGCCGCTCTCGTCCCCCCCCCCTCTTCCCCTGCGGCCTGCCAGGTTGCGTGCTCGGATAAGGGTCTGGTTTGGATCTTGAGGGGGAACCCCACGCCGTTTTTTCGGCGTAGGGTTCCCCTTCAAATCCAGACCAGACCCAAGGGCCTGGTATGCTCCTGGAGGGGGAACCCATGCCGGTTTTTTCTTTAAAAATTGGCGTGGAGTTCCCGCTCAGGATTCATACCAAACGCAGTGCCTGGTATTGGCGGGAATCCACGTCGGATCCCCGCTCAATACAGTGTCGCTTCTCCTCGCTATTGCAGCGAACGCGACACGTGTCGCCACCCTGCTGCCGAGATCTCGGCACTCCTGTCGCCGAGAATCTCGGCGATGGGAGCGCGATAGAAATACAATATCGGCGGCACCTACTGTAGCTTGGAAGAACATTTTTGTTTCTGGGTGCCGCCACCAGTGGCTAAGGCCCAATTTTTCAGCCCCTGTTTAACAGGGGCATGTAATTCCAATTTTTTATGCAATGCTTTGCAGCAGGGCTCATTCCTGCACTCCAACTAGAGTATCTGGGAGAGGTTGCAGTGTCGTGGCACCAGCACCAGTGGCTAAGGCCCAATTTTTCAGCACCTGTTTAACAGGGGCGTGTTATTACAATTTTTTATGCAATGCTTTGCAGCAGGGCTCATTCCTGCACTCCAACTAGAGTATCTGGGAGAGGTTGCAGTGTCGTGGCACCAGCACCAGTGCCTAAGGCCCAATTGTTCAGCCCCAGTTTAACAGGGGCGTGTAATTACAATTTTTGATGCAATATTTTGCAACAGGGCTCATTGCTGTGCTCCAAGTACAGTATCTGTGAGGGGTTGCAGTGTTGTGGTAATTACAATTCTTGATCTAATAATTCACAGCAGGGCCCATTCCTGCACCCACCAAGAGTAACTGTGAGGCCTTACAGTGTTGTGTCAACACCACCACCACCACCACCACCAAAGGCCCAATTTTTCAGCCCCTGTTCAACAGGGGCATGCAATTACAATTCTTGATCTAATAATTCACAGCAGGGCCCATTCATGCGCCCACCAAGAGTAACTGTGAGGGCTCACAGTGTTGTGGCAACACCAACATGTAAGGGGCAAATTTCAGCTGAGTATATACGGCATGCCCCTACTTTCAAACATCCAACTTACAAACGACTCCTCCTTGCAAACGGAAGGATACAGCAGGAAGTGAGAGGAAATCTACCCCTAGGAAGGCAAATTCTCTCCTGTAAGAGTTAATATGGGAAAAAAAGTGTCTCCTCTCCACTGATGCTTTATCACCAATTCTTGTTTCAATAAAAACCCCAATTTTTTTTAAAACATTTGTCATTAGGACGGAAAGTGAGGTGAACTGTTCTGAACAGGTGCACACTGCACAGACAGCAAAACAAATGTTACAGGGGTGATAACCCTACCCTATGTTTTCCAAAAAGCTTAAAAATAGATTTTTTGGCTGGAGCTACACTTAAACAATGTTCAAAATTACCAACAGATTCTACATAAGAACAAACCTACAGTCCCTGTCTTGTATGCACCGCCTGTATACGGCTGTTCAGAGTATATAGGGCCTTTTTTATTTTGTGTGCGGGGTTCCCCTTAATATCCACACAAGACCCAAAGGGGCTGGTAATGGGCTGGGGTAGGGGGGGGGTGTGATGGGGTAGCTATGCCATTTTTCTTAAAGATTTTCATCCATATTACCGGGACCAGACATTACATTAAAGCCGCAAACAGTTTTAAATGGCTTTTTTTCCTTTAGAAATGTAATTTTGTGCAGGGACAGTTCTAAACACGGGAAACACGTGGCACTTCACAGGCATACTTTAGACACCCCCCAGGTACGATATTTAAAGGAATATTTGACTTTTTTTTTTTTACTTTATGCATCATTAAAATGACTGCTCCCGAAAAACGTCCGTTTTTAAAACTTCTTTTTGCATTGATACATGTCCCCTGGTGCAGAACCCGGGTTCCCAAACCCTTTTTAGGACAATAACATGCATAATAGTCGTTATAATTAGCACTTTAGATTTCGAACGTTCGCATCCATTGTATTTAATAGGGTTCTAAAGTTCGTGCGAACTTTCGGTCCGTTCGCGGGTTCTGGTGCGAACCGAACCCGGGGGTGTTCGGCTCATCACTAACCACAAGTCGTTTCTTCCGCCACCGATGTTCTCTCCTATCTAGATGTTAAACTTTTACTCCTTCAGGCCGTTCTTTCCTTCTCCTCTCTGCCCCTCCCTCCCTTACACCTCCCCAGGGTCTCTACATCTTGAATCTTTCCACTACCAGTTGAGATGGTGCTAGATCAGCATCCCCCAGCCATGGTTGCCATATAGTATCAAATTTACCCACTTCTCTCCTACGACTGTACGTCAATCGCTCTCTAAGAAGCAAGGAGTTTACATAGGAAATCCACTGCTTCCCCGTGGGTACCGCTGGTGCCATCCAATATTTTGCAATGAGTTTTCTGGCTAGATACATCAGTTAACATGTAGTACATTCCTCTTGGGAACATTTCTACATCTATGGCTCCAAGCAGGTACACTACAGGGTATAGAGGGACAGGAACCTGTGCTAGTCTAGTAATGCACTGGGAGACTTCCTCCCAGTACCTGTATAGTTTTGGACACCTCCAGATTAGGTGTATGAAGTCCCCCTTATGTACTTTACATTTTGGGCACAGTGGGGAGTCTCTTCCTCCCCATTTATATAGCTGCACGGATGTTCTATATGCCCTATGCAAAATAAATAATTGTGACAATCTATGGGATGCGGATACCGATACCGCTGGAATAGATTCAAGGGCCATTTCCCACTGGTTTCCATCTATCTCCCCTATATCTTCCACCCATTTGCTTTGGCATTTTAGAGAGGCATAGTCCTGTACTGAGGACAGCAATTCCCTATAGATTTTTGATGTTAATCCTTTCCTAGTGTCTGCCCCAAGAACTTCTCTCAACAAAGGTGATGTTGACACTGTCAAAGAGTGTGTTTTTTGTTGTGCTTGCAACGCATGACGAAGTTGGAGATATTGATAGAAGCTCCTGGGGTTTAACTGGAATTCCCTACATAGCTGTTCATACGTCTTCAACACCTCCCCCTCATATAGCTGTGCAAAAAAACAGATCCCCCTCTCTTTCCAGGGGGTAAAGCCCTGCAATTCCTGTACCTCTGGGTATCTCTGATTGTGCCAAATCGGGGAAAAGGGCAACAAACCCGATATCTTCAGGGCTTTCCGGACCTCCCCCCATACCCTTTTGAGGAGGACACACGTAGGTGCCGAGCCTGGCATGCTTGGCAGGTCCATCTCCATATGGGAGGCCGCCTCTAATGTGGGGACTGATGCAGTCACCAATTTACATATCGGGTCCTCATTTCCTTCCCGCCCCCACCCTGCTATCTGCTGGCGCTGTGAGGCCAAAAAGTAAATTTTGGGATGGGGTACTGCCAGTCCTCCTCTGTCCTTTCCATATTGCAGTGTGGCTAGACTGATCCTGACTGCCTTTTTTTTCCATATTAATTCCCTCATTAATGTATCAATCTGTTTGAACCATTTGTTCGGGATCCACATATGGGAATTGTGGAAAACATACAATTACTGCGGGGCCCATACCATTTTTATTAAATTTGCCCGTCCTTTTACTGACAGTGGAAGCTTACACCAACTGTTACATTTTGCTTTCTGTCTAACCAACAGTGGACCCAGATTCAGCTGAAGATACTCAGCCGGATCCGGGGATACCACCACTCCCAGATATTTAAAGCTATTGGCTATAACTATTTGTTCTGCCCCCTCTGGTAACTGTTCCTTCAACTTATCTATGGGCATTAAGGTTGATTTTGACCAGTTGATGGTAAAACCTGAAAATCTTCCGAAATCCCCTATTATCTCCATCACTGCTCGCAATGAGGCGGCTGTGTCGCCTAGATATATAAGCGCATCGTCCGCATATAAAGATATCTTTTCTTCCCTCTGGTCCCTGCGGAACCCTACCACTTCCGGAGCATTGTGGATCAAGATGGCCAGGGCGAACAGCAATAGGGACAATGGGCATCCCTGTCGGGTGCCTCTATATAGCTCAAATGGAGAGGAAAGGTTATTATTAATGCGCAGTCTGGCTCTAGGCTTTAAATAAAGCACCTTTACCCACGCTATAAATGTATTCCCCACTCCAAATCTTGCCAGGATTTCCAAGAGGTAGGGCCACTCCACACTATCAAAACGCACATGAACTTTAATGGCATTCCAGTCTTAGTCCGTAGGGTTCAGTATTAAGTTGGCCCACCCTTTGCAGCTATAACAGCTTCAACTCTTCTGGGAAGGCTGTCCACAAGGTTTAGGAGTGTGTCTATTGGAATGTTTGACCATTCTTCCAGAAGCGCATTTGTGAGGTCAGGCACTGATTTTGGACGAGAAGGCCTGGCTCGCAGTCTCCAATCTAACTCATCACAAAGGTGTTCTATCGGTGTTCTTTTAAATAAAGGACTTTTCCAAGGTTTGTGTGTTTTTTGAAACATTTTTTTACGCTTTCTTCGTGAAATGGTAGGGGTACAATGTACCCCTTACCAATTCACATAGGGGGGGCGGGATCTGGAGGTCCCCTTTGTTAAAGGGGTCTTCCAGATTCCGATAAGCCCCCCGCCCGCAGACCCCCACAACCACCGGGCAAGGGTTGTGGGGATGAGGCCCTTGTCCCCATCAACATGTGGACATCCTCCTCACATGTTGAGGGCATGTGGCCTGGTACGGTTCAGGAGGGAGGGGGGGGCGCTCTCTCGTCCCCCCCTTTTCCCCTGCGGCCGGCCAGGTTGCGTGCTCGGATAAGGGGTCTGGTATGGATTTTTAGGGGGACTCCACGCCATTTTTTTTTTAATTTGCGGCGGGGTTCCCCTTAATATCCATTCCAGACCTGAAGGGCCTGGTAATTGAATTCTGGGGAACCCCCACGCTTTTTTTTTTTTTTTTTATCAATGACTTTTGTATGTATTGCCGGGAGCCGACAATTCATTAATAGCCGCGAGTCAGTTTTAAATGCATTTTTTTCTTTCAAAAATGACATTTTTTGCAGGGACAGTTCTAAGCACGGGAAACATGCGCCACTTCACATGCATATCATACACACCCCCCAGGTACGAAATTTAAAGGAATATTTCACTTTTATTTTTTCATTTTAAGCATTATTAAAATCACTGCTCCCGAAAAAACGGCCGTTTTTAAAACTTCTTTTTGCATTGATACATGTCCCCTGGGGCAGGACCGGGTCCCCAAACACTTTTTAGGACAATAACTTGCATATTAGCCTTTATAATTAGCACTTTAGATTTCTCCCATAGACTTTTCGAATTTGCCGCGAACACCCCAATTTGTTCGCTGTTCGGCGAACGGGCGAACAGGCAATGTTCGAGTCGAACATGAGTTTGACTCGAACTCGAAGCTCATCCCTACTAGTATGTAATATGCAGCCCAGCATACAAGGTACTGGGCTCATAAATAAGTAATGTATAACCCATTGTACAGAGTGCAGCATTTAGGAGTACTTTCCAGCAGGCATTAATATTTAACAAATGACAATAAGAGGTATGTAACATATGGCACATCACACAGAGTATAGGAGTACGGATTATTTTATTTACAAGGTATGTTAAAAAAATCCTTACCACTGCACCCTATATGTTGTGCAGTACATTACATACTCTGGTTTTACCAAAATACCCATCCAATGATCACCACTGCACCTCTCTTTCACTGCTTACCTCTGTGCCCTGCATACACAACTCCACTCTCTGCTCCCTGTCCCAGCTCACCTCTACACCCCCTGTCCCCAGCTCACCACTGCCATTCAACCACATGTCACCTCTGCACACTCTCATCCACAGATCATCTCTGTGCCCCTGTCCACAGCTTGCCTCTTCGCCCCGCATCCACAGCTCACCTCTGCACCCCACTTGCAAGGCCTATCTCTGACCCACCTTTCACATTTCACCCTCATCTCTCCTCAAGATCCCCCCCCCACACACACACACAAATCTCTCACCACTACACCTAGATACCCCTCATTAACAGCTCTCACCTCTGTACACCAACCTCTCTGTCCACAATTTTCACCTCTGCACGCAGCCCCCCTCCGCAGCTCTCACCTCTGTACCCCCTTTCATCCACAGATCTCACCTCCACACCTCCACTCACCTCCGCCCACAGATCTCACCTCCACACCCCCCCCTCACCTCCATCCACAGATCTCACCTTTGCACCTCCTCCTCACCTCCATTTACAGATCTCACCTCTACATCCCCCTACATATAAAAAATAGTTACCATTCTTGTCTTACCTGAATGTTCTACACAGTATATAGAGGCCAAGAACAGTATAAAATAAAGTAATCATTCAAGATCTTATACAAATGCTGCCTCCAGCATAAGCACATCAGGTCTGAAAACGTGTTACCTGCACTGAAGATTTTAATTGTTCATATTTTGTAATGTCTTTAGTCCCGCCTTTAATTTGTATTAACTCTTTGTCCTTTGCTGTCAGCCAATCGGACACTTCTTTTAATCTGTAAATTTGAAGAGGGCCAGTCAGTAACAGTAGGACAATAAGGAACAATAACAAAAAAAATCAAAGTTTTCAAAATTTGCACAGTGTAGAAAGCAATATGTAAAATAATGTTTCTGGGTAAAAATGTATAGTCCTTTATCCGTGGCCAATTCAAATGCCAAATTCTTTTGCCTGCATCTGGCTGTAGAAAAATTTGTCATATTTACATTTGATGCCAAAAGAAAAATTCTGTAATTACGGTAAATAGTTATGTGATGCAGCATAAGTCAATTTACCAGGAGAAATCAGGAGAATGATACTAAGGAAGCCAGTGCTAGTTTGGCAGGTTGCAATTTTTAATAACCTGAAAACTGAATTGTGTTTTTGTTAGTGAGTGATATTCTAAATATCTGAAAAGCTGTTAAGGTGGCTGTGACAGGGGTCACTTTGGGCACATGGTGAATGAGAACCCCACTATGATCTGTGCTAGTCAGATTCAATGCTGTATATACATTGTATATATTGTGTGTATATTGTGTGTTGGCTGCTGTGTACTAATTGATGTGATGGGGTAGGGTGTGATTGCATTCTATTGTCTATTGTGGCTTGTGGTAATTAAGTCTGTAATTATAGGTATTATAAACCAGCAGACAGACAGTCTGAGGAACATAAAGGTTATGCATAGTCATTTAAGATGTAAAGGGATTAGCTAATAAACCCACCTGTTGTCTGCTAAGAGCTGTCAGATGTGTATTGGGAGCTCGTTATGTAACTATTGTGTGAAGTCCTTTGATACTGGGTACTGTAGTTTAAAAGACAGTGAGGCTAGCCTAAAGGTCATGTGTCTGAGTCATCAGCTGTAGTTAATTAGCTCATGTAAATTAGGTCTGGTCAAAGGTGTATTGTCAGAGGAAAATGAGGAATGTAAGAATCTCCTCTCTGTGTGTATAAAACTTGAAGTTTGTCAATAAAGAATGTCAGACCTGCTGGAAACTTCATACAGAGTGTTTGTCTCGTATATCTGGAAGGATTATTCTTATGGGAAGCGGTCGCCTGACTGTGGAGTGTCTGGTAGCTGCTGTGTGTTCGGAAATGGAATATATCTAAACGACGTTAACCCCTGTCGTTACAGTGGCAGTATAGAGAAGAATCTTGCCATGGGCCCCGGATAGGCGAGGACTGGGGAACAGGGAGGTGTTGCCCTTCAGGAAAAAAACACACTTCACCATGTTCACCAGTGAATGTAGAACCATGGCACACTTTTAGTCCACCGGAATCTGTCACTACTATGGTTGTCTTTGCCCCCTCAGGCCAAATGTTCTCAGTTCTCCCCTGGCCCAAGATGCCTGTGACTGATCACTATTACCTGGCATTGCATTCACACCCACTTTCCTGCTCTAGTTACTAAGTGTGTGTTGCCCATGCAATGTCTGGAAAACTGGCACAACAATGACACAGATACATTCAGTAGGATAGGACTCATGTTCTGGTTAGCACTTTCGCCTAGCTGAAAAAGGTTCGCTGGTTCAAATGCCAGCTACGACACTACCTGCCTGGAGTTTGCATGTTCTCCCTGTGCCTGCATGGGTTTCCTTCGGATACTCCGGTTTCCTCTCACTTTCCAAAGACATGCTGGTAGGTTAATTGGATCCTGTATAAATTGGCCCTAGTATGTGTATGTATGAACATGAGTTAGGGACCTTAGATTGTAAGCTCCTGGAGAGCAGGGACTGATGTGAATGTACAATGTATATGTAAAGAGCTGGTGTAAATTGGCAGCGCTATATAAGTACCTGAAATAATAATAATAATGTTTGAAAACAGTACCTGATCCTGAAATCCTTCCACTTGTCTGGATGCTCCATGAGTTTTAGATGTGTAGTATCAATCTGAGTTTTCATGTCTTTTAGTACTACTCTACTGCTTTCATAAACTCCTTTAAATGGGTCTCTCTCCTGCAGTTTTAAACACAACTCTTCTATTAGCCGCAGCCTCTTCTCACACAGCTGGTAGCACCCCTTCTCACCAAAGAAAGCCTATAATAAAACAATCATAAAAGCAAGAAAGAGATGGCGGTCAACAAAGCCAGATGAATGAATTCATTAAATAACATGACCATTGTTTATTAGCTGAACTGAGCAACTTAATCACTTGCCGACTAGGCTTTTTCTCACACTTTTTTTTTTACAACTTTTTGCTAGAAAATTACTTATAACCTCCAAACATTATATATTTTTTTAGCAGAGACCCTAGGAAATAAAATGATGATTGTTGCAATTTTTTATGTCACACGATATTTGCGCAACGATTTTGCAGACACCATTTTATTTGGAAAAAATACACTGTAATGAATAATAATAAAAAAAAAAAAAAAAAACACTATATTTGTCCAATTTTTTTGTATAATGTGAAAAATTATGTTATGCTAAAAGTAAATAGATATCTAACATGTCACGCTCGTGAAATGGCGACAAACTACGGTACTTAAAAATCTCCATAGGCGATGTTTCAAACACCTGAGTTACAGAGGAGGTTACAGAGGAGGTCCAGCATTAGAATTATTGCTTTCACTCTAATTCACCGCAATACCTCACGTGTGGTTACGAATACCGTTTACAAATGCATGCGCAACTTGTGTGAACATCCCTGCTTTGATCCTCTAAGGTCACAGAGGCGATCAAAGAGTATCTACTCTTGGATCGCCAATGGGAGAAGCTGGCCGCACCATCGGATATTTTTTTGGGCAATTTGGTGGAAACGCTAAGCCCGAGAAACACCGGCGAGCAGCGGGAGGAGGGGCCGTCCCCTCCCACCACTTCAGAAAACATTCCAGTAGCTCATTAAATAGGTTGTAAAGGTAAATGTATTTTCACCTTAATGCATCCTTTGCATTAAGGTGAAAAAACATCTGACAATATCGCCCCCCCCCCCCGCCGAGCCTCTGTTTTACCTACCTGACCCCTCGAAAGTCCTCCTCGTTCCTGAGCCTGGCCGTTGATTGCTACATTGGCTGGCGCTGCTGTCAATCACATCCAATGACGCGGCGCGCCGGGGGGTGGGGCCGAGTGATACAGTCGGTGGCTATGGCCGCCGCTGTATCACGGGAGCACTCCCGCAATAACTCCACACCATGCAAGCTCGCTCGCATGAAGGTGTGGAGTCCTTGCGGGGAGGAGCCGAGACAGCCGCCGAGGGACCCCAGAAGACCAGGATCGGGGTCACTGTGTGCAAAACGAGCTGCACAGTGGAGGTAAGTATAACATGTTTGTTATTTATTTCTTTTTTTAAACGGGAACCTTTAGTGTCCCTTTAACTGCTTGGAAAAGTTTAATGAGAAAGCCAGCCGCCGGCTGTAAAAAATGATACTGGGGTTATGGTTGATATATTCAGCTATAATCCAGGTAAACCACTTCAAAGAAGTAACGTATAAATGTATTGTGGTCGGCAAATGGTTACAATAAAACTTATAGTGAGCCTGAGCTTTGCCCATTTAGCCTACATCACAGGCTATCATAGTCATTTGTGCCACAGAAATCTGCAGGAAAATCATACAGCTTAACTACGAAGACAAGTACCAAGCTTGAATAATTACTGCTAATACTCAATGTCTGGTCAGAGAGAAAAGTCAAGTAAATATATAATTCTCATATCCTTCTGGCTTTGGAGCCTAAGGAAGCTACCTTAACATGGGCCCTAAGATATGCTTAGGGCTAGTTGATTGTAAAATGTTTTAGCAATACTGCATTATGTTCATACAGGAACTTTATTCTTTATACAAATGTGTGAATCAAAGTTCTGTATATACTCGAGTATAAGCCGACCCAAATATAAGCCGAGGCACCTAATTTTACCACAAAAAAATGGGAAAACGTTTTGACTCAAGTATAAGCCTAGGGTTTCCATCTGCATGCCTCACTGTGCCTCAATTTGCCTTACTGTGTCCATGTGCATGCCTCACTGTGCCTCACTGTGTCCATGCCTCACTGTGCCTTACTGTGCCCATGTCTCACTGTGCCCATGCCTCACTGTGCCCATGCCTTACTGTGCCCATGCCTCACTGTGTCCAATCTCCCTACCTGATCTCCGTCGCTGTGTGACTAGACTGACGTTTAACATTGGAGTCTATGGAAGGGGTGCCCAGCAAAAATCGGTGCTCCCCGGTTGTAGGTTCCCTGGACAACAAACTTTGCACACTTGTAGATGAAGAGTATGGCTACATGTGTGCCAAGTGTGGGGTACAGGGAACCTAGCGCTGGCTGGTACCGGATCCCCAAAATCACAGGAGAAATTACCGTTTAACATTGGAGTCTATAAAAGTGATGCCCGGCTTTGAACAATCGGTGCTCCCCGGCCGTAGGTCCCCCAGACAACACTTGTAGAGGAAGAGTGGGGCTACATGTGTGACAGATTTCGGGTCCAGGGGACCTATGGCTGGCCGGGATCAGGTGCACAAAGTTGAAGATGGACACATACTCGAGTATAAGCCGAGAGGGGGCATTTTCAGCACAAAAAATATACTCGAGTATATACGGTAGTTTATGAAAATATTATTTGTGCTGAACACGGGACTTTGGAGGTAATTTCCACTAGATGTGGGTCAGGGCAGATAAGAAGCAGAAGGCCTTTCAGCATGATGCCCCAACTGTGCTTTTAGTATGTAAGATTCCAGTGATGTCCAGCAGAAGGCAGCTTCATAACTTCCTGCCTGTCCAACACTGAGACATGCAAAATGCTGTCAAATTTTCTTTTGACACCATGCTGACTGGAAGTGAAGGGGGTATTTATGGTAAGACCCAAGTTACATATTATAGACTGTAAGGGTATCTTAACCACTTAAGCCCCGGACCATTTGGTAGCTAAAGGACCAGAGGTGAATTCAAAATTTTGCACTGCGCTGCTTTAAGGCCTCATGCCCACGGACGTTTTTACAGCCGTGTTTTTGAGCGTTTTTTACAGCTTAAAAACGCCTGTCCATGTTAGTCTATAGCTTCATGCCCACCTAGACGTTTTTGAGCTGCAAATAGCATAGACGTTTTTAAGCTGTAAAAAAAACCCAGGACCAGTGCGTTCCTCAGCGTCAGAATTAGGCAGAAAAAAACGCGAGCGTCAAAAAACGCGCAAAAACGCGCAAAAACGCGCAGTAATGCGCGGTCGCGTTTTTAGCTCCGCCTTTTTTTTTTTTTTTTTAATAAAAAATAAAAAATAAATAATTATTTACAATAACATGGACAGGCGTTTTTAAGCTCTAAAAAACGCAGCTGTAAAAACGTCAGTGGGCATGAGGCCTAACTGAAATTGTGCGGACATGCAATGTTGTACCCAAACGAAATTTGCGTCCTTTTCTTCCCACAAATAGAGCTTTCTTTTAATGGTATTTGATTGCCTCTGCGATTTTTATTTTTTGCGATATAAACGGAAAAAGACCGAAAATTTGGAAAAAAAAAGATATTTTCTACTTTTTGTTATAAGAAAAATCGAATAAACTCAATTTTAGTCATACATTTAGGCCAAAATGTATTCAGCCACATGTCTTTAGTAAAAAAAATGTCAATAAGCGTATATTTATTGGTTTGCGCAAAAGTTATAGCGTTTACAAACTAGGGTACATTTTCTGGAATTTACACAGCTTTAAATTTATGACTGCCTATCTCATTTCTTGAGGTGCTAAAATGGCAGGGCAGTACAAAACCCCCCCAAATGACCCCATTTTAGAAAGTAGACACCCCAAGGAAATTGCTGAGAGGCATGTTGAGCCCATTGAATATTTTTTTTTTGTCCCAAGTGATTGAATAATGACAAAAAAAAAAAAATTACAAAAAGTTGTCACTAAATGATATATTGCTCACACATGCCATGGTTATATGTGGAATTGCACCCCAAAATACATTCTGCTGCTTCTCCTGAGTATGGGGATACCACATGTGTGGGACTTTTTAGGAGCCACGTACGGGACCCCGGAAACCAAGCACCGCCTTCAGGATTTCTAAGTGCGCAAATTTTTGATTTCACTCCTCACTACCTATCACAGTTTTGAAGTCCATAAAATGCCAAAATAGCACAAAACCCCCCCAAATGACCCCATTTTAGAAAGTAGACACCCCAAGGAAATTGCTGAGAGGCCTGTTGAGCCCATTGAATATTTTTTTTTTTTGGCCCAAGTGATTGAATAATGACAAAAAAAAATAAAAAATTACAAAAAGTTGTCACTAAATGATATATTGCTCACACATGCCATGGTTATATGTGGAATTGCACCCCAAAATAAATTTTGCTGCTTCTCCTGAGTATGGGGATACCACATGTGTGGGACTTTTTAGGAGCCTAGCCGCGTACAGGACCCCGAAAACCAATCACCGCCTTCAGGATTTCTAGGCACAAATTTTTGATTTGACTCCTCACTACCTATCACAGTTTCGAAGGCCATAAAATGCCAAAATAGCACAAAACCCCCCCAAATGACCCCATTTTGGAAAGTAGACACCCCAAGCTGTTTGCTGAGAGGCATGGTGAGTATTTTACAGCTCTCATTTGTTTTTGAAAATGAAGAAAGAACATTTTTTTTTTTTTCTTTTTTTTTTTCAATTTTCAAAACTTTGTGACAAAAAGCGAGATCTGCAAAATACTCACAATACCTCTCAGCAAATAGCTTGGGGTGTCTACTTTCCAAAATGGGGTCATTTGGGGGGGTTTTGTGCCATCTGGGCATTCCATGGCCTCCGAAACTGTGATAGGCAGTGAGAAGTGAAATCAAAAATTGACACCCTTAGAAAGCCTGAAGGCGGTGATTGGTTTTTGGGGTCCCGTACGCGGCTAGGCTCCCAAAAAGTCTCACACATGTGGTATCCCCGTACTCAGGAGAAGCAACAGAATGTATTTTGAGGTGTAATTCCACATATGCCCATGGCATGTTTGAGCAATATATCATTTAGTGACAACTTTGTGCAAAAAAAAAAAATTATTTATTTTTTTCGCAACTTGTGTCAACATATAAAATATTCCATGGACTTGACATGCCTCTCAGTATATAGCTTGGGGTGTCTACTTTCCAAAATGGGGTCATTTGGGGGGGTTTTGAACTGTTCTGGCATTTTATACACAACATTAGGAAGCTTACATCCACTCTTCTAACCACTTGAAGACAAAGCCCTTTTTGACACTTTTTGTTTACATGAAAACATATTTTTTTTGCAAGAAAATTATGTTGAACCCCCAAACATTATATATATTTTTAAAGCAAAGGCCCTACAGAATAAAATGGTGGGTGTTGCATTTTTTTTTCTACACAGTATTTGCGCAGCGATTTTTCAAACGCATTTTTTGGGGAAAAAATACACTTTTTTTAATTTTAATGCACTAAAACACACTATATTGCCCAAATGTTTGATGAAATAAAAAAGATGATCTTAGGCCGAGTACATAGATACCAAACACGACATGCTTTAAAATTTCGCACAAACGCGCATTGGCGACAAACTACATACATTTTTAAAAGCCTTTAAAAGCCTTTACAGGTTACCCCGTTAGATTTACAGAGGAGGTCTACTGCTAAAATTACTGCCCTCGATCTGACCTTCGCGGTGATACCTCAAATGCATGGTGCAATTGCTGTTTACATATGACGCCAGACCGACGCTTGCGTTCGCCATTGGGCAAGAGCAGGGCAGGACAGGGGTGCTTTTTTTTTCTTTTTTTTTTTTATTATTAATTTTGCTTTTTTATTTTATTTTTAAATTGTTCCTTCCATATTTTTTTTTAATCATTTTTATTGTTATCTCAGGGAATGTAAATATCCCCTATGATAGCAATAGGTAGTGACAGGTACTCTTTTTTTGAAAAAACTGGGGTCTAGACCCTAGATCTTTCCTCTGCCCTCAAAGCATCTGACCACACCAAGATCGGTGTGATAAAATGCTTTCCCAATTTCCCAATGGCGCTTTTTATATCCGGGGGGGACATTCCCTCCCACTGCTTGTAAAAGCAGTCCAGAGGCTAATTAGCCACTAGGATTGCTTTTACATGAAAGCCGGCCGCTGGCTGAAAAGAATGATACCAAGATGATACCTAAACCCGCAGGCATCAATCTGGTATAACCAATCAAAGTCCAGCAACATACCAGTACGTTGCTGGTCCTTGTTGGACATGTATTGTAATCTTTTTTTTTCATGCAGCCAGGTGGCTGAACGAAAAAAGAGATTGATCGGTGGGTATGCCCACCATTAGAATACCGCCCTTCATCCACCCACTTCTAATGATGGGCATACATGCACAATTTATATATGCCGAAGCATGGGGGCATCCTCCCGCAAAAAAGTTATGCCGCACACACATGGTCGGATTTTTCCACGGGCAAGCCTCCGTCGGAATTTTGATCGTATGTACGCGGCATTAGGAGCAAAATCACTCCTCCGCCCCTGCTGCCCCAATGCTTCGGCATATTTGCTTTTTTTTTTAACTGTGGTGGTGAAATCACCTCCTACAGCACTGGAGTCGCAGGGATCAGGCCTGTCTCTGCGAACGCTGCAGTTATGTTTGTTGTGTTTTGTAAGTGACAGTGATCGATCGATACTGCACTTGGGTGGCCTGGGCTGGACGGAGGGGCAAAACGCAGGTGCTAGCAGGTATCTGGGCTGATCCCGCTAACACTGCGTTTTTGGGAACCCTAAACTGCTGGGGACGCTAGTATAGATCTGATCAGATCAGATATTGATCTGTTCAGATACTATACCACTAAGGGAGGTGTATGCTTCACGCGTGGGTGTTAGCATTACTGGCACTAACCTGACGCTGCCTGGGGTGTGACGCAGACCCTCTCTGACGCTAAAATCTAATTGATATCACCCGCCGGGCGATCAGGGGGTTAAACCTTTAGTGGGTTATATACGGCGGGTGCCCTGACACTATAAAAAGCAAACTAACTAACCAGCGTCACCCGTAACACTTATATGATGATCACTGGTGAAAGGGTTAACTAGGGGCAATTAGGGGGTTAAAACCTTTATTAGATAATATATGGGGGTACCTGACGCTATAAAAACCTGCGGCGAACCTAAAAAAAAATACTGGCTACCGATCTGCATCACCGACGCTAAGACAGCGATCAGAAAAATTATCGCTTAGCGACAGTGGTGATAGGGGGTGAAAGGGTTACCTGGGGGGCGATCAAGGGGGTTAAACCTTTATTAGATAATTTATGGGGGTACCTGACGCTATAAAAACCTGCGGCGAACCTAAAAAAAAATACTGTCTACTGATCTGCATCACCGACGCTAAGACAGCGATCAGAAAAATTATCGCTTAGCGACAGTGGTGATAGGGGGTGAAAGGGTTACCTGGGGGGCGATCAAGGGGGTTAAACCTTTATTAGATCATTTATGGGGGTACCTGATGCTATAAAAACCTGCGGCAAACCTAAAAAAAATTACTGGCTACCGATCTGCATCACCGACGCTAAGACAGCGATCAGAAAAATGATCGCTTAGCGACAGTGGTGATAGGGGGTGAAAGGGTTATCTGGGGGGCGATCAAGGGGGTTAAACCTTTATTAGATAATTTATGGGGGTACCTGACGCTATAAAAACCTGCGGCGAACCTAAAAAAAAATACTGGCTACCGATTTGCATCACCGACGCTAAGACATCGATCAGAAAAATGATCGCTTAGCGACAGTGGTGATAGGGGGTGAAAGGGTTACCTGGGGGGCGATCAAGGGGGTTAAACCTTTATTAGATCATTTATGGGGGTACCCGACGCTATAAAAACCTGCGGCGAACCTAAAAAAAATTACTGGCTACCGATCTGCATCACCGACGCTAAGACATCGATCAGAAAAATGATCGCTTAGCGACGGCGGTGCTAGGGGGTGAAAGGGTTATCTGGGGGGTGATCAAGGGGTTAAACCTTTATTAGGGGGGGGGTTAGGGGGCTACACTGGACCTAAAACTAAATGTAGTGACACTTTTACAGTCACAAATGTCACTGATTGCAGTGATCAGTAAATAAATGGTCACTGCAATCAGTGACACTGTGACTGGGGGCTGAAGGGTGATCTGGGGGGGCCTGGGGGGGCGATTTATGTGCCTATGTGTGCTGGTGTTAGTGTAGTGTTTGTGCACTAACCTTGATGTCTTCTCTTGTACGGCGCTCGGTATATGTGAGCGCCGCACAGGAGATGACATCACTTCCTCCTGCTTTCTCTGTCTGTGTGTACATTCGACAGACAGAGGGGGCATTTCTATTCGCCGGGAGTGATCGCGGGGGGATGGCCGGAATCGAACGGCCGTCCCCTCATGTCGGATCGCTCCCCAACGAATTCCGACCGCTCACTGTACAGAAGGGGGGTCCGATCGGACCCCCCAACTGTACAAAGGCAATCACGTATGCTCTACGTGATTGTGCCTGTCGGTGCCATTGTGCCGACGTATATATACAGTGAGCGGTCGTTAAGTGGTTAAAGACTGTTAAAAGTGGATGTAAACCCACTCTCATCCTTTCTAAACTACTGCCATAGTGCTGATCTATAAGGATACACATGCCTCCTGCATGTATCCTTATCTGTCAAATGTCTACCCTCTGTCTATTATGAGACCTGAAAAACTGCAGATTCTGTGGGTGGGTCTGTTGTCCGGAGCTCGGTGGGTGGAGTCGTGATGTCAGTAGACTCCCCACCCACCTCTACACTCCCCTTGTCAACATGCATTTTCTCCTGTGGATTCCTTCTGCTATGATCACTAACATCCAGTCAAAATCCAGAAAAGTAACCACATGACTTCAGAAAAGGAGTGGGGGTGGGAATTAAAAAATAATGCCTGTCTAAAGCTAGTGCATGAGATATGTAAATAACCTGTCACTCACAGCAAGGGGGCAGAACAGACAAAGGTAACTCTGTTTGTCCATTTTATCTCACTGAACAATAAAAGAGGATTGCTCAGAGCTGGATTAACTCTTTGTGGCAAGACCTGGCACAAATGATAGGAAATCTTATGCTCTACATCAGTGTTTCTCAACTCCAGTCCTCAAGGCGCCCCAACAGGTCATGTTTTCAGGATTTCCCTTTAGATGAAACAGCTGTGGGAATTACTAAGGCAGTGAAACTGATCAAATCACCTGTGCAAAATAATGGAAAGCCTGAAAACATGACATGTTGGTGCGCCTTGAGGACTGGAGTTGAGAAACACTGCTCTACATTGTGACAGCAAAAAAAAAATTTAAAAAAAATTCGGGTTTACATTCACTTTAAAGTAAAGACTGTTCAGGGTATCACAAATGTTTATATTTATCTATCGATCTATCTATCCTGTTTATGACACTACATAATTATTTTATACTGTTTGATTTGTGGTATTATTCTGATATTTTCTTGGTTCATTTCTGAGGGAGACTGTAAGTTTCAATGTATACCTACCCTGTGTTCTTTTATAATTTTCTCACTGCCATCTACTGGAAGCATTTTGTTTTCCCGAGCCAACTCTGCTCTGCAGTCTTCCACTGAGGCTAAAATCCTACTCCTCTCCAGCTCAATTTTCAGATGTAATAAGTGGTAGGGAGCTTCACTCTGATAATCCTATAAAGCAAACAAAGAACCATTAAAATAAGGTTTAGAAGAAAATATTTCTTTAATGTCAAACTCACTGGTCAAGGCGGCTGTTGTGATGTTAGATATAGGCCATCCACATTTCAGGACCAGCTCAGGACAAAATGTATACAAAGTGTATTTTATTTTTTCCTTTCCTTGGTTCAGCAACAATAACTTTCACAGAGGATCATCTAAACAAGATATCTAAACCACTTTAAATGGTCTCTTAGCAAGAATGAGCAGCAGTTAAAACAGCTCATGAATGCAATAATGAAAACCCTTAACAACCTTAATCCTTTTACAAACATGTAAAGAAAGTGAAAAAGGTAAAGAGTTTATCTGTGCTTAGAACCTAAATCAGCGGCTAAGCACTATAACTGAGATACTAGGCACAATAGCAATAAACAAAGTGCAGAGCTATACATATACTGTAATAAGTGCATATATTAGCAGTAAATGAAAAATGTGCAGCACTATACATATAATAAGTGCATAAATCAATAAACTACACAAAAATTGTGTAAGTCAAAAGAAGCCATAGAGAGAAAATCCCCTAGGAAAATCCATGTTGAATAGAGAAATCCAGAAATCCAGAAACTGCAACCAAGTCACCCACAGCAAGTTCACACTGGAGGCTTACCAGAGAACCAGTGACCACCCTTACTCAGGGAGGTCTGTAAATGCCAGTTGTGGCCCGTCCATTAGGGGCGCACGGGCGCTGCCCCCCCATCCATGTGTCCTGCCACCTTATCTACAAGCAGGGTGCTGGACACATGGATTCCAATCAGGGTTTTTCTTTTTTTTTTTAACCAAGTGATTAAATCCAGAGACTCTAATAGGCTTCAAAAAAGGGTGGACTTGAGGTGCAGAGCACTGCGCCCCAAGCCCGCCCAGTTGTGTGACAATAGAGAATGAATATTCACTATTGTAACACTGATTCTCCTCCCGGCCAATCAGGAAGTGGGTCGTGAGACCCGTCACCCGATTGGCCAAAAGGAGATCCAATCACATTGGCCGCCAGGAGGAGGGAGGAGACGCAGGGGAAGGAAGCAGCTTAGAGATAACAACCCAGAGAGAAGCCGAGCTGCCCACGAGATATGGGGTAAGTGCAGGGGCCCGACTACTGACTGACCGACCCGGGAGGGGGGGTTGCTCGTGACCTGACTGACCAGGGGGGTGGTCTTGTTTGCCACACACCCCCCGCCTAGAGAACACCACCAGCCGCCACTGGTAAACGCTCAATCAGTCAGCAGCATCAGGAAACCAAGTATCAGCTGAGACTAATAAATGTACTTGTGTATAGAAGAGAGGAATAAACTGTGTGTCTATGGCTCACAGCGGTGCCATGAAAGGTCCCATGGATCCCAGAGGCTAGCACAAGGGATAAATCGGCAGAAGGAAAATGAGGGCTCCTCCACATGGTAGGGAGGGTCCTAGCTCCTATCCTGATGATTTACCCAGTCAGAGACACAATACTTCTAGTAGTGCTGGATATTGGCACCAAAAGCCTGTAATTGACCAGATGTCGATCCTCTTCCAAAACAAGGATTGATTTATGCACTTACAGTATACATATGTATAGAGCTGCACTATGCAAAGAAAGTGACATTTTATTTCCTAGACTTTTTTTTCTTAGATTACAGAAGCCTAATGTGTTTAATGATATAAAGTGGAATCCTAAACATAAACTAAATTACAAACCTTCCATTGTTTATGTAATTTCCTGACGGTTTCTTGAAGTGGCTGCTGGTCTTGCTCTGGCAGGATATCTGTCAGTTCATCACAAGCTTTCAGGAAAGCATTAAGAACCTTCAGATCTAACTGTCCAAAAAAGTCCTGCATGCAAAAAAAATGTTATAGAGTTTCCAACAAAGCACAATTTTTTTTTCTAATAAAAGAGTTACTAAACCCACAACAGTAAAATCAGTCTGTATATACAGTAGAGCATGCTTGTTATACTCACTGTGGAACCTAAGGGGTTAATCCTCAGAATTGTGTAAAAAGGCTGTTTGATCCTGTCTTATCTGATCCTCCCCTTCTTCCACAGTCCCCAATCCATCTCCTGATAGTACAGGGCCTTGGGGGCACTCTGCACATGTTCAGTTTGCTGTGTATTGCTAGAGAATTTTTTTTTTTATTGGGAGGGTGCATGTAATCGGCACAAGGCCAATCAGCACTATCCAGACAGAGGGTCAAGGGTCATGCAGCCTCATAGGACAATCAGAGGACAATGAAAACTTCTCCTACAAACTTTAACCAGTGCTTGGATGAACAATGATAGAAGTCACAAGACTGCTATATACTGCTGATGAGAAAAGGTATTGAGCTGTATAAATTTACCAAAAGAACTGCATTTCCATGTTCTGTGTACTGTGGGAGACCAGATATAGTGAATGCAGGGTCCTGGGCTTAGTAACACCTTTAGTGCACTATATCATGTTGTTTGCTGTAAATGTGCAGCCTGTTAGTGTAGTGCAATTCAATTATCTTTAGAGAAACCAACCTTTAAAGAATGGAAAAAGAAAAAACATATGCATCTCTGCAATGCATGCATGTTTCATCATGTTTTATCATTTTAAATACCTGCAAGTACAGAAACATACATGTTGATCTGCAAAAAAATGCACTCCACAAGTCCAGTTGGGGGCCAATAACAAACAGCAATCTGTGGACTGAGTGGTATTAGCTCTGGCAAGTTGTTTTTTCCTATCTCCCTATCCATAACCTTATACTGGTGGTAAACCTCAGACATGAAATATGAAAAAGCACATCCTTCTATACTGTGTACTTGTCTCTCTCCAAAGCTCTGAGTGTCATTTCTCTCTGCTGCCTTATTCTTCTATTATCATCAGGAGTCACTTCTGGCAGCTTTTTTCCAATACCAAGAGTTATAAAAGATGATGGAGAGGGAGCTGACCCACATATCCACAGCTGTGCTCACCATACTTTGTGAAGGGGAAGGTGTCCCTTCCCTCCAATCACTGCACAGAGCTGTCGACTCTGTGAAGACTTCAAGACTTCAAATCACCACCCCCTGCTCCTAGATCAAAGAAGAAATACTTTCCGGTTTGTGTTTTCAGATCAATCTACAGAAGAAATTGATGCTAATACACAGCTACAACTTATGCAGGAGAATTTGTTTCATCTCTGTGTATCATCTAATGGTGGTCACTTCCCTGGGTATATGTAAGCGTTTACATCCACTTTAAGATAAAAATGAAAGTGTGCTTAGGGCAGCTCTGAATTTGTGACATGATCAACATGTATTTCTGAAATTTTTTAACAGGTATATAAAACACTTTACTTCCGGTTCCGGCGCCGCATGGAGTGACTGCTTCTCTCCTCCGCTCCCGCATCACGGCAACAAAACGGCCTATAAAACCGGCCTGAGACGCCCGACGGTCACCCCTACACCTCAGGGCACTCCCCGCCTTCTATATGGACCGATTCGTGGAAAAATCCGATGCTCGGTCGCAAACGGCACCGACGGCCCAGCCGCAAATCGAGGCCCCGGTCTTGGCCTACACGGCTCCTTCTCCACCACCACCGCCGACAGGGATGGAGGTAAGCAGCTGCCCTAGTCCTCCTACCTCCCCTCATGCCTCAGCATCCCAGCCACCCTGTGACAACACAACAGAACGCATAGCACAGGCTGTGGCTGCTCTCTTGTCCCCCATGATAGCAGCATCTGTGGAGAAGGCAGTGAATGCAGGGGATGGCCCAGATCAAGTCCCAGTTAGGGGAACACAGCACCAGACTCAATGAGCTGGAGCACTGCCTATCCAGCGTGGAAGAGGAGTTATACCAGGCACAGGCCACAGAGCAAGCCCAGGATAAGACTAATCAATACATCATCCAAAAGTTGGATGATTTAGAGAACAGGGCCAGGAGGAGTAACCTGCGATTCGTAGGTATTTCAGATTTCTGCGCTGTGCGCATTCCGGAAGCCCTAGGCCTCTCGGGCCCCTGCACAGTGGAAAGGGCACATCGCGTGGGAGCTTTCAATTCTGACCGCAAAAATCCCCGGCCAATAATTGCCAAATACCTCAACTACTCTGACAAGGCCCTCATTCTACAAAAGTTCAGACAAACCCGCTCACTTCAAATTGACGGAATAAGAGTCCTCATATTTGCTGATTACTCCATAGAGGTCTCAAAAAAGTAGGATTTTTAAAACAGCTTACCTGTAAAATCCTTTTCTTGGAGTACATCACGGGACACAGAGCAGCATAGTCATTACTATGTGGGTTATATAGAATTACCTTCAGGTGCTGGCACTGGCAACTTCCAAAACAGGAAGTACCCTCCCCTATATAAGCCCCTCCCATCCGGGAGTACCTCAGTTTTGTAGCAAAGCAATACGTGTCCCCAAAAGAGGGGTGGGAGCTCTGTGTCCCGTGATGTACTCCAAGAAAAGGATTTTACAGGTAAGCTGTTTTAAAAATCCTACTTTCTTGTTCATACATCACGGGACACAGAGCAGCATAGTCATTACTATGTGGGACGTCCCAAAGCAATGCCAAATGAGGGGGGGGGATACACCATACATAAGCTGGGCGCCATCAGGCATGAGGATCTTTTGCGGCCTGCAACACACTGCGCCCAAAGGCGACATCCTCCTGACTTCTAACGTCCACCTGGTAGAACCTAGTAAACGTGTGTACTGAAGACCATGTTGCGGCCTTACAAATTTGAGCCAGGGAGGCCTGGTGATGCACTGCCCATGAAGTTCCAATTGCTCTCGTGGAGTGCGCCCTAACTTTGAACGGAGGCGGTCTACTTCTCAAGCCATAGGCTTGTATTATGACCTGTCTAATCCACTTGGCTAAAGTAGATTTTGATGCTGCCTGACCCTTTCTGGGGCCTTCCGGCAGAATAAACAAAGAATCCGTTCTACGAATCTGAGCAGTGGCTTTTAGATAAACTTTAACTGCTCTTACTACATCCAAAGAATGCAATAACTTTTCCTCTACCGAGCTTGGTTTGGGGAAAAAAAAAGGAAGAACCACATCCTGGTTCAAGTGAAACCTCGATACCACCTTAGGAAGAAAGGCTGGGTGAGGGCGTAATACTACTCTGTCCTTATGAATAACCAGATATGGCTCCTTACAGGACATGGCGGCTAATTCCGACACTCTTCTAGCCGAGCATATGGCTACTAAAAATATCAATTTTCTGGTGAGTAGAACCAAGGAAATGTGCCGCAAAGGTTCAAACGGCTGCTTCTGCAGAACCGACAGAACCAAATTTAGATCCCATGGGCATATGGGAGCTTTAATCGGTGGAATAATACGAGTCACCCCTTGCATAAAGGATTTGACAAGTGAATGCATAGCCAGGGGCCTTTGAAATAGTATTGATAAGGCCGAAACCTGGCCCTTGATAGTACTTAAGGCAAACTTCCTGTCTACAGCCCACTGCAGGAAGTCCAGAATTCTGCCTATAACGTACTTACGTGGATGCCATTTTCTGGCCTCGCACCAAGTGATGTACGCCTTCCAAACTCTATAGTAGATCTGCCTGGATACAGGCTTCCTGGCATTGATTATAGTTGATACCACAGAGTTAGAGAGACCTCTCTTCTTTAGGATGTGGGATTCAATAGCCAGGCCGTTAAACTTAGAGTTAGTAAGGAAGGGTGGTATATCGGTCCTTGCGAAAGCAGGTCCAGACGACGTTGAAGGGTCCAAGGACTCCCCACAGACATTTTGATGATCTCCGCGTACCAGGCCCTTCGGGGCCACGCTGGAGCCACCAGGATCACCGGCTTCTTTTCCAACCTGACTCTGCGAAGGAGTCGAGGCAACAATTGTAGCGGAGGGAATGCATATATCAGTCTGAACTGATCCCAAGGGAACACCAGAGCATCCGAGCCGCAAGCGAGGGGATCCCTTGTCGGGGAGACAAATCTGTCCACCTTTGCGTTGAATCTGGATGCTAGCAGATCTACATCCGGTGTTCCCCACCGCTGACATATTGCTCGGAAGACCTCGGGATGAAGGGACCATTCCCCTGGGCATAACTGTTGGCGACTCAGAAAGTCCGCCTTCCAATTCTCCACCCCTGGAATGAAGACAGCTGATATACATGGGACATGCTTTTCTGCCCATTCCAGGATGTGACTTACTTCCCTCTGGGCTGCACGACTCCTGGTGCCTCCCTGGTGATTGATATATGCCACTGCTGTGGCATTGTCTGATTGAATTCTGACAGGGGACCCTTGGAGTCTGGATGTCCAGGCTACTAGGGCATACCGGGCTGCTCGTATCTCTAAGAGATTGATGGGCAGGGTTTTTACTACATTTGACCATCTGCCCTGGAGAGACCATTGCTCCAGTACTGCCCCCCAGCCTATAAGGCTGGCATCTGTAGTGACCACCTTCCAGGATATCGGACTGAAGGGTTTTCCCTTCTGGAGATTCTGGGGGATCAACCACCAGCAGAGACTCTTCCGAACGGAAGGGGACAAAGCCATCGGGAAGTCTAGAGCCTGAATTTTTCCGTTCCAGGCTGACAATATGGCCCTCTGTAAATTCCTTGAGTGGAATTGGGCGTATGGCACAGCTTCGAATGATGCTACCATCTTTCCTAGCAGCCTCATGCACAGGCGTATGGACGGCTGTCTTTTTGCACAAAGCAGACGGACCAAGCCCCTCAAAGAGGATACCTTGTCTAGAGGTAAGAAAATCTTCCTCTGGTCTGAATCCAGCCGTAGCCCTAGATATACCAGGTTTTTCACTGGCTGTAGGGCTGACTTGTCCAGGTTGATGACCCAACCGTGAGATTCTAGATACTTGATTGTATCGACAATTACCACTTCTAGCTTGGCAACTGAGTGGTCCATCAACAACAGGTCGTCTAGGTATGCCATTATCGTTACACCTCGTGTTCTTAGATCGGCCAACAGTGGGGCCAGAATTTTTGTGAACACTCGTGGTGCTGTGGCCAGACCGAATGGTAAGGCTCTGAACTGAAAATGGCGCCCTTCTACTGCAAAGCGTAGAAATTTTTGATGACCTGGAAAGATGGGAACATGCAAGTAAGCATCTTTGATGTCGATCGAGGCTAACCATTCCTCCCCCTGTAGGGCAGCGGTGACCGATCGGATCGACTCCATCCGGAAAGACCGGACGTTTAGAAATTTGTTTAGACTCTTTAGGTCCAATATGGGTCTTATGTCCCCGTTTGGCTTCGGGACTGTGAAAAGGTTTGAGTAGAAACCCAACCCCCACTCTTCCATAGGAACCTCCATAATTACTCCTTGGAGCAATAGTTGTTCTAACGCCAATAGGAGAGACCCTCTTTTCAGAGGGTCTCTTGGCATGCCTGACCACATAAAATGGGAAGGAGGAGACTCTTTTAATTTCAACTTGTATCCCAGAGTTACTGCGGAGAGCACCCATCTGTCTTTGATCGTCTCCCGCCAGGTCTCTGCAAACAACTGAAGTCTTCCCCCCACCCGTTTGAGTGGGGGCAGCCCTTCATAGGCTTGACTTGGAGGCTGGTTTAGTACCCCTTCGGATCCAGGGTTTCTTATTACCCTGTGACTGTCCCTGATTTTTACCCCCTGAGTTTGACCGAGGAGGCAGTCGGAACTGCTTAGTAGCAGACGTCGCAGGGATAGGAGAGGTAGTCCTCTTAAAAGATGGACCCCTAGACCTCTTCTTACTCGGTAAGAGAGTACTTTTACCACTGGAAATCTTCTGGATATACTTATCCAGGTCCTCGCCAAAAAGGCGTCCCCCATGAAATGGGAAGCTAACTAAGAGCTTCTTACAGGGAGCTTCAGCAGACCAGTTTTTGAGCCACAGAAGCCTACGCATATGTACCAAAGACAGCGTGAGGCGGGAGGCCTGATGGATAGAATCCTTGATGGCGTCAACCGCAAAGCATAATGCTCTAGGCAGATCAGCCAGAGCCTGGGCCTGCTGGTCTGGCAAATCCCTCAGGACCATTTTCATCTGATCCTTTAAAGCTTGGCAGACCCCAATAGCTGCCACTGCTGGCTGTGTAACAGCCCCTGCTGTGGAAAAAGCAGATTTTAATAAAGATTCCAATTTTTTATCTACTGGATCTTTGAACATTTGAACATTATCTACTGGGCATGTCAGTGATTTGTTCACAGAAGAGATGGCTGCATCCACCGTAGGAACATTCCATCTCTGGGTGAACTTTTCCTCCATGGGATAGATCACCGGAAATTTCTTAGGCGGGACAAATAGTTTATCAGGATGTTCCCAGTCCTGGTATATAAGTCCTTCCAATAATGGATGTATTGGAAAGGAGCAATTAACCTGGGGAGCTTTTAGCGACCCCAATGAGGAGACAGCAGTAGTTGATGGTTCAACCAGAGGCATTTTAAATGCAGATCGAACCATGCCAGTTAGGGTCTGGACCCACAATCTTTCAGTCTGTGATGCTGAAAATGGTTCATCTACTGTCGATTCCTCAAAAACAGAGTTAACCTCCTCCTGATCCCCTTCAGGTAGGTCGGTCCCTTCCTGGGACTGTTGCTCTGCCAACAGGCACTCTAATGGAGGTGATGGAGATCTGGCGCGCTTTCTTTCCTGCAGAGAAGAAGCGATCAATGCTGCCAATCTCTGCTCCAATCCCTCCAGAGTTGAGGCAAAAACCTCCTCTGTTATATATGCAGGAGCAGGTGGACTGAGGACAGCCGCAGTACCTGGCACTCCCGGGGGTTCCTTATGGGTATTAACCTCTGATTTCTCAGGGGAGGAGGGTGCAGATGACTGCTCCAGATCCTCAGAGCCCGATGGACACCCCCTACACTTCCTGAGAGGTATATCTCTGAGTTTTTTAGGCGGCATATTCCTTAGTTCAAAGCTGAGGTATTCCAGCCGCAATACACCCCTTTACTGAAATAGTCTAATACAATTTGCTGCTATGTACATCAGTGGGTGTCTACTAATGCGTCTTTCTGGGGATGCCTGTATCAACCGCCCGCTGTAAGCCCCTATACCATGCTACCAGCTCCTTTTCATGCTCTGTGTCCATAGCAAGCAGCGTGGACTGAGTCCTTTTATCTTGCTGGGACGCCCGCACATGCGCAGAAGCGCTGGGCGCACAGAGCGCGTCATCCGCCAGGCTCCGCCCACTTTTTTTAAGCTAAATCTATAAAAAGAAAGCGTGTGTGCGCGCGCGCGTGCGCCCTGTAGGGAGAGGAGCCAGGGTCCCTGTTTCACCAGGACTCGGGGATGGAAGGAAACTACTTGGCAGCATGACAGAGGAATGCAGCTTCCCTGATAGAGAGCTCACTCATCTGCCTGGACTTTCACCATGGAAGGAATAGTCCCAAGAAAAAAAGACGTTCCACAGCGGCCTCTAGTGGACAAACACAGGTACCGCACTTTTGTCTTTTTTTTTTTTTAAAACCTCCTTTATGAAAAACATTTCCAGGTTTACAGTTTTTAAAACTTCCTTTATGAAAAGACATTTCTAGGATTTCTTAGGCATATACAGCTATTAGCGGGAATACCTTTAGGTAACAGGCAGAAAGACATATTAGGCTTGGGGGTCCCCTCAATAGAACCAAGTTCCTGAGGGGCCCCCACTTACCTTTTCCCCGCCGCAGGACTTTGTTTGGTCCACAGAAGCCCAAACTTCACCTCTCACGGCAGGCATTGTACTAGACCTTCAGGGACCGGGTTCCCAAGGATTCCACTCCCCTGGACCTGTATAGCACCCTGCACAGATAGCCTCTTGGTTTTGGGTATGACCAGAGCTCTGGATCCCAGGGTCCAGCCCTCCTAAGAGAGGCATTACAGGCAAAACCCTGCTCTTCTCTGCAAGGCCCGGGTACCGACCGTTTAGCTATGAAGCTTTTTTGGTCGGATCCGGAATAGCTTGCTAAGGCCCAGAGATCGTGTACACAAGCCCAGATGAATACATGTTAACCTTGGCCAACACCTTAGACACTGGCAAAAAACTGAGGTACTCCCGGATGGGAGGGGCTTATATAGGGGAGGGTACTTCCTGTTTTGGAAGTTGCCAGTGCCAGCACCTGAAGGTAATTCTATATAACCCACATAGTAATGACTATGCTGCTCTGTGTCCCGTGATGTATGAACAAGAAAAAGGAAAGCTTTTCAGCAGGTCTGCACGGAACTCTATAATCAGCAAATCAAATTCACTCTGGCTTTTCCAGCAGTTCTCCGCCTCAAAGCCTCTACCGGCGAACAACTGACTTTCCATGACCCCTCCGAGGCGGAAGCCTTCCTGCGGGCCTCCCAGGACGACTCGCACCCTCACACTCCATCGAAAGCCGCACCACTCATCCGTCCTCTGGACCAAAGAAGCCCACGAAAGGACTCCCCCAAACGTTTCAGAGCTTCTGCCCCAGTCCAATTCAGGCTAACCCAGCGTTAAAATGGTTGAAGTGACTCTTGCACTTATTCCTCAAATCCTCGATGCTGCTTACAACGCAGTGGCAGTTTTACACAGCTACACAGTTATATACATTTGTACCCTACAGATGACTGCTCAACTAGTTATGTTTTCTATGATATCCTTGCCCAGATAGGATCAGCTTTCTTTTGGATGCTCTCCAAACGGTGTTCATTATTTTATGTGTACCCTTCCCGGCCTCACTGTGTATAGCCGCAACATCCCCCCCCCCTCCGTTTGCGTCCCTCGCCGACCGCATAGAAAACCCCTCTCCTAACGCGGGCTCTCGGCCGCCCTACATCAGAGCCGTGCTTTGGGAACCGACTTACACAGTGACTCCTTGCGGAAAGAAGTGAAGTTCTTGCGATTGCTTATGTTGTTTATGTTATTTTTGCTTTTCTTTCAGGTCCCACCTCTTATCTCCTCCCCCTCCCTTCCCCCCTTTAGCCTAGGAACATCTGTGGTAACAGTCCTCCTGTCACCTGTCTCCCAAGACAGGTATAACACCTTTCCTCTTCATCCGGTATTTACCTTAAAACGCCGCTTACACGGTAGATTAGCTATAACTTCCACACAATTCCATTTCCCAATATCCCCAACATGAAAATAGTTTCTTGGAACGTGAAAGGGCTTAGGTCCGCCAATAAAAGAATGAAGATCCTCCGTCATCTAAAACGACTCAACACTGATATCGCCCTACTCCAGGAAACTCACTTATCAGCTCCTGATTTTCATTGCATGAAAAAACTCTGGGTAGGCACGGTCCTAGGCTCGGGGGCCTGCGGCCGTAAAGCTGGAGTCCTTCTCCTGATTCATAAGAACCTTCCCTGCACGGTCCTATCGGTAAATTCAGACGATCACGGACGGCTTGTCACAGCTCATGTCCAACTAGGTTCCACGGAATTGGTAATTTCCAACATATACGCCCCCAACAGCCCTGGCACGACCTTTTATAGTGAACTTTCGGCATGGTTGCTTCATAACACCCACCTCCCCCACTTAATAGGAGGTGACTTCAACGACGTTATACACCAAACTGATGACAGATCATCCCCTAGACGCCCCTCACCAGGCCTTGACCTGTCTCCCCCACACTCTTTGCATCCACCATGGAATCCCTTCACTTCCAGGACCTCTGGCGTTTAAAACATCCAGCGGACAGGGAATTTACCTTCTACTCCAACCCACATAACGTATTCACCAGAATAGATTATTTTTTTGGCTCTGACAACCTAGTCCCCATGTTAACTGATGTAGACATCCTCGACATTGCCATATCTGACCACGCACCAATCTCGGCCCAATTTGACAACCTCGACCTACCTCCCCATCCCAAGATTTGGCGCTTTCCCTCATACCTCTACAACAACTCTGATTTCCAGCAATTCATGGCAAGGTCATGGACAGAATATTCCACGGCCAATGCTCCACACTCTGATGTCCTGAACCTCTTCTGGGACGCCGGTAAAGCGTTCCTCAGGGGACGGATCATCTCTTATGCGACCTCTTTCAAGAGGAATACCTTATCAAAGTACAAGTTGGCTAGCTCCCGGCTCCACCAGGCGCAAAGATCTTTATACACCATGGACTCCACTGATAATAGAAACGAATGGCATGCAGCCAAGAGATCTTTTGATACTTGGGCAGACACACTTGAACTAACTAAGAAAGCACACTCAGATGCCACCTTCCATAAATTCGGAAATAAATCAGGCAAATTACTAGCCAGGCTCTGCAAGGGGCCCTTTCGCCCAACTCACATTACATCTCTAAAAGATGCTAAAGGCAAGGTGAACACCACACCGCAAACGATAAATAAAGCTATGCTTCAATACTACGCTACGCTTTATGCCCCAGACCCTATAAACAAACAGGCAGCCGGCTCTTTCCTAGAGAACTTAGCCATTCCCAAAGTCACTCCCTCACAACTTGAGTACCTTAATGCTCCCATCTCCCTTTCCGAAGTCTCAAACACCATACGAAAGTTGACCCCCTCTAAGGCCCCGGGCCCCGACGGATTCACTAGCGAATTCTACAAGACCCTCCAAAACATAATAGAACCCACCCTCCACAAGGTCTATAACGGCATATGGACTGGCGGCCCCTACCTACCCTTGGGAAACCAGGCCACTATTAAATTACTCGCAAAAAAAGGCAAGGACCCCCAGGAACCAGGATCTTATAGGCCCATCTCCCTTTTTTTTTTTGAGAAAAAAAGTTTTTTATTGAACAATTTACATTTGGAACATAATTCTGCAAGTTACAAGGCAATACTGGAGAAATGCATAAAACAAGAAATGTGGCTTATACATATATATAGGCACAGTAGATCAAAAAACTTGTTCAGATTGAACACTGGATTCAGTGACTATCAATAAGTGGAAAACCCTATGTCCACGCTATTCATGGAATTGCACGCTAGAAGGATGTATAGTATTACGGACCATCAGTGCATGTGTCTGCGGACTCAAGCCATCGATCCCAGATTTTGTAGTACTTATCTGGACAACCTCTGTTGATGTATATGAACTTTTTGTAGGGAAGAGTGTTATTTATATCTAGTTTCCAATCGTTGAAGCTGGGGGGAGTGGGTCTCATCCACTGTCTGGCTATAATTTTTCTAGCATTAAACAATGTTTCATGCAAGAATGTTTTAGTGAATTTGTCCATCTCAGAGTCGGGGAATATCCCCAGTAAGCATTGTTTGGGGTCCAGGGTCAATGGGGATCCCATGTCATCATGGAGGAAGTCAACAATCTGCTTCCACAGACCCTGAAGGACCGGGCACGCCCAGAGTAGATGGAAGAATGTGCCCGTCGTTTGGTTACACATTGTGCACAAGGTAGAAAACTGTCGTCTAAAGCGGGCGATTCTTAGGGGGGTGAGATACGCTCGGTGCACCACGTATAACTGGGTCAGCCTGTCAGAGAGCTTGGGGGATACAGTCTTGCACGAGTCTAGGGCTTCACTCCACTCCTCATCCTCCAGTGGGCCCACCTCTCTTTCCCATCTTGGTTTAAGGCTGTAAGCTAGCGTGGTAGATGATGGGGTGAGAAGCATGACATAAAAATCAGAGATCAGCTTTCGCGGGTCCACACCCTTAACCACAGCCATAATAACATTAGGCGTAGATTGTGGCAAAGGCTGGGGAAACTGAGCTTGGGCTGCGTGACGCACCTGGAAGAATCTAAAAAGCATAGAATTGGGCAGCAGGAACTCATTTTGGAGGTCCTCAAAGTTTTTAAGTGTGCCATCGGAAATTATGTGGTGCAAATAATATATTCCATATTCGCACCATATCTCTGTGTCAGGGATCAAGAGAAACTCTGAGAGTAGTCTATTGTGCCATAAGGGGGTATAGTTGTTGTATTTAGGGGTCGTTAATGTTTTAGTGGTGATGTCCCATACGCGCCTATATTGGTATAATAGGGACCCACGGTCTCTATTGGAGTTATTCCCACTATGTCCCACTGCAATTGCAGTGAGTGGGTCAGTGGTCAGTTGTGCCCACCGTGGACAGAGGAGGGTGAGGAATCTGAGTCTGTCGGTTTTATCTATGTGGTATAGTTGAGACAGTTGGGACGCAAGGTAATAAAGATTTAAGTCAGGGAGGGCTGTTCCACCTAGGTCAGTAGGGTTCTTAAGGACTCTCCAGGCCAGCTTGTGTCTGTTGTTACCCCAAATAAATGTCTTGAGTATGGCCTCCATTGACTTGAAAAATTTCAAGGGTAAGTATACGGGTGTGTGCCAGAGTATATACAATATTTTCGGAAATAATATCATTTTAACAATGTTAATACGGCCCCACACGCCGAGCGGCAGTCTCGCCCATACCTGGGTTCTAGACTTGATGAGATCGAAAAGGGGTTCTATGTTCAGGGATATATAGTCAGCCGGTGTTCTATTCACCAATACTCCAAGATATTTGATAGTGTTCACTCGCTGGAGTGGTAACTGTGCCTGTAGCTTGGGAGAGGGGAAACTATCCATAGGCAGTATTTGAGATTTCTCCCAATTAATTTTAAGGCCAGAGAACTGACCAAAGTGTTCAATTGTATGCAACGCCTTCTGAAGCGATGTGGCAGAGTCGGCCAGGTATAGTAGCGTGTCGTCTGCGTATAAGCTAATTTTTTCAGTCAGGGAACCAAGGCAGAGACCCTGAATCTCGGGGTCCCCTCTAATGGAGATTGCAAGGGGCTCCGCCGCCAAGGCATAGAGGAGCGGAGACAGTGGGCAGCCCTGTCTAGTGCCCCTGGATAAGTCAAATGTCTGGGAGGCCCTCCCGTTGGCCACTACTTTACCCCTGGGTGCCAGATATAATAATTGAACCCACTTAATAAATTTAGGTCCAAAACCAAAGCCACGGAGGCATCCCCAAAGGTACCGCCACTCCACTGAGTCAAAGGCCTTGGCAGTATCCAAAGCCACCACCACCCGGGACCCAACATTAGTATGTGTCGCTTGTAAGTTAATATACAATTTTCTGAGGTTGAAGGAGGTGTTACGCCCCGGCATAAATCCAGCTTGGTCAGCATGGATCAGGGTTAGAATCACTTGGTTAAGGCGTAGGGCAAGTACTTTAGCCAGAATCTTTATGTCTACCTGGAGTAGCGATATTGGTCTATAAGATTCCGGGAGGCCTGGGTCCTTGCCTGGCTTAGGTATGAGGATAATTACCGCCTCGCCCATCGATGGGGGTAAGGTGAAATTGTCAAATAGATGGTTGAAGAGGGACAATAACTTGGGGGCAAGTATCTCGATGTATTGGGCGTAAAATTCTATGGGCAACCCATCTGAACCCGGGGCCTTGGATCTGGCGAAGCTCCCAATCGCTGTGGTTATTTCGTCGAGTGTAATAGGTGCGTCTAGCATAGCCATTTGGGCATCGTCTAGCTGTGGAAAGATGATTTCCGCCAGTAGATCTTCCAATTGAGAGTCAGTGGTAGAAACCTGGGACGTATATAGTTGAGAAAAGAAGTCCCTAAATTCAGAAGTGACAGCCTGGGGTTCCGTAATCTTTTCCCCATTAGGACCAGTGAGGGAAATGACAGTAGGGGGTCTATCCTCACTATGTGCCAAGTAGGCCAACAGTTTACCCGCTCTCTCCCCATGTTCATATAATTTTTGTCTGGCAAAGAAAAGTTTTTTCCTGGCCGTCTCGTGTTGTAGCTGATTAACCACCCTGGTTTGTAACCTGAGTCGGGCAGCTCCATCAGGAGAGGGGTTCGACATGTACCCCTGTTCAGAGGAGGACAGATCCCGCATTGCCCCGTCCAGTATGGCTGATGAATTAGCCTTCAGCCTGTTGATAAAGGAGGTCAGAGTCATACGTGCATGCAGTTTGAAGGCTTCCCATACTACGTCTGGGGATGCAGATCCGTCATTCTCTAAAAAGTAAGTTCTCCAACTGTTACCAAGCTCGTCATCCTCCGATAACAGGGTGAGCCAAAACGGATTCAGGCGCCACGTACGGGGCGGTTTGTCTAATGGGATGGAGAGGCTAATGAAATATGGGCTATGGTCTGAAAGTAATCTGGGGGCAAATTCAGCTTCCAGTAATCTTGGGGCAAGGGTACTAGAGATGAATATAAAATCTATACGGGACATGGTGTTATGGGTAGTTGAGAAACAGGAGTAAGCTCGAGTGAGCGGGAATTTAAAACGCCAGGTGTCAGTGAGATTAAAGGAAGAGATAAGTCGGGAGAATCTAGTGTGGGTTGGAGCTGTAGTAGATAATGGCGAGGGCGACAGTTTGTCTAATGTAGGGTTCAACGTAGCGTTAAAATCCCCCAGCCACACCGCCTGAATCGAAGGATGACGAGTCATATATAGCAAGCCCTCTGTGACTATAGTAGAATTAAATGGTGGAGGTACATAGAATGCCATCAGTAGGAAAGGTTCACCATACAATTTAACCGAAAGAAAGACATAGCGCCCCTGTGGGTCAGACTGAACATCACACAGCTCAAAATGTACCGTCTTGGCAATCAAAACTGAGACTCCGCGGGCGTGGGACGAGTGGGATGAATGATATGCCCACCCAATCCATGGCCGGCGGAGTGCCATCTGGAGCCGACCCTCAACGTGTGTCTCCACTAACACCACAATGTCGGCTCGTTGTTTTTTGAGAAATGAGAAAACTGCAGATCTCTTTACCTTGTCCCCAAGCCCACGCACATTCCAAGTGAGCAGTTTTATCGATGCCATAAGTCAAACATTAAAACATATCGTGGGACAGTAGCATTACATGAATACAAGGTTTGCCATCTATGCAGTATCAATGTTAGCATGCACTTCGTTGTATTGCAGTCCATCAAGAAAAAACGAACCTCCCCCTCCCCCCTCCCCACCCTGCATCTTCCCCAACTGATGCGGGTATGTTCCCAAAACCAAAAGAAAGTAACAACCGGTAGCAGATAAAACCAAAATATCTTGCTGTTACGTAAAAGATCTGCAGCGATCTCCTCACATGGGAGGTGTGGAAGATCCAATGCCCGCAAATAAAGAGCAACAGGCTCTTCTTGTACTGTGAACCAGAAGTACAGTGCGGGGTCGGTGGTATAGAAAGTTCTGCAGTCACATAATAAAGAGATGCGTGTTCCGGTTGCTGGGGGGCGAAAATTCGCTGTGTTAGGCATGTGGAGTGTAGGACTGATTGTGCTCCGCAATTACAGTCTCCAGGGTAGTTACATGGATCAACCAGTCAGTGGGGGCCCTAAGTATGGGAGACCCCCTCTGCAGGTTACAATTGAAAGAGGATTATAGCAGGGGAAGGCAAAAGGGGGTCCCAGGGGTAAGGAGCAATAGGGTATGCGCCGCGGGCAGTAAAGGGGAGACAAAAAAAAAGGGGGGTAACATACCAGGATTTGCAGACTCCCGCTGCGGCGTATAATGTGCTGGTGATGATGACAGGCAATCAATAGTGCTGATGAACATGCTCGGTCAGGTCACTCCGCCGCCCCTCTGGCGGGCCCCGGACGCTCCAACCAGGCAATGACTTCCTGAGGATCCTCAAAAAAGAACACACGGCCGTCCCTTTCGACTCTAAGACGAGCTGGAAATAGCATAGAGTATTTAAGATGTTGTATCCGGAGCCTCCTCTTCGCCTCCATGAAGCCTTGGCGGCGGCGCTGCACCTCGGCAGAAAAGTCGGGGGAAGATAGCGATCTTGGAGTTTCCAAGGTGGATGTTACCTTTTTCCCTGGCCATGCGCAGCGCCGCATCTCTATCTTTGTAATTCAAGAATTTTGCTATAAACGTGCGGGGGGGAGCCCCCTGAGGAGGAGATCTGGCAGGCATACGATGAGCCCTCTCCACCGCCAGGGTGGGGGAGAAGGCCTCGCGGCCATAGGTGTCAACAAGGAGTTTCTCCAAGAAGGTGGTAGGATCTTTGCCCTCAGCTCCCTCGGGGAGGCCGATGAAACGGAGGTTGCACCTCCGGAGCCTATTTTCCATATCATCTTGCTTGCTTAGAATCTGATTGATTTGGAGCTGCATTCGATCGGAGCTGACTTGGAGCGGCGTAACGGTGTCCTCCACCTCTCCAATGCGGGTTTCGGCAGTCGTGACACGCTCACGAAGTTTCTGGAAGTCTTGTCGCATGAGTGAAAGGTCCACCTTGACCCCCTCTATTTGCGCCGTCAGGGACGTCCGGCAGTATGTGATCGCCTCGAGCAGTTTAGCTGTGTCGCCTCCCGTAGCGTCCTGCTCACCGCCTGCGGCACCGCCATCTCTTTCCTCCTCCTGGCGGCGGTACTGGTCCAATTTCGCCAGGGTGGCCTTTGGCGTTTTTGGCGGAGTCATGGCAGGTATCCGCTGTGATCCCTCCCCCCTCCAAAGCAGGCAGCTCAGTCTATACCGAATGGTAGGGAGCTGTAGGGCTGGTGGGCCAGGAAGAGTCACTAGTCAGCAGGCCGGGTGAAGCAAGATGGCCACCGACCAGCACTAGGCCGAAGCCGGGGCCTTTCCTGAACGCGGTGGCCGCGCAGTCAGAGGCTGATGTATCTGCCTCTGTGGGTGTGAGGGGTCCTCAGGGGGACTCGGTGGGCCCCTGCAGGCTGTTACCTGAGAGCAGGAGGGCCAGGAAGCAGCACAGGCGGCAGGTCGGGTGGAGCAAGATGGCCGCCGACTTCCAGGGCTAGGCCGAAGCCGCGGACTTTCCTAAATGCGGCACACGCGATTGGGATCGCGGCCCTGCGGAGGCCGCCGTACGAGCGGAGGATGGTGGATTTGCGGCCACGGATGTTCAGGGTCCCCAGGGGGTCCCGCTGGGCTGGTGCAGGATGACGCTGAAGGTCAGGATGGGCTGTACAGGAGTAATGGACGGAGCTCAAATCATGCACGTCCTACTCCATGCTATGTCAGGCCACGCCCCCCCCCCATCTCCCTTTTAAACCTGGATGTCAAAATCCTATCCAAGATTGTCGCCTCTAGGCTTGCTGCCATCATCCCATCTCTGATACATCCAGCGCAATCTGGTTTTGTGAAAGGCAGAACGGCCACCCTAAACATTCGTAAGGTCATGTTGGCCTTGGAACATGCCAAACAAAATCCCGGCGGCGATTTTGCCATCATTACGTTAGATGCGGAGAAAGCCTTCGATAATGTCAGCTTCGATTGGCTCTCCATGACCATGACAAAGATGGGCTTTACAGGCCCCTTCTGCCAGCTAATAAACGCCATGTACACAAACCCCTCAGCTAAGCTGGTGGCAGCGGGCCTACTCTCAGATGACTTCCGCCTCCACAAAGGTACACGACAAGGCTGCCCCCTATCCCCCCTCCTCTTCAACATTGCTCTAGAACCCTTATCCAGACACCTTACCCAAAAAGCCCCCTTGCATGGCATAAAAATAGGAAATCACGATCTCCGCACATCCCTCTTTGCCGATGATGTACTTATCTTTTCAGCGAACCCCTCCTCAGACATGTCCACCATCAAAGAGGTATTTGATGATTTTAGATCCTGTTCTGGCCGGCCTCCGCATAAATTACGGCAAAAGCGAAATCCTCCCCATAGGCACTCTATCCAACCCTACCTGGGTCCAACACTCCATTTTTTCTGTTGCTAGATCCCATATCACCTATCTTGGCATCAAAATAGGCAAACTGCCTTCCTCCCTGTACCACCTCAATTATCCTCCCTTGCTCTCTAGGCTCTCTCAGGAAATGGTTAACTGGATGGATCTGCCCCTCTCGCTCCTGGGAAGATGCCACTTGATAAAAATGGTCAGTTTTGCCAGACTACTATATCCACTACAAACTATCCCCTTGCTACTTCACCACAAAGATGTTAAACTCATCAATACGGCCATCTCAAAATTTCTATGGCATGGCAAAAGACCACGCATAGCTTTAAAGAAACTATATCTTCCCAGAAGCGAAGGGGGTATAAGTCTCCCGAATGTCAGAACCTATAACCTAGCATGTTTATTAAGAACTAGTCTAGACTGGATTTCACAGTCCTTGAGGTATTCCAACTACTCCTTGGAATCCGCAATGGCACATCCCTTCTCGCTAGCAGCTCTTCTTCACTGCAAGTGGAAATCGGTCCCACCTTTGTATCAACACAACTTACTACTGAGAGACACGGCCATCGCCTGGAGAGAAACCAGAAAGAGCCTCAAGCTCTCCCCTTTCATGTCAAGCCATCTGCCAATACAAGGAAACCCAAACTTTCCACCTGGCTTGGAACATAAACCTTTCAAGATTTGGCAAGAAAACGGTCTCACAAAATTTGCATCTTTATGCGACACTAAAACGGGTCGTCCTTTATCCTTTTCAACCGTTGCTGAAATTTATTCACTCCCACGATCACATGCCTTTCACTTTTGGCAATGTACCAGCTACTTAAGAACTGCATGCAAAGAGGACTATAAGCGGTTCACACCAAATTTCACAGACCTGCTACTCCTGGAAAGATCATATACGATATAGGACATATACAAACCATTACTTCAAAAGACCACCCCTCCGCTGGCATTCTCATCTGCAGCCAATTGGGGAAAAGACTTCCCAGATGATGACCTGATAGACAAAATTCTAATTGGACTCAACAAAGTGCAACGACTAACACCCAATGAAATTTGGAGAGAATCTCAACTGAAAATAGTCCACCGTGCACATATACCCTTCATTTACTCCGATACGGATCAAAACTGTGCTAAATGCCCCCTCTGCCACCATATGAGACCCTCCCTAACCCACCGTTTTTGGGCGTGCTCTTTCATCTCCTCCTTTTGGGATCAGGTTCTAAACTACATTTTCGAAATAACTCTACTGAAGCTTCCGAAGGATCCGCTCCTCCTCATCTTTGGTTACTGGGACCCCCAACTACTGCCTTGGTCCCGAGTGACGAACTCAACTAACACTGTTCACCCAAACCTTGGTCACACTCACAAAGATTGGTCCTTGATCTGCCTCCTGATCGCACGGAGAACCATACTAAAGCAATGGATTTCTTCCCACTGCCCTGCTACCACTCAAATCAAACGGGACATCCTTCTTCTCCTATTTAAAGAAAGAGCTAATGCAGACTTCACATGTGCAGTCTCTAAGAGCCGTTTCTACTCCGTTTGGGAACCCTTCATGCGCTCAGCTTTATCTCCGGAGGATATAGCCAGCTTTGATCAGTACTCTTTCTCATACCTCAAATCTACCCCCCATTCTTCAAGCCCAGGAGAGGAAATCTCCCCTGACGGTCAATCCGCCACCAACGATCTCTAACTGTTACCCGAAATAAGCTTACTCATACTTACTTCTCTCTGGACTTGGCTAATGCCCTCCCCCCCTCCCACCCTTCCTCCCACCCTTCCTCCTCCCTCCCTACTCCCCTGTGTTGTTCCCAGACATTTTTATTTTTATTTTTTGGTTGGTTATTCTGTTGTAATACTTGTGACTCTAGGTAGATACTCTATTTGATCCATTCAGTTACCCTCTAGTAGACAACAGATAAAGTACGTAGGTCTTTTGATCCTCTGCTTTCTCTATATGTTTTTCAATGATATACCACGCTGATTCTATCCTATAAGATTCTGAGATTAAGCTGCGTATACATTACGCTTATTCTTGCCCTTAATATGCCTCCCTTTGGTATGTTTTTCTTTTTTTTTCTCTCTCTCTCCTTCTCTTTTTCTCTATTTGAAAAATTGAAAATTACTTTATAACATGTCTTGTAACTGCTGTTATTTTTCATACATCCTAATAAAATTTTGTGAAAAAAAATAAATAAAAGTACAAGGATAGATTTCTAAATATACTGTAAATGCTCCATTAAAACAAATGCTGTTCTTTAGCAAATCAGTGCAGACTAAATATTTATTTTTAAAGCAAATTATTTTATATAAGCTTGATGATGTAACATTTTAAAGTATTACTTTATATTATGTTTAGATTTTTATTGTCTTCTTGCCTGTATGACTTAGGAGGACCATTTCAGGTACTTGCCAACCAGGCTTTTTTTTGGCACTTTTTGTGTAAAAGTTTAATTCAGTAAATAAAAATAATCGTGGCCATCTTGGAAAAAAAAAAACACTTTAAATAATTTATTGAAAAGCCCAAAATGTAGCAAATAAGTTAAGTTGAATGTAAAAATACTGTATTTTTCACAATCATAGTTGTTCTATTGTGCTGCTAAATATAATCTATTGGTATAGTTATTTTAGACTAATCTACTTTATTGAGTCTGAAGTCAAAGAAAGCATTTCTGTAAATATTTTATTATATCTTTTCATGTGACAACACTGAAGAAATTACACTTTTCTACAATGTAAAGTAGTGAGTGTACAGCTTGTATAACAGTTTAAATTTGCTGTCCCCTCAAAATAACTCAACACACAGCCATTAATGTCTAAACCGCTGGCAACAAAAGTGAGTACACACCTAAGTGAAAATGTCCAAATTGGGCCCAATTAGCCATTTTCCCACCCCAGTGTCATGTGACTCGTTAGTGTTACAAGGTCTTAGGTGTGAATGGGGAGCAGGTGTGTTAAATTTGATCGCTCTCACTCTCTCATACTGGTCACTGGAATTTCAACATGGCACCTCATGGCAAAGAACTCTAAAAAAAAAGAATTGTTGCTCTACATAAAGATGGCGTAGGCTATAAGAAGATTGCCAAGACCCTGAAACTGAGATGCAGCACAGTGAACAAGACCATACAGCGGTTTAACAGGACAGGTTCACCTCAGAACAGGCCTCGCCGTGGTCGACCAAAGAAGTTGAGTGCACGTGCTTAGCAACATATCCAGAGGTTGTCTTTAGGACATAGAGGTATGAGTGCTGCCAGCATTGCTGCAGAGGTTGATGGGGTGGGGTCAGCCTGTCCGTGCTCAGACCATACACCACACACTGCATCAAATTGGTCTGCATGGCTGTCGTCCCAGAAGGAAGCCAGTTCTAAAAATGATGCACAAGAAAGCCTGCAAACAGTTTGCTGAAGACAAGCAGACTAAGGACGTGGATTACTAGAACCATGTCCTGTGGCCTAATGAGACCACAATAAACGTATTTGATTCAGATGGTGTCAAGCGTGTGTGGTGGCAACCAGGTGAGGAGTACAAAGGACAAGTGTGTCTTGCCTACAGTCAAGCATGGTGGTGGGAGTGTCATGGTCTGGGGCTGCATGAGTGCTGCTGGCACTGGGGAGCTACAGTTCATTGAGGGAACCATGAATGCCAACATGTACTGTGACATACTGAAGCAGAGCATGATCCCCTCCCTTTGGAGACTGGGCTGCAGGGCAATATTCCAACATAATGACCCCAAACACACCTCCAAGATGAACACTGCCTTGCTAAAGAAGCTGAGGGTAAAGGTGATAGACTGGCCAAGCATGTCTCCAGACCTAAACCCTATTGAGCATCTGTGGGGCATCCTCAAACGGAAGGTGGAGGAGCGCAAGGTCTCTAACACCCCAGCTCGGTGATGTCGTCATGGAGGGGTGGAAGAGGACTCCAGTGGCAACCTGTGAAGCTCTAGTAAACTTCATGCTCAAGAGGGTTAAGGCAGTGTTGAAAGATAATGGTGGCCACACAAACTATTGACACTTTGGGCCCAATTTGGACATTTTCACTTAGGGGTGTACTTACGTTAGTTGCCAGCGGTTTAGACATTATTAGTAGGCTTGTGCACAACGGAAAAATTCGTTCCGTTTCGGTTCGTTTCTTTCCGGTCCTGTTGATTCGTAATCATTCGTAATTTTGCTAGACGGGATTTTTCGTGTTCGGACTCATTCGTATTTTTGCAAGCGACATTTTTCGTTGAATTTTTTGTTGCTTTATAATTCGTACTTTCGGTAGAGTACGTTGTTTTTAGTTGATTCTGGACACAACTCCTACTTTCGTAACTTTTTTTGGGTTCGTTGATTCGTAATTTTCTGTGTCTCTCTCACGACGACGCTGACTATTATGCCTAATGTGCTTCGAATGGATATGTACTTTTCGAAATACATAGCGGTTATTTGTAACGATTCGAAATCTCGTATTTTACTTTCGTTTTTTACATGCGGCTATAGCCTCCGCCCCTGTACACCATTTTGAGAGGGTTCAGCACGGTGAGGGAGAAGCAGAGAGCAGAGCAGAGTGTTATTGTGCTTCGAATGGATTAGAAATCTCATATTTTACTTTCGTTTTTTACATGCGGCTATAGCCTCCGCCCCTGTACACCATTTTGAGAGGGAGTTCAGCACGGTGAAGGAGAAGCAGAGAGCAGAGCAGAGTGAGTGTTATTGTGTTTCCAATGGATTTGTACATTCGTAAGTTTTTTCATAACGAATTATGCCGAAGACATTCGGGCATTCGCTATTTTGCGGTATAATTTATTTCGGATTCGGTTTTATTCGTAATTGCTTTGTTCGGAAATTCGAATGCTTCCGAATGTCCGAAAGTTGCTAAATTCGGACGAATTTCGATTCGTTACGAAACGAATTGCACAAGCCTAATTATTAGCTGTGTGTTGTTGAGTTATTTTGAGGGGACAGCAAATTTACACTGTTATACAAGCTGTACACTCACTACTTGAAAATATATAATAAAATATTTACAAAAATGTGAGGGGTGTACTCACTTTTGTGAGATACTGTATATAACACTAATTGTTAAACAAAAGCCAAAACTTTGGACTGAGTAGCAATGGGTTAAAAAAAAAAAATTCTGTCTGTGTCCCACTGGGGAATTTTACCTTCACTTCCTCTCCCATAAACACAACAGGAAGCTAGAGGATATCTCTACAAAGTGAGGAAAGTTCTCTCTTAGTCATCTAGAACAAGCCTAACCACTGGAAAACTTCCCCTCTTTTACTGTTCAGGTAACAACTCAAAGCATTGTCCACTCCATTGTTAATGGGCAAATAAATGGGTAAATAAAAAGTGTGAATCTGCCCAGCGTGGACATGAACCTGACAGAGGTTCTAACCCTTTCCAACTATAAACTAAACTAAAATAAAAGTTCTTTGGCTTTAAAGTACCTGAACTTGACTCGGTATCAGCCTCTTGCAGTCTACTGTACAGTAGAGTTCAGAGGGGGGAAGCAGCACAAGGAGCCAATCAGCTGTGCTGCAATGCAACAAAAGCATTGACAGAATTGAAGAGAGTAGAATTACAGAAAGACAAGATCATCAGCATGCTGCCTCTCCTTTAACTGATTGATCACAAAGTCAGGTGTGTGAAAGTGGAAATACAGTCCTATGTCAGACTGAACTGTGCTGTGTAACGTAAATCTCATCTAGGTGTTTTATCAATGTATTTAGCTGTTTGCATGGAGCTGTGCTTTAACTATAAAATGCTCCTATTTGGGTTGTGTGGTACAATAAGTTCTGGTTGGAAAATTTCCTGCCCCATAAAATGGGAAAAGCTATATAAAGTACTGTATGTCACAGAAAAGAGAGAATAGAGTTCTCCCAAGAGGGCCAAGGCTAGGACACTATGAATGATTCAAAGTTTTATTAAGTAGAAAAACACACAACAAATTGATGAAAAAGGAAGCTGATTGTGTACCTCACAAACGAGTTAAAACTCGTTTGTGAGGTACACAATCAGCTTCCTTTTTCATCAATTTGTTGTGTGTTTTTCTACTTAAAGTGGTTGTAAACCCTTACAGACCACTTTAACCTACAGGTAAGCCTAGATTAAGCCTTACCTGTAGGTGCAACAAATATCTCTTAAACCTACACGGTTTAGGAGATATTTGCAGAAAAGATTGCACTGATGTCTACGGCGCATGCGCGCCGTAGACAACGGCGCAGGTGCACTGAGCGTGCCGTTAGTGAAGGCAATCGTGTCGTCACTGACGGCTCCCACGCGCATGGGCAGGAGTGACGTCATTGCGGCTCCGGCCAATCACAGCGCCGGAGCCGCGATACCCGGAAGTCACTCGGGTATCATGGTGGCGGTGGAGTAGAGGAGCAAGAGTCGCTTCGGGGGCTTCGATCTCAGGTAAGTAATTCATAATGAGCTAGTATGCTTTGCATACTAGCTCATTATGCCTTTCTCTTGCAGGGGTTTATTTTTAAAGAAATGTTTTAGAGGGTTTACTTCCTCTTTAATAATACTTTTTGAATCATTCATAGTGTCCTAAAATACAAACAATATTCGCGCTGCTAACACATATAAGCAGCTACAATACCTGTGGAAAAAGTAACAACAAAGAATATACAAAAATGTAGCGCTATGCGTAATAACAATATAAGACAACCAAGTGCTCAAGGTGACTAGATCACAATGGATCTGATAATGAGTCCCAATATATGAAAAATGCAAAACACAAAAGAAAAGTCTTTGATGACAAGACCGTGAATAAAATTGAAACTGTCCGGTTCAAAAATGGTGAATGTTCAAAGTATTGAGTGACTTGTGACGTGACCACCACCACATGAAAGGGAGGCTTACCGGATGGAGTAGACCCTGTACACATACGTGTAGAGGGTCAAACAGGCTTAGTATGTATATATCCGTACATATGAAATCCCAGCTAGCACTGCACACATATGTATCTGAGATCCAAACTCAAGGATGACACCAGATATCCAAGCCCAATAGATATATGAAAATGGCTCACATGGAAATCATGTAGAAGAAAGAAGGAGAGGGCACATAGCGTAATAACGTAAAGGATATTTAATAAACGTAGGTAAGTACACTTACATTCAATCCATGAACATAGCGCTTTGCAAAACACTCAGTGGCAGCAGTGGAGTCTCCCGACGCGTTTTGCAAAACCTTGCATCGTCTGGGGTGAACTAAGTTCATTCCCCGACTTAGTTGGGGTAGGCGGTACACTTTGGTGGGGGTCAGCTACGCCCAGTGACCTTTGACCTCTGGGGACCCGCCCTCTGGTGGAGGTCCCTGTTCAAGAGCCTGGGCCCTAGCCTTGTTCTTAAAGGGAGAACCCTAACCCTAAACCCTAACCCTAACCCATCTAAACCCTAACCCTAACCCCTAACCCCAACCCCAACCCTAACCCCTAACCCCTAACCCTAACGTATGTGTACAGGGTCTACTCCATCCGGTAAGCCTCCCTTTCATGTGGTGGTGGTCACGTCACAAGTCACTCAATACGGTCTTGTCATCAAAGACTTTTCTTTTGTGTTTTGCATTTTTCATATATTGGGACTCATTATCAGATCCATTGTGATCTAGTCACCTTGAGGACTTGGGTGTCTTATATTGTTATTACGCATAGCGCTACATTTTTGTATATTCATAGTGTCCTAGCCTTGGCCCTCTTGGGAGAACTATGTTCTCTCTTTTCTGTTATATGCCATATAGGGCAGGTAGGACTGCATCCTGTGGTTATCCATGTGGACGAAAGATTGATAGACTAGTTAACAAACTCTCTATTATGATTAATTAACGGTCGATCCAGGCATCCAATCCATTTTTTTTATATACAGTATGTCAGCCTTTAGTGGATTTCCTATAAGAATACATAGCAAGCTCCTAGACCAGTCACAGAATGAGCTCAGCCAAAATGTTCAGCCTGGCATTGTTTCCATGATATTATGGTTTCAAACAACAGTCAAGATCCAGTGGTGATGGTCTGTTGCATTATACACAAAATAGATGAATCTGATTGCAAGGAATTGATCTTTTTCCCCATACATTTTGGGTAGAAATTAGTAACAGAAAACAATAAGGGAAATTATGCTTATACTGTCTCCTGTCTGCTAAAATAAAGTTCATGGATTGTTCAAAAGTTTTGCCTTGATATGGGGGCCTTTATGTCTTTGGGATGTAGATTAATGACTGTAGCAATGCTTTGAACAAGTAAAGAGAATTTCTGTTGTAAAATTAGAACCCACTAACCTAGAAAAACTGACAAACTGATTACAGGACATGATCTCAGGGCCATCCAAAGTTTGGATTCACCTAGCTTGCCCCTCTGTAATATGAATGGCCACCACTGAGTAAAATTTACAATTTTTGAGTGCTTCCCAACTTCTAGCTGGAGAATCCATGAATATGTTGCAAGACAATGATCTATATATGGCCTTTTAATGCAACCTATCAATTTGCAATTTTTGAAGCACCGCTAGCCAGAAGATACCAAGAGAAGGTCAAGTTGCCACTAGATACCCTTTTAAGACTTACACAACAAATTAAGGATCTTTACATTTCACAGAATGTCTTCTCTTTTTATTATGTTTCACTACACTATACAAAGTCTCTATCTTGCTTTAGTTAGTAAAGTACAGTAATTCTAGATAAAGAATTGCTAGGAATATCCACAACATAGAAACACAATACCATCACCCTATTTTTAGTCTCAATAATAATTTTGGATTCAGGTTTATCAGCATACCCTGAAACCTTTTGTATGGATTTTCAGGAGAAAACAACTACAAGAGTTCACCTTTCCCACTTAAGTGGTTGTCTGCAATTTCTAACACCTAAATGGGAGGGCTAGAAGAACCTCAAGTCACAAAAATCATCATATGGCAAAAGCTACTTACTGTGTGCTTCTTTAGTAATTCCTCTGGGTTTCCCTTCTCTTTCAAGTATGTTTCTGCTGTTTTCAAGACCTTTTCAAGTTCCGCTCTGGACTCTTCAAACTTCTTCATCAGGCTGCTATTGGACTCTATCGTTTTTTTCCACTCCGATATTTTCATTACCATGGTCTTAATTTAAAAAGAAAAATGGCACATGCATATTTTATATATATGGCTGGTGGAAAGTAGAATATCAGTGGCATAATAAATTCTTTTTTAACGTGTATTTACTTTTGAATGTGGGCAAGTTATGAAAAAATACCAAGTTTTAATTTAAGATCCTAAAGTCCTAGAACTGTATTTAAAATAGGTGTTTGAGATTTTAGGTATTATTTTTTTTTTCTCAGTTTGACCCCCCCATTTGTCAGTTCCTCTCAAATCTCAAATTCTGATAGACTGAGATGTTCAAGAATATTGATGTTTTTTCCCTTGGATTTCTACACATTGAAAAAAAGAATTTGACTCAAAAAAAGGAACTACAAGAGCAGACAAACATCAATATTAAACTGAAAAAAAAAAAATGAGAAAAAAAATTGATGCATATAAGCTTGCATTAGGAATTTGACTAATGCCCTGTACACACGATCGTTTTTTCCGATGAAAAAAGTCTGATGGACCCCATCTGACTTTTTTCCATCGGTGTAAAAAAATAGAACATGTTTTACATTTTTCCGATGGAAAAAAAAAACGATAGGAAATTCCGATCATCTGTGTGGAACTCCAACGGAGAAAAAACCCACGCATGCTCAGAATCAAGTCGACGCATGCTCAGAAGCATTGAACTTCATTTTTCTTGGCTCGTCGGAGTGTTTTACGTCACAGCGTTTTGGACGGTCGGAATTTTGTCTGATGGTGTGTATGCAAGACTGATGGAAATCAGCTTCATCGGAAAATTCCATCGGATTTTATTCCATCGGAAATCCGATCATGTGTACAGGGCATAATAGCACAAATGTCCAGATTTATTAATGCACAACGTCAGCCAAAATGTATTTTATTTTGAATATGATGCAGGAAGGTTACAGCCTCCAATAAAGTGATGGGAAATCTCTTCAACAAGTTCACATTCAAAATGAATAACACATTTTTAGTGGGGAAGGATTAGAACTTCTGACAATATTTTTATAAATGTTTTTGCCTACTTGCCTCAGTGACAGCCGATTGCCCCTTGAAATCTCTTCAAAGTGGCTACAGGCAAAAAATATCTAGCCAGACATGTGAACATTTCCATACACTATCCAAAACTAAATACAATGGCTGGAGTTGGACTTACAGTGGAATTTCACTCTACCAATCAACATTGATCATTTTTAATCCTCATGCTAATATAATTAGTAAATAGAAAAAGTATATCATATACTTGTTTTAAACTTTTTTTTGTTTACATTTCTTCAGTTACTTTCTGGTTTCTTCACTTGCCAAATTATCTCATACATCCCAGGAGTCTTCAGGAGGGGAGGAGCTTGGGACAGACGTAGTTCAAATGTTCCAGGCACTGCTGGAACAAGCTTATCTCAAGGTAAACAATAGCAACTGGAAAACGTTTTTAATCTGCCAAAACACTACATCCCCTCAACTCTTCAAAAAATTTGATATAAAACGGACAGCCAGGTTGGATGACTGTCCTGTCACGTAAAAGGGCCTTTCCACGTCTATGGAAATTTAGTAATCTGGTTATAAACCTATTCATGTATGTATGGACTATTAAAGTGCGATTAACAAAATGTTTGTACATCTTACATCTTAAATTCATGTGTGTTGATGTATTACTTAAAGTGGACCTTCAGTAATTTTTTCAACTTTCCTTCTATGAAATCTTCTGCCCTTGTTGTTTTAACTTTGGATAGGATTTTTTTTCTGCCAGTAAATACATTATACAGTCCACTTCCTTTTTCTTGTCTGGTTATTAGCCTAAGCTGATTACATCATGCACAGCTCTCTCTCTCAGTCTCGTGAGAGTTTGCCCAGAAGGCAGGGGGGAAAGGTCATAAGGGGGCCAATGAGAGCTGCAGGGCTGCAGAGCTGGAGGTGTGACTCTGTGTGTCTGTGTAAATACAGGAAGTGAACAGGCAGCAGCTTCAGTTGCCCACAATTAAAATGGTTGCAGCCAGACTCAGTGCAGAGAGATTTCTGCAGCATATTTGGCAAGTACAGAATCACCTTATATATAAAATAGTATGCAAAGTGGTTGGAGGGAAGCTTCAGAATAGCAAAGATGTTTTTATTACAACTTATGTGAGCAGACTGCAGATCCTCTTTAAGAAAATTCAAGAGCATAGATTAAATTCAAGAATATGGATTTTTCATTGGGCAGATTGTTTTAAAATGCAACAAAAAGCCACAGATAATTGGACATGTGAAAGGGCCCCAAAGCCGCATTACTCGCACTTGCTGATTCTTCCCCGCCTTTCACTTTTCTGTGTAGTGCAGGGACTACTGTTATTTCCAGCACTGTTAAATGCTGGGAGTGCTGAAGAAACCCCTAGTACACCGTGCAATGGTGGCAAGAATAGAAGACAAAAAATATGAAGCACCACCAGGAATAGTAACATTAGCTGTATTTTCCCAAAAGATTCCATGTGCTTTGCCCTGGTTACTGCTCAACAACTTTCCTGATGTGAATACAGACCTCAGATGCCGACAAATTCATCTTCACACTGACTTGTCTATTCCAGACCAGAGCACCCTGCATCTTCTAAAATGTTGCAATTCATGCAGAATAATGGGCATGTTAATCTACAGCTTGGCACATGCACTTTGGAAAGCCAATATTTTCAATGACATTGCCTTTTGTCACATGACAGAAGATGCCAGGAACGTTGCCCATTTTAAACACGACACAGGACCATGACAAGCAGTAATGAAACAGAGTACACCCTGGGCAAATGCACTTATCTTTAAAAGCTGTTGTTTTTTCTTTTTTACTTTCAGTTGTGTGACTTGGCTGCACAGGCAACTGTGTCAGACTGGTCATACTTAATATCCAGGCATAAAGTAAAGGGAATTACAGTAACCATGCATAACCAATTGTAATGCAGCTTTCACTAGAATGCTCGCTCATAGCTGCTGACTCCTGCTTACTATGAATAACAATGTGCTTGCTTTGAACTGTTATTAAATAAACCAAAAGGTTTCTGAAGTGAACATATTTTCAACACAATGGGCACATTATTGCATGCTAAAAGCATAGCATAAAAGTGTTTCTGAGAAAGCTTTAACAACTGTGGGGAAAACTGGCTTTATTATCAATAAATTAGACTAGGATTACAGAGAACCACAAATCCAGTTTGAGTGTGCTATCTCTTGGAAATATAAAATGTGCAGGAAAACATTTCCTATCAGGATCAGTTTTCAGATAAGCTTCTCTGCTTTTAGTTGTTAACAACTGTACAAAGGCCGGCCAAAGACAGAGAAAATGTCTTTCCTGCACGGGTTGCAGGAAAGTAATTCACTCTATTCCCCCATCAACACAGACAGTGTTGACAGGGGTATCCCTCCTAGGAAACCATTGTGTCCTCCTGGCGGAGGGACGGGGGAAGCCATCCCTGCTGGGAGAACACCGTGATTATTGCTAGCAGCTATAACAGCCACTGGAAATAATCACATATAAAATCCGGCAGGCTAGTTGTACCCAAGTTGATTGACCGATCTGTGCTTTCTGCACTTCTGCTACTGCTTAAGAATTCTTCCATTGGTGTTAAGACCACTAGCCATCAAGGAGCAAATTTGATGGCCCGGTCATCCCCACACAGAGCCACAGTGCAGAATAGGACATGGTGGGGGTAGGTTTACTAAAACTGGAGCACTCAGAATCTGGTGCAACTGTGCATGGTAGCCAATCAGTTTCTAACTTCAGCTTGTTCAATTAAGTCTTGACAATAAAACCTTGAAGCTGATTGTTTTCTAAGCAGGGCTGCACCAGATTTTGCACTTTCCAGTTTTGGTAAATCAAGCCCACAAAGTCAGAAATAAGGAAAAATTACTAGTCTGTTTTCCTCTTCTTCTGCCTTTTTGTCCTTATTTAGGTTCCTCTTTATTGATCCCAAATTATCTCAGGGGAGGAAATACATGCTAATTACAAACCTATGACTTGATTCATGTTTGAGACTTATCTTGTTTCCAAAGGACAAAATTGGGTCCAGTTAGAAACAGCTGAATTCAGTTACTCAGAATGTAGCTGATTCATTCAGCACTAATTGGTTAGCTAAATATATTACGAAGGAGACAAAGAGACAAATTTAGCAACAAATAGACAAAAGTATATAGGTTTTTCCTGCTCGCCTGCAATCAGTGCTTTGTAACATTTAAATGATGGCGTAAGACATGAAGAACAACTGCCAAATTAAAACAACATATGAGACACAGTGCAGAACACAGCATTAGGAATTGTTAAAGTAAAAGGATTTCACTTAAAAACAAGCGTCATAAAACCCACCAAAACAGCACATAAAACATAATAAATAACATAAAAAGTAGAAAATCGACATCTTGGATTCCAAGAAATTTGTTAATACTTCAGTGTGATTATTTCTTGATGATAATGACATGTCAAGTCTACAGGCTCTCTTTAAATAGTTCATTATTTTTTAGTTTAAAAGAGTAATTGTGGTTGGTTCAAAGCCATACTGACCCTTCATTGCTACTTTAAAAAAACACATTTTTAAAATTATGTAGGCCTTAAGAAGCATTGAGACTTTTTTTGAGGCCCCCAATATTATAGCTAGTTGCCCACAACTGGCTTAGAGAACTGCATTTCTCAGTAAGTCATCTCCTGTATGTTAACTGCTAAGAGCTGGATTCTTCTGGGCAGATGACCAAACTGATCTCTGACTAGAAAGAGGATAAAGTAGAAAACCATATGGAAACAGTGTGATATTTCCAGTTCAATAATTTGTTTCTTTTTAAATTTTTAGGATAAGGATTAAGTGAAAAATATATTAAAGATAGCTCGAAATTCAAGAGAAGTGTTCTAGTTTGCCCAGTGAAAATGATACATCACACTGAACCTCACTTAGAATTGATCTGTTATAAACATGTCATGAGGATTTCAGCAATTGAAGAACATATTTTATAGTTTACAGGTAAATCAGGTTTAATGCAATACCGGTTTACCACATAGTATATTTTTATTGTCACTCCCATTGATGGCTAAAAAAAAACACTATCTTTGTTGGAAGTAATGTTTTTTGAAAATCTATTCAGATTATTAAAATATTTCTATAAACTACAGCTGTACCTACAGGTAGTAAATGTGGTTTAACTAATTTAGTGCTAGCGTAAAAATCCTAAATATATATACCCGTATTTATCGGCGTATAACACGCACAGGTGTATAGCACGCACCCTAACTTTAAGAGGGCAGTTTCAGGAAAAAAACTTTCCACAACCCCCTGCGTATAACACGCAGGCACAGTTTACCTTCTATTTTCAGGGTAAAAAAAGTGAGTGTTATACGCCAATAAATACAGTATATTTTTTTTCTTTTAGTAAATGGACAGTTAACTTATTGTGTGAATGATCAGAAAAGTAAGCGTTGTATGTTATAGATGAGTGTAAAGGTAAATGACACAGACAGAACATCTCTGATCTCGTATTATTTACCATGAAGAGGGTAGAAAAACTCCCGTCTGCACTCGCAACTCACTTTCAACAAATATATGATAAGTACTTAAAAGATAATTTGATGATTAGTTTCTTTGTTAATTAATGATAATCACAAAACCTCATGATTACTACAGGGTATAACTCTGTTATGATGTCTTTGCCTATTTGCAGGTTAATAGTGTCCATAAATAAATGGGTCTTGTCTGTATTTTACCAATTAATCTTTTTATTCTGTATATAGGGTTAGAATGATTTTCGTTCCACTGCTGAAATTAAAAACATTCCCACAACTAAATATATAAAAAAAAAAAAAATTTTTTTTAATTTGATTCATGTTTATATATAGATGAGAACATTGTAATCAAAATGTGCAGGACATTCCATTTTTATTTGTTTCAGACAGTATCCATTTCTAAGAAACAAATATATTTAGCACAGGATTATATTTCCTATCAACAAAATGATGTGCATTAGGCTCATATGTGTTTTTTTTCATTGCGAAGGAACACACTAGTTAGGTGGTAAATTCATTCTCTAAGCTGTTCGCTGTCGGAGCTATCGGGGTAATGTGAAAGAATTGTAGAAATATGATAGAAAAAAGGAGAAATGAAGAGATGACCACTGACATAATATGAAAAGTAAACAAACTTTGCGCCATCACAAATAGATTAAATAACTATATAGCTGCTCCCCAAATACTGTAAACAAGCTACTGTGCAATATGAAAGTGAAAATAGGGGGCGCTAGATATGTGACACTAAATTATATGTTCTAACAATACAACTTTGCATCATGTGACATGGAATAAAGTGAAATTACAAATATTGAGATTAAAAGTATAAACAAAGTATCTATTAAAAGTCCATAAATCTTCTGTGAAAAAAACTTGATGAATCAAATATGTGCCAAAAGTCCTTCACCACTTGACAAGAGATCGAAATCACACTCAATGTGCTCAAATGAAAAACCTGCTCATCAGATAACCATGAACCACTAGCGTGATACTGCTTTATTTAAAAAAAAATTGTCAAAACACACAAATGCCTGCTTACATTGTTTAGTGCCTTGTCCCGGCACTAGGGATGACTCGCACAACTTCTGTGAGATTGGCGTGCATTCCACTGCCACTGGGAGACAAACCGGAAGCTCGGACCCGGAAGTGATGTAACCAGAAAGCGCCTCAATGTACGTTTCGTATTATTACGTCATCAGGAAGCGTCTGTATGTTTTATTTTTATTTTTTTTAAATAAAGCAGTATCGCGCTGTTGGTTCCCCTCTTGTCCTTTATCCCCTATGGGCAACCGTGGTGTAGAGGAGATTATAGTCCAGAAGTTCCCAGATTCATCCCCAGCCTATTTGCTCCTGGATTCTTCCATTCTGAGCGTTCCCAGACCTTCTTTTTAATTAAAGAAGTCATGGTTATCTGGTGAGCAGGTTTTTCATCCAAGCACATGCTGATCTCTTGTCATGTGGTGAAGAACTTTTGGCAATTTTTTAATTTGATTCATCAAGTTTTTTTCACTGAAGATTTATGAAATTTTAATAGACACCTTGTTTATACTTTTATTCTCAATATTTGTCATTTCACATTTTCTTCTATGTCACATGGTCCAAAATTGTATTGTTAGCACATATAATTTAGTGTCACATATCTAGTGCCCCCTATTATCACTTTTACCCTGACATAATATGCAGTAAATGTGTTACTGATTTCCAGGATAAGAAAAAAATGTGTTAGCCCTAAAAGAGAAAAAATGTAGAAATCTTATAGATGCTTGCAAATAAGTGAGTATCTTTGGTAATTTAGGACTCAAGAATAAATGTATAAATAAGATGGGGCTGCTTTGGACAATGCAAAGGCTTTTCTTTCATATAGCTCTGCACTCAGTAACGAGATGTTCCAGAATGAGCCAAGAGCTGACAACTATTGATGAGTTATCCAAGTAGAGATAAAGGCACAACATTTTGGATAATGCCCCGTAAAAACGATCGGACCTTTGTCCGACCAAACTCACAATGGAATTCCGATGGAATTCCATCGGAAAAATAGAACAGGTTCTATATTTAAACTCCGATGGAATTCATCGGAATTTCTCCAATGGGGCACACACACGGTAGGAATTTCCGATGGAAAAAGTCAGTCAAAATGTTTCCATCGGAAATTCCCATTGTGTGTACAAGGCATTAGGGAGGGTTATGACCCTGTCAGTGTTTTTGCCATCTGTGTCCCAGTGGGGAGATTTTCGATCACTTCCAATCTCATGGCCAAAGCAGGAAGTGAAATCCCTCCAATGTGACAGTATCTCTAGTTGTCATCCGGGTTACAAGCACCTGTGTCTCCATTGAAAAATGTCTCTTTATCTATTCTGCTGACAACCCAAATAGGACTTTATTTAACTTTCACTCTTGGTGATAATGGTAAAAGGGACTTATAGAGTGGATGCATCTAACTTATGGGGGAATGAAAAGCAATACAATGACAGGTGTTCTAATTGTTCTCCATTCTATCCAAAACATTACAAAAGTTTTCCCTTTAGTTATACTTTAACTGCAAATATGTGTTAAACAGATCCCTAGGAGAAAAATGCATTTCCTTTCCAGTAGGAATCAATTTGTCATAAACATACATCTAAAAAATGTAATTTGTATTTTGCATGGCGCACAAAATTATAATTGTAAGATAATTACTTTTTTGATTTTTAATAAACTTTTGCTTGCCAATAAGGGGAAAAATGTGTTGACTATTATGTTTACAGCTATATAATGCTCCAAATTTCACAGATTATGATCAAAATAAAGGAAGAGATACATTGAAAAGAGGCACACAAAGTTTGTAGAAAAAATCTTTAATAGTAAGCACAGCTTATTCAGGTTCCCACAAATATGTTATGAAAATTCCCTTATTGCTTTACATTCTGCACTGTGTCTTATACGTATTCATGATAACTTGTGTAGAACACAGGAGGCTGAGGATAAAAAGTACTCAGAGGTGGAAAAACCAGTAGGAAAAAAAAAGAGTAAGAATCTGCTAAGTGAGAGTTGGGGAAGTCAGAAATGAAGTCATCAACCAAAAATCACCTGAAAAGCAGACTGAGCATCTGTTATTTTCTTCTGCAGAGGAGATCGGTCAAAATGGTGCATCGATTTGCTGATTGTCAGTGCTTTGTGTACAGCTTGGCCATTCTTCTCAATGATGACCAAGGCTTTTTTACAGCTCTCTTGATATGTTATTAGCTCCTACAATATGAAAATAAAATAAATATTCATGCTGTCATCCTGCAATGCTTTATGTAAACCTTTAATTAATACAACTATGCTAGAATCCTATTTTAGACGCAGTTATCATGAATGCTTTTATTTTAAAACTGTCCTCATAAGAATACTGTAGGGTTGCTAATTGAGGAACGTCCAGTACAAAAGTTCATGACATTCAGAGGTCCAATTGAAAATTGTATCGATTCAGAGAATCAGGTGAAGCCAACGATTTAGGGGAACTGCCTCCCCCTTCCTCAGGTATGGAGCCGGGGGTATATCAGGGCTTGTTGTGAGATTCAAATAAGGGACCTGTGGTAGGACTTGACGTAGGCAGTCCATATATTATGTGATTTTCTCTCCTGGGGGGGGGGTTCGGCAGGGGGGAGCTGTACTGGCCGGGAGAACATAATGATTATTCCTAGTGGGTAGAAACCTGACTTGCCAGTTGTACCCAAGTTTATCGATGGATCAACTTGGGTACAATAAGCCTGCCCATAGTTTGGTCGAATCTCAGCCGGTCCCTGTTGAACTGGCTGAGATTAGAACCATCTATGGCCAGCTCTAAATAAACGATCAAATTTGGTTATACTTTAAACTACTGCCATTGTTTTAAATCATAGGAATACTGGGGCTGCCGATCTTTTTCCGAAAATGTTAGTTGCCTGGTAGTTCCGCTAATCTTCTGGATTCAATATGTACTCGACCTGGGATGGGTATGAAGACCATAAGAGAGACCAAGGGGCTTGTTTATAACAGTAAGCGTAAATCTCTGTCTGCTCTCTGCTTTGCACAACCCGGCCCATCCTACTAAAAAATGTATAACACAATCAATATGATTGTGTGTAGAGCCAGAATTCTCTCCGCTTAAAACAGAAGAGAGACTCCTGTGATTCAAGGAGAGACAGCCGAGTGACTTTACAATGAGCCATACAAGTCAAAAGGCTTTATAAATGTGCAGAGTGTGTTTTGTGCTTTGCTTTATTTACTAGAGATATAAAGAAAATTAATTTAGCAAATTGAATTTTCATTAGGCAAACTGGGCAAAGTGAACATGTGAAGAATAAAAAAAATAAAATAAATGAATTTGTATCGCACATGATTGGATGATTAACATGGAGAATAAGGCTAATACTAACTAGACTTGTGCACAACGGAAAAATTCGTTCCGTTTCGGTTCGTTTCTTTCCGGTCCTGTTGATTCGTAATCATTCGTAATTTTGCTAGACGGGATTTTTCGTGTTCGGACTCATTCGTATTTTTGCAAGCGACATTTTTCGTTGAATTTTTTGTTGCTGTATAATTCGTACTTTCGGTAGAGTACGTTGTTTTTCGTTGATTCTGGACACAACTCCTACTTTCGTAACTTTTTTTGGGTTCGTACTTTCGGTAGAGTACGTTGTTTTTCGTTGATTCTGGACACAACTCCTACTTTCGTAACTTTTTTTGGGTTCGTTGATTCGTAATTTTCCGTGTCTCTCTCACAACGACGCTGCCTATTATGCCTAATGTGCTTCGAATGGATTTGTACTTTTCTAAATACATTGCGGTTATTTGTAACGATTCGAAATCTCGTATTTTACTTTCGTTTTTTACATGCGGCTATAGCCTCTGCCCCTGTACACCATTTTGAGAGGGTTCAGCACGGTGAGGGAGAAGCAGAGAGCAGAGCAGAGTGTTATTGTGCTTCGAATGGATTCGAAATCTCGTATTTTACTTTCGTTTTTTACATGCGGCTATAGGCTCCGCCCCTGTACACCATTTTGAGAGGGAGTTCAGCACGGTGTGGGAGAAGCAGAGAGCAGAGCAGAGTGAGTGTTATTGTGCTTCGTATGGATTCGTACATTCGTAACTTTTTCATAACGAATTATGCCGAAGACATTCGGGCATTCGCTATTTGCGGTATAATTTATTTCGGATTCGGTCTTATTCGTAATTGCTTTGTTCGGAAATTCGAATGCTTCCGAATGTCCGAAAGTTGCTAAATTCGGACGAATTTCAATTCGTTACGAAACGAATTGCACAAGCCTAATACTAACTATACTTAAAAATCCCCCACCTACCTATCCTCTATACTCTGTATAAAAAGATCTATTTACTTACCTATTTTTAACACGGCCCAGGCCAGTCACATGATCCAGCATCTCTGGCGTCCCTATGTCAGTGAGCAGCTGCTGCAGGGAAAAAGAGAGAGCACCGACAACAGCTGGGTTATGGGTGCCAATGGGTGACAGCACGAATCCGGGCATTCGCAGGCATTGTCAAGTGCTCTCTAAAACAGGGGAGCTGAAGTTGCAGGATCACATGACTGGACCGGAACAGACTGAACTAAAATGATACAGGGTATGTAGGATAGATAGGAGAGCCCCCCCCCCTGCTCCTAAAGCACTCAGCCCCCCATGTTAAGTTTTTTTTTTAAAGTAAATGTTGGCATCTTTTTTTTTAACCAGCAATTTTTTTTTTATTCAGCTGGAAACCCATTGGCAGCTGATGACTCATCAGTTGTTAAGGACGCCGCGGCCAGCTTCCCGTCCCCGCTCCTTAACGACCAGCTTATACTGCGCCCTGATTGGGCAAAGCTTTGCCTAATTTAGGGCGCAAAATGAACTGTGCAGCGTGCAGTGCATTGAAAGGTGAACACCTGCCCGAACACCCCGCAAATTTGGGTTTTGGACGAATGGGCCGAACAGCCCATTTTGGGAATCGGCGCCGCACCGATTCCCAAAAGTAGTTTCTGTACTACTTTTGGTGCGATCCATTGACATCTGTGCAGAAACCCACACAGATGTGTCTGAAATCGCCCGCGAAGTCGGGACTGACATGCGGGAATGAAACCGTGCGAGTTCAGCTGAACTTGCACGATTTCATTCCCGCAGTCGGTGTGAACCTAGGCTGATACATAGAATAAAAACATAAATTTATTCAATTTGTTTGACACTGCACACAGAGAAAGCAGAATGGATGCCTAGCTACACAATTCATTGGTCTCAGTTCACTAATATAAACTATATTATATCAGTTCCATTTGTAATTTAAAGCATATCTACTGCCAAATATGGCTTTTTTTCAATTGCAAAAAAGCAAATAGCATATGATGATGAAAACACTGTTCTTTTGTGAACTGACCTGATTGTTGCATATATATTACAGTATGTAGCAGTAGTATATACTACCCTATGATACATACCCGCTGCTTCTGTTTAAGAACTGAGGTTGATTGTAACTCCATGTCTGACATTGAGATAATTCCAGTTAGTTTCTCAAGAGTCTCATAAAAAATGGTCATGTGATTCTCGAACTCTCCAAGTGGCATAAGAAGTTGTTGTGATTCATACAATAGTGGAGGATATCTCTCCCTTATCTGAGAATAATGATAAAAAAGAAAAGTTATACCATTCTTCATATGGAATAGTAAATGACTTGAAAACACCAAAACCAAGTTTTTCATGTTTTCAATATATCATAATGGCTACTTTACAGCAGTTATATCTTTAGGTTGCCAAATTTCTAAAGTATGTGCCAATATTTATTTAAATCAAATGATAAAATACCCTACAAAACAATCTTGTAAATAAAGTAAATGACATCCACAATCTGGAAAAGCTTAGTTCAAGGCACAGAAAGAGATATGAGGACAAATAAAAATTTCAATGGCATCTTCTGTTTTGAAAGTGTTAGCTGCATATTCTCATTACAACAGATGTGCAGGGTGTTTCAATATGATTGTGCAGTCCAATAAGCGAAAGAGTTAGACCCAGTAATTTCAGTAATCAACTCTCAGTAACAGAACTGGCCTAACACATCCCCTCCCTTTCTGTGCATTACACAGACACTTGTGACTAATACTCATCTCTGCCAGAACTGAGCACTGGAGTATGAGATAGAAAGCAGTGTTTTTAACTACTGTAACAAAAGACATATTTTAAGGCATCTCCAAGCAAATATCAGTTGGAAATCATAGAATGTGGGTATGTATGCATAGAATAATAGGACTGTCAAATGAATTTACTCGATTTAGTTGGTCCTTGATTCTTGCTACAGCTGCCAACATCTCACTGGCTTCGGATGGTGGAGATTCCTTTGTAAGAAGCTGAGCCATCCTTGTCACTGACTTATACTGGGCTTCTATGATTGGCATTTTCTGTTTAATATCCTGTGATAAATAGAAAGTAATTGCAAAATGGTTAGTTTTTTTCTGGCACATCACAACTAAGCACATGTCTAGAACTGACTGTCCTTTCCCAAATATATATGATACAAATAACACAAAAAACATCTAAAGCAACTGCTGTTAAGTGAATTTAAATCTCATGTAGACATTGAAACTTCAGTCCCCTTTCATGCAGTTACTTCTTGCAGACATTACAGATATGTGGCTAGGGATTGTGTTTTTCAGAGAAGAAAGCACCATTTTGTGACCCCCTTTCCCCATGAAACCCAGCAACCTTGGCCCAGCAAAAAAGAAAGCTGGCTGCACTTAAAAAAAAAATCAAACATTGACACTCTTTATCAATAGGGGCAGAAAGAACAGAGAGTCTACAACTAAGCCCAGGTCAGTGTTTGAATCAGTGGAGGCGGTCAGTGTTTGAATCTTTCAGACTGCAGTCAGCTTCTTCTTTGGATTTTTGCAGTGTGTGGGGCAGAGGACGAGCCCCAGCTGGCGTTCTTCACCTGGTTTGTGGGAGAGTGACCCAAGTACAGTCTTGGGAACAGTGCATTTCAAGTTTGTCTTGTAATTTATATTTCTAGGGCTGGAACCAATATTGGGCTCTAAAAGCTAATTAGTGCTACCTGTTATCTTTTTTTCTTTCATCTACTGAAAAAAAAAAGGAATTCTGCATTTCAGGAAAAAACTGTTTTAAACAGGATCCTGGTGCATAAACAGTTGGTGTTCAGAAGATCTTGGCCCAAGAGATGAGTATTCAAAGAAAGAATGAAGTTTACTTTAGGCAGGCCATACACGGTGCAAATTTCTTTCCATAGGTTACAGGAAAAAAAATTGCACGATTCCCCCATCAACACAGGCAGTGCTGACAGGGGAATCGGGGGAATCAGCTATTGTCTTCTCCCAGCGGGGAGGGCAGAGGAAGCTCAACTTGGTATATTCAGTCTGCCCATTACCGTGAGTATGTGTACTAGTGTATGGCCGGTCTTAGTGAGAGTGAGAGTTAGATTTGTCAGGTAGGTAGGGCTCGTTTACAATTGCTTCAAAATGTGGCATTGGACATGCTTTTTTTAAACAGTCTAAATGCCAATCAAAGCCCCGGTTACTAAATAAAATCGTTAGCTTACAGTCCTGTCCACACATTGCGTTTGCTTTGTTTTGCTTAAAAAATTATACCCCATGTTGCTTTCATGGTACTTCAAAGCATCTTCAAAGCCTCCATAGAAGTCTATGACAAAGCCCGCTTGTAGCACCTGCAGCTTTTGAGAAGCTTTTATTCTCCTTTATCTTCTCTTTGTTTTGTAGGTATTACAGGTAAATTATTATTCTACTTTAAACTAAAAACTGCCTGATAACTACAAAAAGCATTTGATTGCATTTAGAAGAAAAAGGATGGGTATACTCCTATACAAACTCATATTAACCCCCTCTCCAACTTACAAAGCTAATTTTCACAGAGTTTAGATGATTCACGGTACTAGATTCTCTACATCACAAAAAAAAGAAAGAAAAACAACATTTAATGATAAAAAAAAACATGCCTCTAAATCTTGAACAAACATCTTGACATTTAGAAAGGACACTTCCAGCGGGATGGAAATTCTTTCATTGCCTCCTTCTGCAAATGCTGCCAGTGCTATCAAACCTTCTGCATATTCCTTCTTTGCCCGCTCAAAGTCATCTTCTCTAGCATACTACAAAAATAGACAACAAAGCATTAGATCATTTTTAAGAACACACAGGGCTACATATATTTATTACAAAGATGCATGCAGTACAAATATGAAATGCACAAAAACAACATTATTTAACAATGTACTGGAAACACAAGCTCTAACTAGCTACTTATTGCAGCCTAAAAAGTGTTAACTTCTAGTGAATATTCATTTGTGGTAAACCATTTAAAGCGAATGAGGTCAAACTGAAATGGGTTTCACCCTGCACTCAGCTAAAACTGATTGTAAGTAAAACAAAAATGAAACCATGTTTACAGGTAGGACTTTGGTTAAAGCGTATCTAAAGGCAAAACCAAAAAATGTAATATAATTGCAGCTTACTAGTCCATGGCCTGGTGGCTGCATACATTTTGTTTTCTCAAGCTTCTTTTGCTTTATTTTCATCCCGTGATGTTGCAAATAACACACTTGTTATCCCTTAGTGACTGCCCCACTCCACTATGTCAATGGAAGAAGCCATGGTTGTCACCCTAGGCTGCTCTCCTGATGAGGACTACAAATATGTCTGCATGCTTCATCTGGATTACATGGGGGGCAAGGTAATTGGTAGTTTACAGAAGATAACTAAAAAGGAAGATATTATCAGAAAGTGACAAGCACTCTATTCTCTTCTTAGCTTGAAAAAATAAAACTAAGGCAAACACCACATCCAAGAACCGTAAGTTGCAATATATTGCATTTTTGTTCTTGGATTTAGTTATCAGTTAAAATATATATTAGAGACAATAACAATAAAGCAAATAGATGTGTTGATGCCATTAACATAAATATTTTGGTTTAATTTTTGCACAAATATCTACCATTGAGGAAACCTGCAATGAGAGAAAAATGGAAGATGTCATTACTGTACGCTCTTTCTGAAAATGCTAGAGGCCTGGCTGGCATGATTGTCCATTTGTGCCTTGAAAAAATTACTTAAAACAAGTATGCAGCTAAGGATTTATGATTTTTCTTGACTTTCCTAATCAACATACTTGTTATGAGGCCTTTGAGTTATAATGTAAGCATGATGGCAAGTTAACTTGCATTTTCACAGAACAGCAATGAAAGCCCTAGCTATTTTTTTTCATGGCAAGTTTACTGTAAAGAGTAAGTCTATCCAGATGTGATATCCTAGACTTCTGGTAGATGCTGATAGATGCTTGAAAGCTAGGCCACTTTTTTTTTTTACTTGTCTAGAATTCCAATAATGAGATATTGTCACTTAAGCCCCCAGTTCTGAAAAATTGTTATGGGGGTTCAAATCTTACTTTAAAATTATGTTCTATGATAGGGAATACAACAGGAAGAGTGGGAACACTAAAAGTGTTCATAAACAACCAAAAGTGAAAAGTAAACAAGAACAGAACAAGGAAGGAACAGAACAGGCTTCCTTGTTCTGTTCTTGTTTACTTTTCACTTTTGGCTGTTTATGAACACTTTTAGTGTTCCCACTCTTCCAGGGAGATCTTGCCTTTGGAATCCATAAGAAGCAAGAAGACCAATGGATGACATACCATACCAACTCAACCCACTATGCCTGAAAAAATACTTTACAGAAGCCAACCCTTGATAGAGGTTTAAATATTTTACCAAGCTACTAGAAGAGTAATTTTCCTGCAGCCTGTGTCCATGTTGAAGCAATTTTACTCACTTAATCTCCAGAATATTATACAAGAAGTGTGAAGAAACCTTACCAATGGAGACATAGACAATAAGTCTCCATTACATGGCAGATGTTCCAACCCGTTCCCACTCTAAAACTTTTATTTAAAAGTTTCCACTGCAGTTATAATTGTCTATTCAGTTTTTCTAAAAAGCTCACCACCCCACCCACTGATCTACCCACCCCCTATCCTACCCCATACAACAGTGCTGCTTGAACAGTGAATCCTGGGAGGAAAGGGGAGAAAGTCAGATGCTCGCTGTACCCTTAAAGTGGATGTAAACCCACTCTCATCCTTTCTAAACTACTGCCATAGTGCTGATCTATAAGGATATAGATGCCTCCTGCATGTATCCTTACCTGTCAAATGTCTCCCCTCTGTCTGTAATGAGACCTGAAAAACTGCAGATTCTGTGGGTGGATCTGTTGTCTGGAGCTCGGTGGGTGGAGTTGTGATGTCAGTAGACTCCCCGCCCACCTCTACACTCCCCTTGTCAACATGCATTTTCTCTTATGTATTCATGTGTATTCCTTCTGCTATGATCACTCACATCCAGTCAAAATCCTGAAAAGTAACCACATGACTTCAGAAAAGGAGTGGGGGTGGGAATTATAAAATAATGCCTGTCTCAGGCTTAGTGCATGAGATATGTAAATAACCTGTCATTCACAGCAAGGGGGTGGAACGGACAAAAGTTCTCCTGTTTGTCCATTTATCTCACTGAAAAAAGAAAAGAGGATTGCTCAGAGCTGGATTAACTCTTTGTGGCAAGACTGGGCACATATGATAGGAAATCTTATATACTACATTGTGACAGCAAAAAAATAAATACAAATTTCGGGTTTACATCCACTTTAAGTGCAGGGTATTTTTGAGGACACTGACAGACAAAGTGAGTGGCAGGGGATTGTGACAAAGGATGGCACTAGTGACAAATGTTGCTGTTTTATTTTTATATAACTCCACACCTCTTTAATTCTCACTCGGAAAATTACTAAGTGGACTGAATGAAAAAAGACTGGGGAGCTCACAAGGAGATCACTGTACTAACTATGCCATGTTGTTACAGCGATCTCCCAGCTAAGCTATTGTGTTCCGACTGGGGGACCGCCCCCAACTGCCCATTCCCCACCAGAATACACCAGTCAGTGCTCACAGCCATTGATTGTGAGCGCTAATTGGATGACGGTCGGCTGCTGCTTTTTCAGCATGCCCATTCAACAGAAGCTGGACATTAGGCTGGCTTCTGTCAGACAGGCTGCTGTACACACATGCTGAATGACAGCCGGTTTCTGTTGAACTGGCCGTTGTCGGCTGAAATTCAGCACGTTTGTACCAGCCCTTAGTTACACCGCAACCTGCAGAACTGAGGAGGACCTTCACACATCACCTGACCAATGTTGCATTTACAATTTTTGTCATTTTTTACTATGGTTATAAAAAAAGAGAAATGGAAATCACATAATTAAACAGTTAAAATGTAATTTACAGTAAATAAATGTCCAATAAATGAAAAAATGTATCTCTGTGATCTAATTATTGTAAAGCAATGGAATTATTACTGCAATATTCTTGTATAAAAGCCTATGCTCAGCTCTTATTGATTTTATTCTGTGCTTAATGATTTTTCTCCTCTGCTTTTGAATTCATGTGAACTTTCATACCAACACTAGCTCTTCGACATCATTAGCAGTTTAATTAAAGTATTTATAACACCATTCTGAAAATAACTATGTGCACTGCATTAAGAACACCAACGTTACTTTCCAAACATTTCCAAATCTACTATAAAATCTAAACGGTCATTAAAAAGAAAAAATGCCAATTGAACAATACAGTAGAATTCTGGGATGTACCTCACTATCTTAACAATGCTCCCCTTCCTCCTAACACCTATGCTAACTAATCTGTGTATGAAAGATCTGTATACTTACCTATTTTCAGACTGCTCTGGTCAGGTCATGTGATCCAACTCAGCCAGCATGTCAGCCAGCAGAGGCTGCAGGGAAGAGGAGGGAGCTCCAACAACTGATGGGCCATAGTAAGCCTATGGGTTACGTCACTGATCCCAGGCATTGACAGCTGTTAAGCACTCTCTCCTCTCCCCTGCAGCTGGTGCTGGCTGATACAGGGATCAGACCAGAGCACCTGAAGATGAGTAAATATACACAGGTTAGATCAGAATAGTTGTTAGGAGTGAGGAGGAGACATTTTGTAAGATTAGTTAGGTATGTTATGGAATATCCTGGAATTCTACTTTTAAGGGTCAATCCACCCAAAAATCATATATTAGTTATTCTAACTTCAATTCTTTTCTCATCCTGCTGGTAAATTTCAACATTTCTGCCCACCTTTGTGCTATCCAGCACCCTCTGTAACATTCCTTTTAATATATAAATTAATACAAAATCTACCTGAGAGTGTAAGAACCCTCATAGAGGCCAATGCAAACATGCAGATATAGAAAGTCAAACTCAGAGATCTCAACCCAACACAAACCTGAGAGGTACAGTATAAGAAAAGTTAGGTGGTTTAACTCTTTAGCATTTACCAAAAAATAAAGTATCAGTTTTGGGTGAACTGACCCTTTAAGAAAATATATAGAATTCACTGATATCAACATACATGCTTAACTTCCATGAACAAGTCTCTCCAACGACCATTCAGCAATAGAAGTTGTTGCTTGATGTCTTTAGACACTGTGTCGTCACAAGTTTCAATCAGGAAATTGCCAGAGTCGTTCATTGTTGTGTGCTGCTGGATCACGTGAGGCAAATGGCGAAAAAACTCCTAAAGCAAGGCAAAGCAATGAAGGTGTTAAGGAGATGAAAAAATAGGGTTTTAATTGAGGACATTTTTGTATCAAATGCAACTGGTAAGATTATACAAACATTGGGGTGACAGTACAACATTATCATTCATCAGAGTCACACAGTTGTATGATAGGGTGCCTAATGAACTACCAACATTAGAACCTGTTTGCTCATGCAAAAATGATAATTTAACATGTCCAGATGGCCTGCAACAGATAAGCTCCAACAATATGACAATGCTAGCAAATCAAAGATTACTATATGAACACAGTCATCATACTGTTACATTGTCACTTTTTATTTTTCCAAAGCCCCACATCCGTAACTCCATACACATACCTGCGACACGATACCTGTCTATGACATCATCTTTCTACAGCAGTGTTTCTCAACTCCAGTCCTCAAGGCGCCCCAACAGTTCATGTTTTCAGGATTTCCGTAAGATGAAGCAGATGTGGTAATTACTAAGGCAGTGAAACTGATCAAATTACCTGTGCAAAATAATGGCAAGCCTGAAAACATGACCTGTTGGGGCGCCTTGAGGGCTGGAGTTGAGAAACACTGTTCTACAGTCTTCTGTGTGTTGCTAATGAATTGTGTAACAATTGCTAACAAGCTTCATGTTTATGAGAACTGATTATCACCATATTGTTAACCACTTCAGCCCTCGGAAGAATTTACCCCCTTCCTGACCAGAGCACTTTTTGTGATTCGGCACTGCGTCGCTTTAACTGACAATTGCGCGGTCGTGCAATGTTGCACCCAAATAAAATTGACGTCCTTTTTTTCCTACAAATAGAGCTTTCTTTTGGTGGTATTTGATCACCTCTGCGGTTTTTATTTTTTGCGCTATAAACAAAAAAAGAGCGACAATTTTGAAAAAAAAAGCAATATTTTTAACTTTTTGCTATAATAAATATCCCCAAAAAATATATAAAAAAGCTAATTTCTTTCTCAGTTTAGGCCGATACGTATTCTTCTACATATTTTTGGTAAAAAAAAATCGCAATAAGCGTATATTGATTGGTTTGCGCAAAAGTTATAGCGTCTGCAAAATAGAAGATAGATTTATGGCATATTTTTATTATTTTTTTTATTAGTAATGGCGGCGATCTGCGATTTTTATTGTGACTGTGACATTATGGCGGACACATCGGACACTTTTGACACTATTTTGGGACCATTGTCATTTATACAGCGATCAGTGCTATAAAAATGCACTGGATTACTGTGTAAATGACACTAGCAGGGAAGGGGTTAAACACTAGGGGGCGATCAAGGGGTTAAGTGTGCCCTAGGGAGTGATTCTAACTGTGGGGGGATGGGCTACCACTGACATAACAGCGATCACTGCTCCCGATGACAGGGAGCAGTAGATCCCTGTCATGGCACTAGGCAGAACAGGGAAATGCCTTGTTTACATAGGCATCTCCCCGTTCTGCCTCTCGGTCTCACGATCACGGGTCGCCGGCAAACATCGAGTTTTCGGACGCGTGCCCGCAAGGAGGCAAATTTAAAGGGATGTACCTGTATGCCCATTTGGCTGCCTGTGGCATTCTGCCGATGTATATGTGTGTGCGGCGGTCGGCAAGTGGTTAAAAACTTTTTGTATTACCCATATATGCAAGGTGTTTTGCCTGAAGCCATCATGTCCCCATCTCCTATATGTTGCTCAGCACATTGCACTTATTCTACTAGATTCAAGTCACCTCTTTGCAGACAACATGGAAATCTCCCAGTGCAGTGCATCTCCCCAATGCATTAAATTCAAGAAACATGTCAGTGCTATGCATGAGCACAAGTAGTAATTCTGCCATGTTGCTAACATACTCTAGTAACCACACTTGCTTTGACTGTATGGACCCCGAGTGCTTTGGCTATGTTTATGCTATGTGTGTGTGCTGTGAATGCTGTGAAAGGAAGGAGAAATAAACACAAAAGAGAGGAAGGAATATATCCTGGTCGATGTGAGTGTGTAATAGAGGGAGTTCCATACTGGAAAAGAGAACAGAGCAAGATGGGGTGCATGAGCCACAAGGGTGCAATGTTGAGGGTGCGCAGGCACTGCTGACAGGAAATAGGATAGGTAAGTGAACACTGAAGAGGAAAGCAGATAGGGGTATGGAGTATTCTCAATGATTGTGTAAATATGAATAAGTGCAACAAGCTTCCAATGCATCTATCTTTTTAGATTAAACAGCATAATATATACTAATATACTCTAACATACATTGTTTGTCTCTTATCCAACCCTTATCCAATCACAGTACTGTGCTAGTGTTCACACTTGGCAGTTAAAATATGGTTTTAATGATTTCTAGATAAACGTTTTACGGTGAAATGCCTCTGCAGTAAAAGCACCATTTCAGGAACAAGGAACTTGGGACTTCATTAATCCAGATTCTGTCAATACTTTGGGGAATTGATGGATGCGATCAACAACTTTATTTCATTGGAGGATTAAAGGCCTTGGCTGGGTAAAATAGCCACAAGCGAGATAGACCTTCAGTAATAGGAGGTCTAAGGAGCTGGTAAGCGGCAAATTTATTGGGTAGAGGTTTTTCCTTTGGAACTCACACTTCACTTTGGAGATTAGCAGTGCACCGTGGGATTGTTTTTTACATCACTGTATGGACTTTCTGTTTGCAGTATCACTGTTTAATTTATCTGTCACAATTTTTTGCGCAACTATATTTTTTGATTAATGCTGTTGACAGACTGCATCATAAGCATCATATATGTTACTCGATTAGTGATACATTAGGTTTAGTTAGGTACATTGGCCAACCCGTACCTGGAATTTGAAATCAGTGAAATAGAGGTATGGGGCTGAATGATATTTACACTTCCCACTGCTATTTTATTCTATTTCTCTGGGTTTTTCATTGCTTAATATTTCAGTGTGGGGGCAGTACAATCTATTAATAAAATTAAAGCACAATGGATAACCTAACAGTTCTATAATTAACTCACTAGTTTCATTGTTGGTAAGTCTATGTTTCCATGGCAATAATACAAGTGAATGCAGTTAGGATATCCAGAATGTTAGAGTCAACTAATATCCCTAAATAGATGCACAGAACATGATAAATACGCCCTGTGTTATACCACCATAGTACAATGATTAACAGGCCATTAACAGACTTAATCTAGAATAATTCCATTCAAATTTTTAGGATAGGACTACAGTACATGTAATAAAGGTGGTCTCAGTGCTCTCCCCAATGCTGCAACACACTCACCAGAGGTAATGGACCTTTTTAATAAAAAAAAAAAAAAAGAGGTCTGACAGCTCTCAGTTTAGGTATCATATGCCAGTAAAGATTCCAACACATTACCACTGCTCACCACAACTCTTTCTCCATACTCATGCTCATTATTTAGGTGCCGCTCTCTCTCTAGGCACTATACAGATCGCCTGTATGTCTAAGAGCACTGGCGCTCCACTCAGATTGTCCCTAGAGCTGGTGTGCGTTCCACTGCCCAGACTGCTGAAAATCTGAAGTGACATGCAGTTACCAAGCCTCTACATGTTTTATCCTCCGGAGGATGCCTAGTATTAGACGAAACATGTAGAGGCATGGTTACTGCACATCACGGCTCTGGGGACAATCTGAGTGGAGCGGCCGAACTCTTTATACTTATTGAAGAAGCGCAGAGACTTTGCATATGCACTTTATTTTATCAGCACTTTATTTCTTGTGGACTTGTGCACAATAATTATGGACACTTTCATGTTATATACAGTACATTTATTTCAGTTTGAGACATTGATCTATTGCACTTAGATTTGTTTAATTGCTGCTTAGTATTCATATCAGGCATGAAATTCAGCAATCCATTTTAAAGCTCTACCTTATCTGATTTTCTTTATTTAAGAGTTTTTTAATATTAACACTGGTATAGGCAAGCAACTTAAGGGCTTTTTTTTTTTTTTTACACCCAAGTGTGGATGTGTTATGTTTTCATTATAAAGTACATACAGTATCATAAAAGTTTATAATTTTCATGTGCACAGAATTGAGCCTGATAAAACAAGACTCACACATAATGGTACCTCTTAAGAACTATACCACTATGCTCATAATCCCCACGCTGCCTGTCTCTTGTTCTGAATAATATGAAAACCACCTTCTAAAAGAACATCTATATAGCGTAATTACAACATTATTGGAGAAAGATGAGCAAACAGCTCTGCGTAATTCGTTGAAAATTTCCAGCTTCTCCAGGAGTTAATGGTGGGTAAACAATAGAAATAATAAAAATCATCCATATGCAATCATGTAGAAATTAATGTTTACAAGGCAGGAAAAAGAGGAGGCACTGCCAGGGATCACAGGAGAACACAACCTCACGGATGTATGTATAAAGGATGTGTAATCTGCCCCAAATAGTCCACTGGAAATAAACACCCAGAAGAACACTTCAAACAAAAGTCAGTATGTGGAAATTTGTATATTACAACCTTTCAGGGTCTTCCAGCAACTTCAAGCAAAGCAGCAGCCTCATTGTTATCCTGCAGGTATTTGTGATCCCAAGCATGGCAATGCCATATGGATGTTATTTATCATATCAATTGTTTACCCACCATTAACTCCTGAAGAAGTTGGAAATATTCAGCAAAATGCATAAAGTCGATTACTCACCTATCTCCAATAATGCTGCAATTATACTATATATCAGCCATACATTATTTTTTTATCTTTTTTTGTTCACTTTGTTATTCAATATTGCACATCTTGCACATTTGTGTATTGCGCGTTTGTACTTTATAGCATGTTATATGCTATATTGTATTATGTTAGCTATATGTAGATGTAGCGGGGTCTTCAAATTGATGGGATACACCTGGGGAATAGTGTGACCCAGGTGTATAATTGTGTTAGGGTTCAGACCCCTTTTTGTTTCGTGGAGGATTGGAGGATGTAGTATTCTCCTTTGCCTGTGGGTGGCGGGGTACCCACAGGCTTCAGGTAGAATCATCTCCTGCAGTGCTCCCTGTTTTGTCCCTTCTCGGAGATGGTATGGCTGGGGCGGGGAACCCGCCGGGCCGTTGATGGGAGGAGATAAAAGGGGGAGACGCCCTTACCACGAGGTCGTCTTGCGGAGAAGGAGGTCCTCGGAGGAGGAGGGTTGCGGTCCGCACCCAGGGCCCTTAGGCCTGGGTGCTGGAGATCCAGGAGTCTGGTCCAGGTGCCCATGGCCTGGTCCGGAGTCATGTTGGCGTCCATCCCAGGCACCTTTAGCCTGGGGTGAGGTACTATCGAGGAGGCCTGGGGCCCAGTACCTTTGACTGGGTCCCGCTAGGGTGGACTGTCCGAGGGTCCCTGAGCGGAGGGACTCGTATCTGAGGTGAGGAGGTCAGAGAGGTTACCCACTGGAGACCCGGAGCAGCACAAACCCGGTGACAGTGGGCCTCTGGGAACTCTCTTGGGAGGACACATCCCCCTGATAGGGGCCACAGCGTATCGAAGAGGGCTCCATTGCTGTTCATAGGGGTTGCTGGAAGAGACCCCATCTTTCCTGTTCTGTAACAGCCGGATTGGCTTAGGCGCCGCTGGTCATAGTACAGTGGCATAGAACTTAAACTTTAGGAGGTGCCTCGATCTGCTCGCCCCACCGTTGGCAAGGTTATAGGTCCCAACCAGTTTGCTGCAAAAGAACTGTTTATTGTGCTTTGCGTATTGGAGTGTCAAATAAACAAGTGTTGGACCTTTCTCCGGTGTGTGAACTCCAGTTACTGGAAGCAAAGGGGAGGCTGGTGAGCTTGCAATTACAGACTCAGTGCATTCACAGAACACACCGGCCCGAGGAAACATCAGTAAGTGGCCTTCACCTCCCTACTACAATGGGGAGGACATGGGCCGTGGCGCATCTCACTCTCACAACCCAGGAACCCCTAGACATGAGTTGGTGTGTAACCGATAAAGATGGAGAGAGAGTGAGGCCGCTGCATAGATAATATTTTATTAATTTCACCATTATTCAATATTGCATATTAGTCATAGTGATATTGCATATTGATCATTGCACATTTGCACTTTATTTATCACATGCTGGTAGGCATGGTGTCATTTATATTTTCAGTTTAATTGAGCGCTGCACTATATATTTTGGATTATTCCTTTGTGCCCAATATCTGGGTGTTCAGCTGCTGATTTTTATTAACCAAGCTCGGATATACGGTAATAATTTTATACATAATCTTTGAAATAACAAGTTAATCGTGGCCAATAAGCCCAGGAAGTATATCTTAGTACATTTTTTTTTTTTGCTACTTACCTTTTTGGCATGCTCTGGCTGGTCCAGCATCTTTTCAGCATCCTCCAGCCAAGCTTGTAAACTGGCCACCGTACAACTATATTTATCCCAGTTTGAAACGACTTCCTCCAGCATGCTTCTGACACTTCTGACTTCCACTGATAAGTTCCTCCACTGGACTGTAGTCTCATGTAAAAACTTTGTCACACTCTCAGCTTCCTCAGCTGCATGCACACAAACAATATATAAAAATAAGTGATTTCCTGATGTTAGACAGTTGCATGCCTAAACTATTGCTAATTAAAAAAGGAATCTGAGACGTTAAGAGGCAGAATCCACTAATTTGGCCATAAAAAGATATGCAAGATTTAATCTACAGAAATTAGGGGCCATGGAATGACAAATTTATTGGGTATCAACTATAGTCTATGGAAGAGATGGAATAACATCTAAACAGGTTAACGATTTTTGTACAGTTCTGCTGTTTAAGCAGAGGTTAGCAGTTCACAAGCTATGGAAATATCATTCGGGATGCCCTGAAAACAGGATGTGCATAGCCAGAAAGAAAGGTGTTCCAAGGATCTTTGCAATTGGAAACAAGTGAGCTGTAGAAAGCTAGCCTCATACTTATAATTGTATTAAATAACCCCACAAAGCAGTATTTGCATAAAAAGTGTACAATAAAAAAACTTTCTATAAAAAATCATTATTAGATTTTCCATGCCTTTAGCAAAATCAAAAGAGAAAGACTATTTCTGCAGTTGTGGCCGCTCCTGCCAATTACTGTATGTTTAGGTCTGAAATGAAAAATACTCCCATAATGCAAAAAGAAGCTTCACCTATTCTGTTCTTCGTAAGTTGTGCTGTCAGCCAGTACGATATCATGAATTTTAAATTATTGTCCGACTTTCATATCACAAAAGTTGTGTTTCTGTGACAACACGTAACCAAGGTCCACTATGACTGCATTAGACAACACCTATATGTCTTTATGAGATGTACAATGGAGATCAAAATTAGAGAACAACCTACAATTTCCTACATTTCAAGGTCACTGCTTAGTCCTATTTGAAATGATCTAAACAGGAGTAAAAGAGCAGTTTTGTTAAGCATATTTCATATGCTTTGAAGCACAGAATTAAAAACGTCAATGAGATTTGAAAAAAGAACATTGATCAAAATTAGTGAACACTTTCAGATACATCCCACTTACTGGTGTTAATCTGGCACCTTGTGCTAATTTCTTTATTTAGTTGACAAACCCTATTTAACTGGCAGACTAAAGCCTCGTACACACGCTTAGATTTATGGACGACCGAATGTCCGTTTTTTGTGGCATGCTAGTCTCATGTCGAAAGTGAAGAGTTTACACACAATGCAAACATTTTCGTATGACAGAATACAACGTCAGAAGATGTGTTCTTTTGTTTCTGAGCATGCGTAGTCTTACGTTTTTTTCGTACGAAAATCGGACGTTAAGTTCACATCTGCCAAAAAATTTATAGTCTGCACATCCAGCTTTTGTCTGACGAAAAAGTGAAATCGGCTTTCGAAAGCACCGTACTAACGATCTGAAAATCGTCAGACAGCTCGTCATACAAATTTTTCCATCCGATCTTCGTATTGTGTGTACAGGCCTTAAGACCCCCATACACACTATTAGATTTTCTGCACATTTTTGTCTTCATATTTAGCAAAATCATATAATATGAGGTCAATTTGTATGCAATCAGGCAGGCCCTTGCACTACATGGTTTTGGTAAAACTGAAGTAAAAAATCTGCAGAAAATTTAGTGTGTATGGGGTCTAACTTTCCAGTTTTCACTAACTTTTCAAGATGGTGAGACATTCTAAAGTGACTGAAACCCTCCATTGATGTCCTTTTTTTCCCACAAATAGAGCTTTCTTTTGGTTGTATGTGATCACCTCTGTGTTTTTTTTTTTTTTGCGCTATAAACAAAAATAGAGCGACAATTTTGAAAAAAATGCAATATTTTTAACTTTTTGCTATAATAAATATCCCCAAAAAATATATATAAAAATTTTTTTCCTCAGTTAAGGCCGATACGTATTCTTCTACATATTTGTGGTAAAAAAAAATCGCAATAAGCATTTATTGATTGGTTTGCGCAAAAGTTATAGCGTCTACAAAATAGGGGATAGTTTTATGGCATTTTTATTAATATATTTTTTTTTTTTTACTAGTAATGGCGGCGATCAGTGATTTTTATCGTGACTGTGACATTATGGCAGACACATCGGATACTTTTGACACATTTTTGGGACTTTTGTCATTTTTACAGTGATTACTGTAAAAATGACACTGGCAGTGAAGGGGTTAACCAGTAGGTGGCGGTGTAGGGGTTAGGTGTGCCCTAGTGAGTGATTCTTACTGTAGGGGGGCATGGCTTGGCGTGACATGACACTAATCACCACTCTGATCAAACGGAGCGGAGATCAGTGTCATTGTCACTAGGCAGAGGGGGAGATGCTTGTTTACACTAGCATCTCCCCGCTATATCTCTCTGTGAGACGATTGCGGGTATTCCCGATCGAGTCTGCGGGACCCACGGTCAGGCTCATGGAGAAAGTGACAGGGTCGCGAGCGCGTCGCTGGCAGCGCGCGACCGCAGGACGGCATCTTAAAGGGGACGTACTTGTACGTGCTTATGCCTGTCCGTGCCACTCTGCCGACGTAAATATACAGGAGGCGGTCCTTAAGTGGTGAAACAGCCAAGGTGCGTTAGCTTCTGAAAATGTCAGCAAATGGGTAAATACAAGATTTTTTTTTTTTATCTAGAGATGATTTTTAAAAAGGTTGTTAAAGACCTTTTAAGGTGTAGTTGTAAAGGGTGAAAAAGGCTCCAAAACAATCAGGTATTTTGTTTGTTTTCTGATCTACATAAAAAACACAACTGGAGTAGACTGGATGTTTATTAACAGCATGCACTTTTTTTTACTGTTTAAAAAAAAAAATACATCGATGGGTTGGAAGCCAAAACATTTTAAAAATAAGGGTCTTTTTAATTATATAATTTTGAACTTTAATAAACAATAACAAAATCTTACCTGATCCTTCAGCTTTAACATAGAGCTCAGCTGCTTGCTTAAGAGATTGGCTGGTAAACTCATATTGCTCAAAGAACCTAGTGCCATCAATAAACATCTGTAACATAAAATATAATCAATTAACTGGAAAACAAAATATACATATCATGTTCAAGATAATGCAAATATTTATGTTCTTGCCTTTGAAAGGCTATATACGCTCATTTATGCAAAAAAAAAAAAAAATTGATTATATTCTTATTTGGATGGCATCTGAACAGAATGAGTAGGAACTTAACACAATTAATAGAATCTTAACAGGACATTGGCATAAAATATAAAAAAATGCAGGTGATGTATTGAAGAACATTTTTAAACATACAGCTGGCTTTCTCATTAAAGAAAGTTACAGGCCATCATGTTCCTGCCAGACAATAAAAGATTCTTCATAACGTAATACGGCTCTTCCAGGTCTTTGAGAATAGGACTTTGAAGTTCTTTGCTGCCCTACAGTCTCAATTTGCCTTACCTCAGTGTATGCTCTTCTATTATTACCTATCGCAACATGCTGTTCTGGCCCAGGGTGATGCCACTACCAGGGCCAGTGCAAGACTATTATGCACCCTAGGCGAGACCAGCTACTTGCGCCCCCCCTCCTAAAAAAAAAGAATCAAAATGAATTCAATAATTTTAGCACCAGAACTCCTGGTGGAGGGATGGAGCCAGCTGGACAGGAGGGGGGGTCAGCCATGTAAGGGGAGGGAGCCAGGTGGACGGGAGAGGGGGGGTGCAGCCAGGTGGACAGGAGGGGGTGCAGCCAGATGGGGGGAGGGATGAGCCAGCCAGGTGGACAGGAGGGTGGTGCAGCCAGGTGGAGGGAGGATGGAGCCAGGTGGACAGGAGAGGGCGGTCAGCCAGGTAAGGGGATGGAGCCAGGTGGACAGGAGGGGGTGCAGCCAGGTGGGGGGAGGATGGAGCCAGGTGGACAGGAGGGGGTGCAGCCAGGTGGACAAGAGAGGGGGGTGCAGCCAGGTGGACAGGAGAAGAGGTGCAGCCAGGTGGAGGGAGGCTATAGCCAGGTGGACAGGAGAGGGGGGCAGTCAGGTGGAGGGAGGATGGAGCCAGGTGGAGGGATGGAGCCAGGTGGACAGGAGGGGGGTGTAGCCAGGTGGAGGGATAGAGCCAGGTGGACAGGAGGGGGTGTACCCTAGGTGGAGGGATGGAGCCAGGTGGATAAGAGGGGTGTAGCCAGGTGGAGGGATAGAGCCAGGTGGATAAGAGGGGGTGTAGCCAGTTGGAGGGATGGAGCCAGGTGGATAAGAGGGAGTGTAGCCAGGTGGAGGGATGGAGCCAGGTGGACAGGAGGGGGGTGTAGCCAGGTGGAGGGATGGAGCCAGGCGGACAGGAGGGGGGTGTAGCCAGGTGGAGGGATGGAGCCAGGTGGACAGGAGGGGGGGTGTAGCCAGGTGGAGGGATGGAGCCAGGTGGATAAGAGGGAGTGTAGCCAGGTGGAGGGATGGAGCCAGGTGGACAGGAGGGGGGTGTAGCCAGGTGGAGGGATGGAGCCAGGTGGATAGGAGGGGGTGTAGCCAGGTGGACAGGAGGGGGGTGTAGCCAGGTGGAGGAATGGAGCCAGGCGGACAGGAGGGGGGTGTAGCCAGGTGGAGGGATGGAGCCAGGTGGACAGGAGGGGGGGTGTAGCCAGGTGGAGGGATGGAGCCAGGTGGATAGGAGGGGGGTGTAACCAGGTGGAGGGATGGAGCCAGGTGGACAGGAGGGGGGGTGTAGCCAGGTGGAGGGATGGAGCCAGGCGGATAGAAGGGGGGTGTAGCCAGGTGGAGGGATGGAGCCAGGCGGATAGGAGGGGGGTGTAGCCAGGTGGAGGGATGGAGCCAGGTGGATAGGAGGGGGGTGTAACCAGGTGGAGGGATGGAGCCAGGTGGATAGGAGGGGGTGCAGCCAGGTGGACAGGAGGGGGGTGTAGCCAGGTGGAGGGATGGAGCCAGGTGGATAGGAGGGGGGTGTAGCCAGGTGGAGGGATGGAGCCAGGTGGACAGGAGGCGGGTGTACCCAGGTGGAGGGATGGAGCCAGGTGGATAGGAGGGGGGTGTAGCCAGGTGGAGTGAGTCACACACCAGTGAAAAGGTCTGACTGGAAGCCTTAATCCCGGGCGCTTCCCCCCACCACCTGACAAGTTCTTTCCTTGGGGCACTTCTTTCCAGTTCCATGGCAGTGGGCAGCAGTCTGTGTCACAAGTCCCAGGATTAGAAGATCGGGTCTCCTACAGGCTGTGAATCACAGCTCACGCACGGGAGACCTCCTCTCGTCCCCCATCCGATCAGATCAGCTGACCGTTTGGTTCCACCCCTGAGCTCCGGTGAATGACCGCGGAGAGGCTGGGTAAGCAGGGCGGGCTGCAGGAGCCGCTTTGCTTTGGGCTTTCTCCAAGACAAGTGGCCCGGCGGCCTCGGCCCAGCGTGTGTCCCATGGCCAGTCCATCCCGCTGTCTCTGTGCACAATGCCGCTCGCCCTGCTCCTCCAATGGCTGCACATCACCCAGGAAGGGAGGCGGGGCGGGCAGAGAGCTGATACCCACGGCTGCTGGACATTGGTATGGTCGCCACTGGCTTTGGGGGAGGGGGGATCTGCCTGCTCCTTCTCCCCGCCAAGCGACTCTGCAACCAGCCAGATGGAGCCGCGGGAGCCGCCTCCCACTACACTCCGCACCGCACCAGCCACCAGGGGGGAACAAATTCTCTTCGAAGGGACCCAGTGGCTGTGGCTGCGCCCCTAGGTTGCAGTGCGCCCTAGGCGGATGCCTAGTTCGCCTAGTGGGAGCGCCGGCCCTGGCCACTACCTGGTTAGAGACTCCCACATCAATTTTTATCATGATGCAGAACACTACGTCTACCAAAGATTTTATATCTCAATGGTATGCTATGTTACTGCTGCATTTTCTCAATGGGCACCCCTAAAGGTAGAAGCTCCCTGGGCTAAAGACGTTGGCACCTTCAAGGAGAAGCAGTGGGAGAAGGCCTTACAGGCTGTTCAGAAGTGTTCCCTTAAAGTCAATCAGAAGTGTTTCATTCTTCTCAGTGTGTACTACACCCCTTTCAAACTTTTTAAAATGGGCATTCTAAAGGACCCCCTTTGTACCAACTGCCACAGATATCTCGGAAACCTAGTTCTCCTATTATGGTGATGCCCGAAACTCCACCTGTACTGGTCGGAGGTCATTCATCTGCTTAATACTGTATTTTAGGTGTTTATCCAGCCTGACCCTAAACAATGCATCTTGGGCATCCTAGACAGTCTACAATTGCAGAAGTTCTCCAAGGATGCTACAGTGAGGGCATTGTTTTAGGCAGGTAGATTTATTCTAGTCCACTGGAACTCTTCTAAATTACGCACCTGCACAGAATGGATAGCTTACATGGGTGATACACTTTGCCTAGAAAAATCTATTTATCAACATAGGGGGTGCCCTAACAAGTTTGAAAAAATATGGGCCCCCTGGATAGACACCCCAGGTCTCAGCCAGTTAGACTTACAGTGCATCCAGAAAGTATTCACAGCGCTTCACTTTTTCCACATTATTTTATGTTACAGCCTTATTCCAAAATTGATTAAATTCATTATTTTCCTCAAAATTCTACAAACCATATCCCATAATGACAACATGAAAGAGGTTTGTTTGAAATATTTGCAAATTTATTGAAAATAAAAAATGAAAAGAATCGCATGTACATACAGTAAGTATTCACAGCCTTTGCAGTGACACTCAAAATTTAGCTCAGGTGCATCCTGTTTCCACTGATCATCCCTGAGATGTTTCAACAACTTGATTGGAGTCCACCTGTGGTAAATTCAGTTGACTGGACATATTATGGAAAGGCACACACCTGTCTATATAAGGTCGCACAGTTACCAGTGAATGTCAGAGCACAAACCAAGCCATGAAGTCCAAGGAATTGTCTGTAGACCTCCGAGACAGGATTGTATCAAGGTACAGATCTGGGGAAGAGTACAGAAAAATTTCTGCAGAATTTAAGATCCCAATGAGCACAGTGGTCTCCATCATCTGTAAATAGAAGAAGTTTGGAACCACCAGGACTCTTCCTAGAGCAGGCCACCCAGCCAAACTAAGCGATTGGGGGAGAAGGACCTTAGCCAGGGAGCTCTACTGTTTCTCTGTGGAGAGGGGAGAACCTTCCAGAAGAACAACCATCTCTGCAGCACTCCACCAATCAGTATTGTATGGGAGAGTGGCCAGACAGAAACCTCTCCTCAGTAAAAGGCACATGACAGTCCGCCTGGAGTTTGCCAAAGGGCACCTGAAGGACTCTCAGACCATGAGAAACAAAATTCTCTGGTCTGATTCACTGCTCATCACCTGGCCAATACCATCCCTACAGTGAAGCATGGTGGTTGCCTAATGCTGTGGGGATGATTTTCAGCAGCAGGAACTGGGAGACTAGTAAGGATAGTGGGGAAGGTGAATACAGCAATGTACAGAGACATCCTGGACCCCAGACTGGGGCGAAGGTTCATCTTCCAACAGGACAACAACCCTAAGCACACAGCCAAGATAACAAAGGAGTGGCTATGGGACAACTCTGTGAATGTCCTTGAGTGGCCCAGCCAGAGCCCAAACTTGAACCCAATTGAACATCTCTGGAGAGAGCTGAAAATGGCTGTGCACAGACACTCCCCATCCAACCTGATGGAGCTTGAGAGGTCCTGCAAAGGAGAATAGGAGAAACTGCCCAAAAATTGTTGTGCCAAGCTTGCAGGATCATACTCAAAAAGACTTGTGGTTATGCTTGGTGCCAAAGGTGCTTTAACAAAGTATTGGGAAAAAGCTGTGAATTTTATGTAAAAGTGTTTTTTTTTCCGTTTTTTACTTTTAATAAATTTGCAAAGATTTCAAACAAACTTCTTTCACATTGTCATTATGGGGTATTGTTTGTAGAATTTTGAGGAAAATATTGAAATGAATCCATTTTGGAATAAGGCTGTAACATAACAAAATGTGGAAAAAGTGAAGCGCTGCGAATACTTTCCGGGTGCACTGTAGTTACCAATAGACTTTTCTAGTCAGTCAGGCTTAAGCCATTTAAGTTGATTGCTTGGGGGCATGAATGAGTGCATTTTACCCTTGTTATAGGTGGAATTATACTATGACATTATAAGGTTGATTTACTAAAACTAGAGAGTGCAAAATCTGGTGCAGCTGTGCATGGTAGCCAATCAGCTTCTAACTTCCCACACATGATGTGCTGTAATTTGTATATTTACACACTGTATATCCTGGAGATGTATTATCTTGTTGTACACTTCCTTTTTTTGTATGTTTACAATAGACACCTTTCTGATTATAAAAAAAAATATATAACAAATAATAGCAGATTACACAAAGGACAATTTCAGCTGATTGTTAATTTCCCAAAGTCAGCAGAAATCTTTAACACATTCTGATCATTGTCTAATGACTTAAGCAAAACTGTTAAACTAACATTATAATTAGATGGATTATCTTGAGTTTAGGTGAACTGCCAGTCAGGTTGATCGAGTACACGATTGTCTATATTTTCAGTAGACAACAAGTGCACTCTACAATGTTAGAAATGTTGGTCCTTTATTAAAGCTTTCTACAGAAAATGTTGCCATGGTGATATGGTGCATTTGATTTAACACTGAAATAAAGGAATAAACAGCTAAGTGTTGCAATGGTCCAGATGTTGAAGATTTTAATCTAATTCAAGATTATAATTCTATCCTATATATATGTAGCGCCCTGCTCCTATTGGGTAGGCGCTATTTGTAAATTTAGTTGTCTGAGCTGTAGTTTAGCTCAGAATAATTGTGTAACTTTCTGGTTTCTGTTCCAGTCCAGCTGTGTTGCGCATTTTCCATTTGACTGTGGGTGTCGCTGTCACCACAGGTCAAGGTTGGAAATGCAGCAGGCTGGATGTATTAGGTACCTCTTGCCCAGAAACAGCTCAGTGGTATTGGTCCCCCCACTGTGCATTCTGGGAGAGGGTACTTAAGGGACAGACACCGTGTTCCGGGTCTCTCTGACCTGATGGCCCTCCTGGCCTAAGTTGTGCCGTAGCAGTTTTCCTGCCCCGGGGCCGGCTGGCCCGAGGCCTCGTTACTGGAAGTAGGCCCATGAGTTTCTGGGGCCTACTAGTCAGTGGTGGTCCTATGCTGTCTTGCCTGCGGGGAGAAGCAGAGCAATTGACGAAACCAGGGGAGGACTTTTCTCGGAGAGGACCGAGCCAAAAGGGCTGGTATCTCAGGAAGAGCCTGGAGACTCAATTGGAGGACGCATCCCAACCCATCTACCTGCCGGATCGGCTGAAAGAAACTGGTACTGTGTGACTGTACTTTGACTTTACAGAAAGTTCTTTGTTATACAATCCTGTGGCAGAGGATTGTCTAATGACTCTAATGCCGCGTACACACGACCGTTTTTAATGACGAGAAAAATGAAATTTTTTAAAATGGTCATTAAAAATGATCGTGTGTGGGCTTTTTCAGCAGTTTTCCCGACGAGAAAAACGCAGAGAATCACGACCAGAAAAATTGGAACATGCTCTAATTTTTCACGTCGTTTTTTACATCGTAGTTTTTCTCGTCATGAAAAATGGCCTTGTGTGGGCTTTAACGACGTGAAAAAAATGCGCATGCTCAGAATCAAGTATGAGACGGGAGCGCTCGTTCTGGTAAAACTAGCGTTCGTAATGGAGATAGCACATTCGTCACGCTGTAACGGACTGAAAAGCACAAGGCTGAAAAGTGCGAATCGTCGCTCAACAAACTTTACTAACATGAAGGGTGGCACCATCTGAATGGAACTTCCCCTTTATAGTGCCGTCGTACGTGTTGTACGTCACTGCGCTTTACTCAAACATTTTTTTCCACGATAGTGTGTAGGCAAGGCAGGCTTGAGAGGAAACACGAAAAATCACATCGATAAAAATGCCGTTTTTTTCAATGACATTAAAAATGGTCGTGTGTACGCGGCATTAGTGTGTTCTTCAAGTCTGTGGCAGAGACTATTCGTATTCTTCAAGTCTGGGGCAGAGACTTTTGGCTGAGCACCGCACCGGCTGCTGGGTCAGTGAGAGAGGCCTATCCGGTGGTTGCTATATCCAGGGTGGAAACTGTTTGTCCTCTGGATTAGGAAGTACCCGTGATCCGCAAAGCAAGGTACCTGAATCTCCCCTAACCCTCCATCCCTCTAATTGACATTTCTTTAATAAAACCATTGAAAAGAGACTATGTGTTGGCGCTGACATCTGTGAAAACTCTTCAATGGAACCCCTATGATGGATACGGTGGAACAGATAGGTAACGGCAAGACCCAAAAATATAACCAGCAGCTCCTACGTAGGTAGTGCTACATATACATATATATATATATATATATATATATATATATATATATATATATATATATTGTGACAGCAGGAAGGTAAAGTCACCTGGTTGCATCCAGGGGGGTAGATATATTTCTCCCAGATTCAGGCTTTATGCTGACTTATACAACTAGGGTGGAGAGTTGTATAAGCCCAGCTGAGGCTAGTAGGCTCATGGATGACTCATACCTCTAGGGAGAGTGTGGGGCGTCGTACAGACAGGGAGTTGATGAGGCCAGCTGAAGCTTGTCAGCTCATTTAGGCCTCTATAAGAACTCCCAGATTCATTAGATGTTAGCTCATGCCTGGAACCAGACCTGTGTGGACTGTCTAGGGAGAGTGAACCCCTGTGCGGTGAGGCAAAGCCTGTGTGGCTATTTGTTTGGACTTTTTACTAAACCAGGGACTTAGGGACTAGGACAGCACTAGGCTGATCCCAGTTGTTAGTTAGGAAACCTGTATGTTTAGTCAGAGGTCAACTTGACCAGGATTTATTTTGGTTATGTTTCTTTTGCTTTGCTGTGTTTTGTCACTGTAAATAGAAAATAAACCGCACCTTTTTGATTTTGAAAACCACAACCTCCGTTTGCTGGGCCTGTTTTGTGTGGGGAGCCCATCCCGGGGGTCACACACACCCGCTGCCGAGCTAACCCCCTCACAGTTGGTGGAGAACCAGTGGCAGTTTTTTTTTAAGCCAGCATGGAGGAGATACTGAAGCAGCTGGCTCTAGCAAATGCCAATCAACAGCAGACAAATGCAGGTTTGCAAAAGAGCCTTGCAGCTCAACAACAGAGCCTTGCAGCCCAGCAGCAGACAAACGCAACTTTGCAACAGAGTCTGGAGGCTCAGCAACGAGCCCAGCAGCAATCTGAGGCCCGCTTCATAGACCTGTTGCAGAAGCAAGAGCAGAGACTACAACAACAGATGGAAGCAGTAATGCAGCAACGTCCGCAGACCAGTGAGGAAAGCCGTCCCACTAATACCGCGTCCTTTGGGGTGAGTCGTTTATTGACAAAAATGACTGGAGAGGATGATCCAGAGGTATTTTTGACCACATTTGAAAGGACCGCTGAAAGAGAAAAGTGGCCTGAGGAGCAGTGGGCTGGACTGGTGGCTCCTCTGTTAACTGGTGAATCGCAGAAAGCTTACTATGACCTAGAGCCTAACCAAGCAAAAGACTATGTGATGCTAAAAGCTGAAATATTGGCAAGGCTGGGTGTCACCCAGGCTGTCCGGGCTCAGCGTGTGCATAACTGGACTTTCCAGCTTGGAAAACCCCCCAGGTCTCAAATGTATGATCTCATTCACCTGAGCAGAAAGTGGCTACAGCCAGAGACTTTGTCCGCACCAAAGATTGTGGAACGTGTTGTAATGGATCGGTTTTTGAGAGCTCTTCCTACTGCCATCCAAAAGTGGGTAAGCCATGGAGACCCAGAGACGGCCGATGGTCTTGTGGATCGTGTGGAGAAATACTTGGCTACAGAGAACCTGACGGCCTCTTCCAGAGACACTCGGACTTTCCACCCTAAGACCAGACCATCCCCAGGGGCGGATAAGAGGATTCCAAGGGGTGAGGGTGGAGAGAGTGAGAGGGTGGGAGCTCTACCCCAAGTTTGGCGAGAACAGCCTGGGAAATCAGCGGCTCAAGAGGCGGCAAGAAGGATCGTTTGCTACCGCTGCCGGCAAGCGGGACATATTGCAGCCAATTGCCTGGTTGTGGAGGAACCCATGCAGTGTGACTTTCTGACGGGCAGACGTCAGTCGCTGTGTGCGACAGTCGCATGCACTGCCATTCGAGGAACTGAGAAACATTTATGCAAAATGTGTGTTAATGGTAGAAATGTTGTGGTATTGCTGGATTCAGGTAGCCTTGTGACCCTGATAAAGGCTGAGTTAGTTAAAACAGAGGTCTCTGGGAATAGCAAGGTAGCTGTTATTTGTGTGCATGGGGACACCCGAGAGTATCCAGTGACTACAGTGTGTTTCGAGACCCCCAAAGGTACCCTCTCTCATCCAGTGGGCTTAGTATCTCAGTTACCGCATGACGCCATTGTGGGAAGGGATTTTCCGAAGTTCTGGGAACTGTGGGATGATCCTGAGCCCCTCACTGGTGCCCCTATGTACCAGGAATGTGATAGCCAGAACTCCCCTGAGAGTGGTGAGGACTCTCCGGAATTTCCCTTATCAGTATTGGCAGGGGAGACTCAAGAAACTGGAGAGGAGCCCACCTCCTCAGACGAAAACCTACCGTCTGTGGAGTTTTCTGATCTTGAGGTTCACAGGGAAAACTTTGCCACAGAACAGTTGAAAGACCCCGCCCTAATAAAGGCACGGGAAAACGTAGTGAAAATAGATGGCGAGTTAGTGAACCCAGATAATACCTGCACTTACCCATACTTCAGCGTAGAGAAGGACCTACTGTATCGGGTGGCAAAAAGGGCAGAAGAAACCGTTGAGCAGCTTGTGGTGCCCAAACCTTACAGGAAGTTGGTGTTGGAGTTGGCCCATGGGCACATTCTTGGAGGTCATCTGGGGACAGAGAAAACCCGAGAGAGGGTATTACAGAGATTCTATTGGCCGGGGGTGATGAAGGACGTAGAAAATTATTGTTCCTCCTGCCCTGTGTGTCAGAGGTTGGCCCCGATGCCACATTTCCGTAGCCCGCTGGTCCCTCTACCCATCATTGAGGTCCCGTTTGAGAGGATCGCCATGGATTTGGTAGGTCCTATAATCAAGTCCGCTAGGGGGCACCAGTACATATTAGTTATAATGGACTATGCCACCCGTTATCCAGAAGCGATCCCTCTCCGAAATACCTCGGCCAAAACCATAGCCAAAGAGCTATCTCTTGTTTTTAGCCGGGTGGGTATTTGTAAAGAACTGCTTACGGACCAAGGTACACCCTTTATGTCCCGGGTTATGAAAGAGCTGTGTAAATTGTTCAAAGTGACGCAATTGCGTACGTCTGTGTATCACCCCCAAACCGATGGGCTGGTTGAAAGATTCAACAAAACCCTAAAACAAATGTTGAAGAAAGTGGTGGATAGAGATGGAAAGGATTGGGACTGTTTACTTCCTTATTTGATGTTTGCTATTAGGGAGGTGCCCCAATCCTCTACGGGATTCTCCCCCTTTGAGTTACTGTATGGGAGACACCCAAGAGGGCTGTTGGATATTGCCAAGGAAACTTGGGAAAGTGAGAGTTCTCCCCACAGGAGTGTGATTGAGCATGTCGCCCTGATGCAAGATCGAATTGCACAGGTAATGCCCATCGTGAAGGAACATTTGGCCCAAGCGCAGTTGGCACAGCAGAGAGTGTACAACCGTGGAGCCAAGACCCGTACCTTTTCCCCGGGGGATAGGATATTGGTACTTGTCCCTACGGTTGAAAGTAAATTCCTTGCCAAATGGCAAGGCCCCTACGAGATAATGGAAAAAGTGAGCGAAGTGAATTACAAGGTCAGACAACCAGGAAGGCGAAAGCCCGAACAGATCTATCACGTTAATCTGTTGAAAGCCTGGAGGGATAGAGAGTCCCTAGTCGCAGACACTTGGTCACCAGCTCAAACTGGTTGCGTGATTCCTGAGGTTGGAATAGCAGCCACCTTGTCACAACCCCAACAACAGGAGGTTAAGGAGTTTGTGCTTCGCAACAAGGAGGTATTCTCTGAGCTGCCGGGACAAACATCTGGGGTAGAGCATGACATCATTACCCCGCCCGGTGAAAGGGTGAAGTTAAAACCCTATCGGATCCCAGAGGCTCGACGGGAGGCAATACGGGAGGAAGTACAGAAAATGCTGAACTTAGGGGTGATAGAGGAGTCCCAAAGTGATTGGTCTAGTCCCATCGTGTTGGTGCCTAAACCGGATGGGAGCTGGCGATTTTGTAACGATTTTCGTCAGTTGAACAAAGTTACAAAATTTGACACCTACCCCATGCCACGTATAGATGAGTTGATCGACCGGCTGGGAACAGCCCGATACATGACGACTCTTGACCTCACAAAAGGGTATTGGCAAATCCCCCTGGCCAAGTCGGCCAAAGAGAAAACCGCATTTGTAACCCCAGACGGGGCGTTCCAATATAAAAGAATGCCGTTCGGGTTACAGAATGCGCCGGCCACATTCCAGCGGAAAATGGACCAGATGCTGAGGCCCCATCGGAAGTATGCTGCGGCTTACCTGGATGACGTAATTGTCCATAGCACAGATTGGGCCTCACATCTGCCAAAAGTGCAAGCAGTCCTGGACTCTGTTCGGGAAGCGGGGTTTACGGCTAACCCCAAGAAGTGTACCATTGGGCAGGAGGAGGCCAAATATCTTGGGTACACCATTGGGAGGGGAGTAATAAAACCCCAACTCAACAAAGTCGAGGCCATCCAGAGTTGGCCACGTCCCAACAGCAAGAAGCAGGTACGAGCCTTTCTGGGAATCGCTGGGTATTATCGGCGATTCATTCCCCACTTTGCTTCTAAGGCTGTGCCCCTAACCAACCTGACGAAGGGGAAAGGGTCGGTCATGATTAAATGGACCCCCGAGGCTGAGGCAGCATTCCAATTCTTGAAACAAGCCTTATGTAGCCAGCCAGTGTTGTACTCACCCGACTTCTCTAAAGACTTTGTCGTACAAAGTGATGCGTCAGATGTGGGGTTAGGAGCAGTATTGTCCCAGGTCTGGAACGGGGAAGAGCACCCAGTCATTTACCTCAGCAGGAAATTGAAGTCCCATGAGGTAAATTACGCCACCGTTGAAAAGGAGTGTTTAGCGGTGAAGTGGGCTCTAGATTCCCTTCGGTACTACCTGCTAGGTAGGCACTTTGACATGGTTACGGATCACGCTCCGTTAAAGTGGATGGCTCAAAACAAGGAAACAAATAGAAGAGTGAATAGGTGGTTCCTGGCCCTCCAGGAATTCAACTTCACAGTAAAGCATCGCCCTGGCGTTCAAATGGGGAATGTGGATGCTTTGTCTCGAGTACATGAATGCCTGATTGCTGGTGTTCCAACCCCGAGGTTAAAACAAGAGGGGGGGGTATGTGACAGCAGGAAGGTAAAGTCACCTGGTTGCATCCAGGGGGGTAGATATATTTCTCCCAGATTCAGGCTTTATGCTGACTTATACAACTAGGGTGGAGAGTTGTATAAGCCCAGCTGAGGCTAGTAGGCTCATGGATGACTCATACCTCTAGGGAGAGTGTGGGGCGTCGTACAGACAGGGAGTTGATGAGGCCAGCTGAAGCTTGTCAGCTCATTTAGGCCTCTATAAGAACTCCCAGATTCATTATATGTTAGCTCATGCCTGGAACCAGACCTGTGTGGACTGTCTAGGGAGAGTGAACCCCTGTGCGGTGAGGCAAAGCCTGTGTGGCTATTTGTTTGGACTTTTACTAAACCAGGGACTTAGGGACTAGGACAGCACTAGGCTGATCCCAGTTGTTAGTTAGGAAACCTGTATGTTTAGTCAGAGGTCAACTTGACCAGGATTTATTTTGGTTATGTTTCTTTTGCTTTGCTGTGTTTTGTCACTGTAAATAGAAAATAAACCGCACCTTTTTGATTTTGAAAACCACAACCTCCGTTTGCTGGGCCTGTTTTGTGTGGGGAGCCCATCCCGGGGGTCACACACACCCGCTGCCGAGCTAACCCCCTCACAATATGTATATATAAATCTATCGATATCAATAGATATAGATAGATATCTATATTTATAGATATATATATTAAAACTGATACTTTAAGACCATTTCTGGTTTCACCACAAGGGGATTTTGTCTGTGTTTGTGGTTTGAGCCAACATTCCCTATATGAAGATTGTATGGTCCTTTCCCTAATTATCCTTCCAACAGTGACTGCTTACACTCCCAAATATCTCTTTGGCAACTCTATCTGCTACTGGTATCACAGTGTCCACTCCTCACTTCAGAAATTCAGACCCTATCATTATCCGCACCTCTGCCCACACTTGCTGTTCCATCCTATTAAGTACTGTGCTAGTACCAACCTAGCTCTGAACTTGCCGTTGAGCACTCCCCTTACTACACACACGTTTGCTGTCTGTCTCCACACCTCTCCCATAACATTCCCTAAAAACAGTATAAACTTTTGAGCGGTATCCATTATCCTTCTCTTCTCCACCAATCCATGTGTTAACCCAATCTGTTATCAGTTGTCAAAACATGTGATTAACTAGAACAGTTTCCAGCGTATGTGCATAACTCCTTAGTGGCCAGTTTCAAAAGTATATCTTACCTCCTTAGTGGTTAGTCCCCAGGTTACAGTATGTGCATTAACCCTTCCTTGATAAGTCCCCACAGCATGTGCTTTAAACTTTTAAGGTCCACCCCAGTATTTAATGATCTCCACAGTATGAGTGTAAGCTCCGCAGTGACCAGTTTTCAATGACCACTTTTGAGTGTTTGCTTATTTAACACCGTATTTACTAGTCTTCAGAGTATGACCAATAACTTCTTAGAAACCAGTCCTCATAGTATGTGTCTATGTGTTAATTTCCCAGTGACCAGTATCAATATGTGTTAACCCCTCATTGCCCATTCTTTAATGTTTATACATTACCTCCTTATTCTGCATCTAAAGCTGGAGCATTGTTCTGTGCTATTACAGGCAATGGTACAATTTAGATATCCGATGTTACATGCAGTGGGCTGTGATTGAGAACACCCAAACTTCTGTATGTAGTCAGTTCTGGTTTGCTTGAAATAAAGTATGTTGATAAGTGTCTTCCTAGGACACTTTTTCACAGAATTCAAAACCGCACTTGGATCCCCAGTTTTCAGTGCAGATATGTGAACTAAACCTACAGCAGAACTTCATTCCTAGTCGTCAAGTAACAACTTCCCAATATTAACCACATTCCCAACTAAAGAAAGACAACTATATAAACAATAGCCCTGACTTTGTAGCTATTATCAAATTAAAATCATGGATCTCTGCTGTATTGAGTCATTTCAATGTATCTGAGAATACGTGTAAATAACTTACAATGTAATTTTGCAGAAGCAGTTCAACAGACTCTCGCCTTCCATATTTTATGATCCATGACTTAAGCTTAGATTCTGCTAGGACCAAAAGTGCTAAAAGACGGTACTTTAACTCCATGAATTCCAATTTTATGAGATGAAGCTGGGAAGAAGAGGCAACACAACTAAACCTGAAAAAGACAAAAATAGGCAGAAAATAAAGTTTTTGTCACTATGTGGTTAATATTAAATGCCATTTTACAAATGAATATCAATTCATACAAGTTCTTTCTGTTATTAATTACAAATATTTTACCATGTGTATGCCTTATTCAAAGTCCCAATTTTTCTCCCCTTCCCCTTTTTGCATTTTATAATTAAGTTCATGTGTGCAGTCATACCTAGTTTACAGATGGGGGCACGTTTGGCAAGCCTGCTAGTCAATTTAAACTTAATATGTTAAAATAAAAGTTTGTAAAATACTACATAATTAGAATTTAATGTGTTATGTTGACTATTTTAAAAGCATAAGGTATTACTTATAAAGCAAGTATACTCTGTAAATATCTGCCGTATTAACGGGTTATGCAATATAATAAAACTGATAATGTCACTGATCTCTATGGTGGCAAGAATGCAAAGCAGACTGCTCCATTTAATAGATGCTCCTAAAGTTGAGCATGCAATGTCAAATGATGCCCCCATTCATTTTTGGGAACTTTTAATTAACTCTGCTAACTGTGGCCACCATAGAGATTAATGAATTCTATGGTGACTTAAAGTGTTACTAAGCCCAGCAGCCTGCATTCACCATATCTGGTCTCCTACAGTACACTGAACATGGAAATGCAATTATTTTAGTAAATATAAACTGCTAAATAACTTTTCTCAACAGTAGTATATAGCAGTCTTATGACTTCTATCAGTGACTGGTTAAAGCTTGTAGGAAGAGTTTTCATTCTCCTCTGACTGACCTTTGAGGCTGCATGACCCATGACTCTCTGTCTGGACAGTGCTGATTGGCCATGTGCTAATCACATGCCCAAAAAAATAAAAAACAAAAACTCTCTAGCAATGCACACAAAACTGATCATGTGCAGAGTGCCTCCAAGGCTCTATTCTATCAGGAGATGGATGGGGGACAGTGGAAGAAGGGGAGGATCAGAGAAGGCAGGATAAAACTGCCTGTTTACACAATGTGCAGGATTAACCCCTTAGGTTCCACAGTGAGTATAACATGCATGCTTTACTGCATATACAGACTGATTTTACTGTTATGGGTTTAGTAACACTTTAAATGTAGATTGCAGCTGGGCTGAAGTTATTACAATCACTCCACAGTAAAGGCAATTGTTACTTTAGTCAATGTGTATGTTGCCTTGGCCTTTGTGATGCCTACTTATTTGGATTCTATATCCAATGTGATAGAACACATGAAAGATGCAGTATACTTTAAAATCATTAAAACAACTTGGTAATGAAAAAGCCTTGGAGATCCAGAGAATGGTAACGCTGTTCCAGGTGATAACAATCCATTGTATCAGAATGGGCTGGGTGCAAGTCCCGGCTCACCACCAAGATAAGAGAAAAGGAAGATATGTCTGCACACCCCCATCGATCCAACATAGATTTACTGATACAAAAATGTCATGATGACTGCCACCAAGACAAGGACACAGGAGAGGTGACACGTTTCACACTTAACTAGTGCTTCTTCAAAACCATAAAAAAGCCCTGCTGTTATGCCAGAAAGCTGGAACATTCTGACATGCAAAGCTTTGGCACTTTTTGGTTGTATTGGAGCTTGCCTGCTCACTTTCCCCTTCCAAACACTCTTTTTAGGCAGTAAAGAAGCCCATAATGATAGACAACAGAAATGTGTGGCATAGAGAGGGCAAATTCCTATAAGGCTGCTTTTAAATTAGCGCGTCTCCAAAGTGGCATGATTGGAACTTTTTGTGTTCCTTTGATCTGACTTTACATTCTCTGGACCAAAGTTGCATCAAAAGTCGGACCAAAGTAGTGCAGGAACCTTTTCTGAAATCACAGCTATTTCTGTAGTGTCAGTAGGAACGTCTCTGTTAAAAAAATACATAGAATTTCACATGTCCTGCGACTTGGGGTCTCACAAGTCTGATCCCAAGTCGCACAAGTGTGAACGGAGCCTTAGATTTAAAAGTAAGGGGGTGTGGGGGATACTTTTTAAACACTTGATTTTGTGGCTGAAACCCCTGCACTGAGAACTACCTGGTGAAAGGTTGACTTTTGATACACACTTGTTACACACACTTGAGTACACACTTAACCACAAAATATTCATGCTACAATATTTCTTTTTAATGTATGTGTTTTTACATCTCAGAGTTAAAGCTGAATTCTATAAATGATTTTTACTGCATAGGTGCATTAGTCCAGCTTGAACCAATGTAAATATCCATATCTCAAACCCAAGGGCAGAGGTGTCGCTAGGGGGTGGCTATTGAGGCTATAGCCCCGAATCTGGGGCCCATAGCCCCGAGCCTCTAGGGCAGGGGTCGGCTTCCGGGCCGCCACCGCTGAATGTGGTCACCAGGCACAAGGACATTTTCACCGCTGTCCTCTTCATTGGACAGTGGCGAGCGGCCAGTATCACAGGGCTGGATGTGGGCGGGAACCGCAGGAGTTAACTTTTTTCATTAAACAGCAGGTGATTGGTTGTCAGGCAATCCTACCAACCAATCACCAGCCTGTTAACGTGAAAAGTTAACTTCAGTAGTTCCCGCCCCCATCCAGCCCTGTGATGCCGATTTCAGATGCTCTGATTGCTGTACACCTGTGTAAGGTAGGAGAGTTCTACATACAGTGTGTGTTTGTGTGGTGGGGTGCAGGGGACAGAGGACACTACAGTGGGGTGCAAGGGACAGAGGACACTACGGTGGGGTGCAGGGGACAGAGGACATATACAAATACATGTGTATTTCCGTCCAAACGTATGACTTTCTTTACTTCGCTGCTATGGGCTCTAGCCTTGGATCTTTTGTAGACCTAGCAACGCCCCTGCCCGAGGGACCGCTGTGGAAGTTGCAAATCACGGTAGTAGTTTGCGCTTGTCCTCTGCCGCTTGGCTATCCTTCTGCATAGTAACTGCACTACCACCAATTACAGAGTATCTTTTATTTATTTTTATATTGATACAAGTTGTTCTAGATTTGATGAGGTGGAGAGGCAGGGAGGCAATGTCTATATCTCCACCTCATTCAAACATAAATTCTTGTGTGTTCTTTAAAAAATACAATACGTTCTATTAGTGGTGGCAGTGCCAAGCATACAACCCCTTGTAGCTACTATGCAGAAGAGAAGCCATTCAGCACAGGACCCGGAAGATCACTGTCACGACCATAGTTGCAGCAACTACTACAGAAATTTGCTGCTTCCACAGTGATCACTCAGGTATAAGGTATGCATACTTTGGTCCAAGCTGGGTGTACCTAAGCAATACAATTATACCTATAGTTCAGCGGTAAAATGTATCTAAACCCTAAAACAAAAATGTACAAAATTGCAGCTTACCATCCATTGGCATTCATTTTCTTTTTTTTAAGCCTTTTATTTTCACCTTGTTCTTATTAGAAACACACTTCCTGTCCTATGTTGACCACACTCATTCACTGTAGTGTATCAAGCAATGTATGGAGCAAGAGTGTTGTCACCCTAAGACAGGTAATATGTTGGGACTACAAACTCCTTCCCCTCTCCTGACCTCCAAAACATAGGGGTAAGTGTTCCGTAGTCCACAGGGAGAACTGGTAATAATGATAACTGATAACAGTCAGCAGAGGCAGACAGCAATTCAAGTTAGTAGCTCACTAGATTTCTGGAATTATGTTTTTCCTGAATAGCTATAACAAAATGCTTTCAATGGCTTATATAACAGACCTTTTGGGAAGCCTGCTGGATCTGGGAAGCCTTTTGGGAAGCCGCCTGATGGCGTACCGCTAGGTCTGCCCACCCCCCCCATCCTCCTCCTCTGTAAATAAAACACTAAGGCCTCCTGGGATTTATGATGTACATATCCCAGTAGGCCTTAGTGTTTTATTCACAGAGGAGGAGGATGGGGGGCGGTCCTAGCAGTACATCATCAGGAGGCTCACCGGAAGAGCCAGCAGGCTTTCCAAGTAATGTCAGACACAAACATGTCAGTGCGGGACATGGGCAGCGGCTGCTGAGAATAGTATCTTGGCAGGACACTGGGTGGGTGAGAATCCAAACTGTGGAGAACCCACAAGGTAAGCCAGAAAAAAAAAAGGGGATGGGAAGGTGAAGATCCGCTTTAAAAAAGAAACAAATGCAGTCACCACATGTAAGAATTGGTCGACTTCAATATGTTAAAATGTTGTTTATAGGTAAAAACCAGTGGCGGCCGGTCCACAATCAGCGCAGGGGAGCCACCCCCAACCCGCAGCGCCGCTCCCCAGCTTGGATCATCTATGTGGCTGTTTACTTTGCGGGGCTCTGGACCAATAGGTTTCTATCAGGTACGTCACATCCGAGGCCCCACTTGGCAAGTTTTATCTTGTTCTCGGGCCACAGAGCACCCAAGTGACGTTCCATCAGCTGTGCATGCGTTCCACAGCTACTGATGGGTTCACTAATCAAACAGAACATCGGCAGTGGACATCTTACTACACCCAGCTACATCTTAAATTTTAGAGTAATTTTAGCAATAAAGTACGGTAAGCGTTGTAACCTGGGGGACAGGTAGTAGGTACAAAAGCTCCCTGGGATGAGCAGGCACAGATACCAAGTCCATTGGATCAGTGAAAACACAGTGTTATTTATTGGTGCTATATACAAAGTCAATGACAGGTGCTGTACAGTGTGCTGAAAACAAACAGAAGAAAAAATAGCTAAACAAAAGCCTAGCCGTGTCTCGGCTCTAACTACACAGTATTTACAGGCACTCGCTACCAGGCTGGACAAGCCTAGTGCTTGTCAGCTTCCAGATCCAACAGAGTAACAAGTTTTACAAACCTTCTTGCTCTCACAGACCAATGCTGTCTGTGTTTCCCAGGCTGAGCAAAGGCTGTCTGCTCAGGTGAGCTTTTAATTAAGCTGGTGGAGAGAACCAACACCTGAAGTGGATCCTGGCTCAGAGATCCCTGAGGCTGGGTTCACACTAGTGCGACACGACATCTGTCCTACTTTGGATCCGACTTTGCCCTGCGACATGAAGCCGACATATGTCCGACTTTCAATGAACGGGGATCCGACTTGGATCCCAGCCAAAATCAGGCACTGTGTTTGGTATGAATCTTGAGGGGGAACTCCAGGCCAAATTTTAAATAAAAAACCGGCATGGGTTCCCCCTCCAGAGGCATACCAGGCCCTTGGGTCTGGTCTGGATTTGAAGGGGCACCCCTACGCCGAAAAAACGGCGTGGGGGTCCCCCCAAAATCCAAACCAGACCCTTATCCGAGCACACAACCTGGCCGGCCGCAGGGGAAGAGGGGGGGGATGAGAGAGCGGCCCCCCTCCCTCCTGAACCGTACCAGGCCGCATGCCCTCAACATGGGGGGGTTTGGTGCTCTGGGGCAGGGGGGCGTCCTGCGGCCCCCCCACCCCAGAGCACCCTGCCCCCATGTTGATGAGGACAGGGCCTCTTCCCGACAACCCTGGCCGTTGGTTGTCGGGGTCTGCGGGTGGGGGGCTTATCGGAATCCGGGAGCCCCCTTTAATAAAGGGGCCCCTGGATCCCGGCCCCCCCACCCTATGTGAATGAGTATGGGGTACATCGTACCCCTACCCATTCACCTGGTGGAAAAAAATTGCAATAAAAAAAAAACACACAGCTTTTTAAAGTATTTTATTGCACAGCTCCGGGGGTCTTCTTCCGACTTCGGGGGTCTCCGGTGTCGTCGCCGCGCTCTCCGGTTCTTTCTTCTGCCGGGCCTCCGCGAACTTCTTTTTAGCTCTTTTGCTAGCGGAGGTCCGGTCTTCTCCGTCGCCTTCTTCTTCTCCCGCTCTCCGGTTCTTCTCCCGCTCTCCGGTTCTTTCTTCCGCCGGGCCTCCGCTAACTTCTATTTAGCTCTTTTGCTAGCGGAGGCCCGGTCTTCTCCGTCGCCTTCTTCTTCTCCCGCTCTCCGGTTCTTTCTTCCGCCGGGCCTCCGCTAACTTCTTTTTAGCTCTTTTGCTAACGGAGGCCCGGTCTTCTCCGTCGTCTCGTCCGGCTCTCTGTTGTCCTTCTGCCGGCCCCTCCACTAACTTCTTTAGCTCTTTTGCTAGTGGAGGGGCCGGTCTTCCCGTCGTCGCCGTCGGCGTCTTCTTCCCTCTTCTCCTTCTCGATGTTGACTCGTCGCTTCCTCCCGCTGTAATACTGGCTCTCCGCTCCGCTCCGCATTAATATAGGCTTCTCATGACGTCACAGTCACATGTTCCGGGGCACATGGCCCTGGAGCATGTGACTGTGACGTCATGGGAACATGTGACTGTGACGTCATGGGAAGCCTATATTAATGCGGAGCGGAGCGGAGAGCCAGTATTACAGCGGGAGGAAGCGACGCATCAACATCCGAGAAGGAGAAGAGGGAAGAAGACGGCGACGACGACGACGGGAAGACCGGCCCCTCCACTAGCAAAAGAGCTAAAAAGAAGTTAGCGGAGGCCCGGCGGAAGAAAGAACCGGAGAGCGGGAGAAGAAGAAGGCGACGGAGAAGACCGGGCCTCCGCTAGCAAAAGAGCTAAAAAGAAGTTAGCGGAGGCCCGGCAGAAGAAAGAACCGGAGAGCGCGGCGACGACACCGGAGACCCCCGAAGTCGGAAGAAGACCCCCGGAGCTGTGCAATAAAATACTTTAAAAAGCTGTGTGTTTTTTTTTATTGCAATTTTTTTCCACCAGGTGAATGGGTAGGGGTACGATGTACCCCATACTCATTCACATAGGGTGGGGGGGCCGGGATCCAGGGGCCCCTTTATTAAAGGGGCTCCCGGATTCCGATAAGCCCCCCACCCGCAGACCCCGACAACCAACAGCCAGGGTTGTCGGGAAGAGGCCCTGTCCTCATCAACATGGGGGCAGGGTGCTCTGGGGTGGGGGGGCCGCAGGTCGCCCCCCTGCCCCAGAGCACCAAACCCCCCATGTTGAGGGCATGCGGCCTGGTACGGTTCAGGAGGGAGGGGGGGCGCTCTCTCGTCCCCCCCCCTCTTCCCCTGCGGCCGGCCAGGTTGTGTGCTCGGATAAGGGTCTGGTTTGGATTTTGGGGGGACCCCCATGCCGTTTTTTCGGCGTAGGGGCGCCCCTTCAAATCCAGACCAGACCCAAGGGCCTGGTATGCCTCTGGAGGGGGAACCCATCCCGGTTTTTTATTTAAAATTTGGCCTGGAGTTCCCCCTCAAGAGCAGTACAGCACAAGTCGCATGCCAAAGTCGGATCATGCAAGGTCCGACTTTGATCCGACTTCAAAGTAGTACAGGGAGCATTCTCAAAGTCGGACCGACATGTGTCGGACCAGTTAAGACGGCTCCCATAGGGAAACATTGATTTTCACACGTCATGCGACATGAGCTCCCTATGTCGGAGCGTTTGTCGCCCCAGTGTGAACCAGGCCTGAATGTATATGAGAGGAGCCTGGGAGATGTATAAACCCCGAATAGGACTTTCCCAGGCTCTCTCTGGGATGCTCTGCCACAGCGTATATAAATAAATATAGTATATTGACATCTGTGATGCTGTTTTGATGTTACATTTTAAAAGAAGCTGGACACCAGCAGTAGGAAGGTGGTGGAGGCCATGTTGGTACACAACACTCTGCTCAGCACTAAACCCTTAGGCTTTCAAAATTAAACATCCAAACAGCATCACAGATGTATGTATACTATACAGTATGTATTAATATTCATTTTATTGCTAAAACTACTCTGAAATTCAAGACGCAGCTGGGTGTAGTAAGATGTCCGCTGCTGCCTTCTGACTGCAGGTGTTTTGTCAGATTAGCAAACCTGGTAGCGGTGGAACCCATGCGCATCACTAGCGTTACCTAATCTGACAGGTTTGCTGACAGGTTTGCTATTATGATAGAACACCGGGTGAAGACAGAAGCTGCGGCATCGGACAGTCCACCGTAGGGTGAGTGTGGACCTGGAGGGGGCCACCCGCGCCCCCTCCCCCCCAAAATCCTCCAGCACCAGCCGCCATTGGTAAAAAACACTTTAAGACCAACTCCAGTGACAACTGATACTTCTATTTTGCATTCTATCCAGCAAGGTGGAGTCAAATGCTGGCTTCTTATATCACTTCAGACCTTAGTGCAAGAAACCCAAGCTCTAGGTAACTCCTGCATCCCCTAGTTGGTTTAAATATTTAAATAGGTTGAGGTCCCAGATATTATTCAGTTGAAAAAAAAAAAAAAAAACTTTTTCAGCTGAATTCCCCTATTAAATGTTTTTTTGACCCTTCTGATATAAAATGCTGTACATTGCAATTGTTACTATACATAATGTATAGTAAATTGCATTTTTTTTTTTAAATGAAGCTGATGTCGTCATTAGTAGATATCCTGCAGTTCTTTAAAAATCGATTCCACTCAATTGAGCTCACTAATTTTTAAATGTAAATTTTTGTATGGCCGTGGAATAATCTAATCATCTGTGAATCCAGCTGTGAGGGAGTGACATCCTTGTTACAGCCTTGCAGATGGGAACAGACAAGCAAACGATACTATAGAAATCTGACTGCTAGAATCTGCATGAGAGAGAGAGAAGATGCCGGCTCAATGATCCTAAAATAACGAAAATAGTTTGGGGTAGAATTATCCATTTAAATATCTGTATTATTTACTCAAATCTACCAATTTAACTGCTGTAGTCTTTAAAAGTCCCATCAATAATAAATTTTTAATTTTAGACTCTTTAGATTCTTTAAAATCTAAATACTATCACACGTTAATGCTGATCTCCAAGGCAACAAACCTGTAATGCAGTTATTTCAATGGACAATATATAACTGTACAATAATGCACTTAATAGCAATTATTGACAACTTCTACATAAGTCATTCCCAGCCTAAATATTCTCCCCACCCCCCCCCCCCCTTTAAAAAGTCTATAATTAATTTAGTAATAGCAACGCATATGTGAATATTCTATCTAACGAATATCGCCCCCCCCCCCCCCCCCCATCTCTTTCATTTCAAAAGGCTGCTGCAATTTCTCAGCAATCCCTAACAATTAATGTTTACAATTCTCCTTTTACCTTTCTGCCATGTCTTCCAACTGCTCTATGGGGACTGGGACTCCGTTTACAGACCGTGAGCGGTGGATCTCCTGGAAAGCCTTTTTATAACCATCCAGATTCTTCAGTATGTCCTAATTGTGGGGATGAAAAAAAAATGCATATAGTAAGCAAAACACAGAAAACGTTTTGGCAGTAAAATCATGAAAATGAAAAATAAAAAACAACCAGGCTGCAGAGATGAGTCACTGTTCAGTATTTGTGCACCGGGAAATGTTATCTGTCACAGTGGTATGCAATTTTATCCCTTCATGAAAGCAAGTATTAATAAATGCTTTCAACAGATCCTTTGAAAGCCTTTCAGTGTATGTGCTAAAGAAGTGTACCTGATTAGAATCCTGGCATCTGAAGACTCGTACAACTGGCACTGCCCCTGTAGTCCAAATCTCATCTATTGATTGGATTTAGACTGTCAGAAGAGTTTTAGGATAAATAAAAATGTTTTATATTTCATTGCTTCATTAAATACTAATCCCCATTAAGGGGGATGCAGTCCAAGGATCTGAACGGATAATTAATGCCACTGATCACTAGCAGACTCAGCAAATTTCATTCTGATCAGATACACAGGATGTTGGCACAGTTTGGGAAAATTGCAAATGCCAGTCCCTAGGAAAAGTCATGTTTTCATAGTTCCAGGTGAATGCCTATGTGTAGTCAGTAGGGATGCACTAATACCAATACCGGTATCACTGCCGATACCAAGCATTTGCATGAGTATCGGTATTTGCCCAAATGCTCCCGACACGAAACTGATACTCTTCGGTTTAAAAAGCGTCAATACAAAATGAATGGGTGCAAATTGCAAACCGTTTTTTTACCGGCGAGTACGAGTATCGGTACTTTTGGTCAAGTACTCACTTATACTTTGTGGTGCGATTTGCGACAATACAAAAAACATTGTCGCAAATCGCACTGCAAAGAATCATGTGCAATTTGAACAGGAATGTGGTGCAATTCCTGTCCAAATCTCATGCGATTTCCCCCACTGTTCCTGTGTATGTGTTGTGAGGGGGTTAGCTCAGCAGCGGGTGTGTGTGACCCCCGGGATGGGCTCCCCACACAAAACAGGCCCAGCAAACGGAGGTTGTGGTTTTCAAAATCAAAAAGGTGCGGTTTATTTTCTATTTACAGTGACAAAACACAGCAAAGCAAAAGAAACAAACAAAATAAATCCTGGTCAACTTGACCTCTGACTAAACATACAGGTTTCCTAACTAACAACTGGGATCAGCCTAGTGCTGTCCTAGTCCCTAAGTCCCTGGTTTTAAATGTCCAAGCAAATAGCCACACAGGCTTTGTCTCACCGCACAGGGGTTCACTCTCCCTAGACAGTCCACACAGGTCTGGGTCCAGGCATGAGCTAACATCTAATGAAGCTGGGAGTTCTTATAGAGGCCTAAATGAGCTGACAAGCTTCAGCTGGTCTCATCAACTCCCTGTCTGCACGACGCCCCACACTCTCCCTAGAGGTATGAGTCATCCATGAGCCCACTAGCCCCAGCTGGGCTTATACAACTCTCCACCTAGTTGTATAAGTCGGCGTAAAGCCTGAATCTGGGCGAAATATATCTACCCCCCTGGATGCAACCAGGTGACTTTACCTTCCTGCTGTCACATACCCCCCCTCTTGTTTTAACCTCGGGGTTGGAACACCAGCAATCAGGCATTCATGTACTCGAGACAAAGCATCCACATTCCCCATTTGAACGCCAGGGCGATGCTTTACTGTGAAGTTGAATTCCTGGAGGGCCAGGAACCACCTATTCACTCTTCTATTTGTTTCCTTGTTTTGAGCCATCCACTTTAACGGAGCATGATCCGTAACCATGTCAAAGTGCCTACCTAGCAGGTAGTACCGAAGGGAATCTAGAGCCCACTTCACCGCTAAACACTCCTTTTCAACGGTGGCGTAATTTACCTCATGGGACTTCAACTTCCTGCTGAGGTAAATGACTGGGTGCTCTTCCCCGTTCCAGACCTGGGACAATACTGCTCCTAACCCCACATCTGACGCATCACTTTGTACGACAAAGTCTTTAGAGAAGTCGGGTGAGTACAACACTGGCTGGCTACATAAGGCTTGTTTCAAGAATTGGAATGCTGCCTCAGCCTCGGGGGTCCATTTAATCATGACCGACCCTTTCCCCTTCGTCAGGTTGGTTAGGGGCACAGCCTTAGAAGCAAAGTGGGGAATGAATCGCCGATAATACCCAGCGATTCCCAGAAAGGCTCGTACCTGCTTCTTGCTGTTGGGACGTGGCCAACTCTGGATGGCCTCGACTTTGTTGAGTTGGGGTTTTATTACTCCCCTCCCAATGGTGTACCCAAGATATTTGGCCTCCTCCTGCCCAATGGTACACTTCTTGGGGTTAGCCGTAAACCCTGCTTCCCGAACAGAGTCCAGGACTGCTTGCACTTTTGGCAGATGTGAGGCCCAATCTGTGCTATGGACAATTACGTCATCCAGGTAAGCCGCAGCATACTTCCGATGGGGCCTCAGCATCTGGTCCATTTTCCGCTGGAATGTGGCCGGCGCATTCTGTAACCCGAACGGCATTCTTTTATATTGGAACGCCCCGTCTGGGGTTACAAATGCGGTTTTCTCTTTGGCCGACTTGGCCAGGGGGATTTGCCAATACCCTTTTGTGAGGTCAAGAGTCGTCATGTATCGGGCTGTTCCCAGCCGGTCGATCAACTCATCTATACGTGGCATGGGGTAGGTGTCAAATTTTGTAACTTTGTTCAACTGACGAAAATCGTTACAAAATCGCCAGCTCCCATCCGGTTTAGGCACCAACACGATGGGACTAGACCAATCACTTTGGGACTCCTCTATCACCCCTAAGTTCAGCATTTTCTGTACTTCCTCCTGTATTGCCTCCCGTCGGGCCTCTGGGATCCGATAGGGTTTTAACTTCACCCTTTCACTGGGCGGGGTAATGATGTCATGCTCTACCCCAGATGTTTGTCCCGGCAGCTCAGAGAATACCTCCTTGTTGCGAAGCACAAACTCCTTAACCACCTGTTGTTGGGGTTGTGACAAGGTGGCCGCTATTCCAACCTCAGGAATCACGCACCCAGTTTGAGCTGGTGACCAAGTGTCTGCGACTAGGGACTCTCTATCCCTCCAGGCTTTCAACAGATTAACGTGATAGATCTGTTCGGGCTTTCGCCTTCCTGGTTGTCTGATCTTGTAATTCACTTCGCTCACTTTTTCCATTATCTCGTAGGGGCCTTGCCATTTGGCAAGGAATTTACTTTCAACCGTAGGGACAAGTACCAGTATCCTATCCCCCGGGGAAAAGGTACGGGTCTTGGCTCCACGGTTGTACACTCTCTGCTGTGCTAACTGCGCTTGGGCCAAATGTTCCTTCACGATGGGCATTACCTGTGCAATTCGGTCTTGCATCAGGGCGACATGCTCAATCACACTCCTGTGGGGAGAACTCTCACTTTCCCAAGTTTCCTTGGCAATATCCAACAGCCCTCTTGGGTGTCTCCCATACAGTAACTCAAAGGGGGAGAATCCCGTAGAGGATTGGGGCACCTCCCTAATAGCAAACATCAGATAAGGAAGTAGACAGTCCCAATCCTTTCCATCTCTATCCACCACTTTCTTCAACATTTGTTTTAGGGTTTTGTTGAATCTTTCAACCAGCCCATCGGTTTGGGGGTGATACACAGATGTACGTAATTGCGTCACTTTGAATAATTTACACAGCTCCTTCATAACCCGGGACATAAAGGGTGTACCTTGGTCCGTAAGCAGTTCTTTACAAATACCCACCCGGCTAAACACAAGAGATAGCTCTTTGGCTATGGTTTTGGCCGAGGTATTTCGGAGAGGGATCGCTTCTGGATAACGGGTGGCATAGTCCATTATAACTAATATGTACTGGTGCCCCTAGCGGACTTGATTATAGGACCTACCAAATCCATGGCGATCCTCTCAAACGGGACCTCAATGATGGGTAGAGGGACCAGCGGGCTACGGAAATGTGGCATCGGGGCCGACCTCTGACACACAGGGCAGGAGGAACAATAATTTTCTACGTCCTTCATCACCCCCGGCCAATAGAATCTCTGTAATACCCTCTCTCGGGTTTTCTCTGTCCCCAGATGACCTCCAAGAATGTGCCCATGGGCCAACTCCAACACCAACTTCCTGTAAGGTTTGGGCACCACAAGCTGCTCAACGGTTTCTTCTGCCCTTTTTGCCACCCGATACAGTAGGTCCTTCTCTACGCTGAAGTATGGGTAAGTGCAGATATTATCTGGGTTCACTAACTCGCCATCTATTTTCACTACGTTTTCCCGTGCCTTTATTAGGGCGGGGTCTTTCAACTGTTCTGTGGCAAAGTTTTCCCTGTGAACCTCAAGATCAGAAAACTCCACAGACGGTAGGTTTTCATCTGAGGAGGTGGGCTCCTCTCCAGTTTCTTGAGTCTCCCCTGCCAATACTGATAAGGGAAATTCCGGAGAGTCCTCACCACTCTCAGGGGAGTTCTGGCTATCACATTCCTGGTACATAGGGGCACCAGTGGGGGGCTCAGGATCATCCCACAGTTCCCAGAACTTCGGAAAATCCCTTCCCACAATGGCGTCATGCGGTAACTGAGATACTAAGCCCACTGGATGAGAGAGGGTACCTTTGGGGGTCTCGAAACACACTGTAGTCACTGGATACTCTCGGGTGTCCCCATGCACACAAATAACAGCTACCTTGCTATTCCCAGAGACCTCTGTTTTAACTAACTCAGCCTTTATCAGGGTCACAAGGCTACCTGAATCCAGCAATACCACAACATTTCTACCATTAACACACATTTTGCATAAATGTTTCTCAGTTCCTCGAATGGCAGTGCATGCGACTGTCGCACACAGCGACTGACGTCTGCCCGTCAGAAAGTCACACTGCATGGGTTCCTCCACAACCGGGCAATTGGCTGCAATATGTCCCGCTTGTCGGCAGCGGTAGCAAACGATCCTTCTTGCCGCCTCTTGAGCCGCTGATTTCCCAGGCTGTTCTCGCCAAACTTGGGGTAGAGCTCCCACCCTCTCACACTCTCCACCCTCACCCCTTGGAATCCTCTTATCCGCCCCTGGGGATGGTCTGGTCTTAGGGTGGAAAGTCCGAGTGTCTCTGGAAGAGGCCGTCAGGTTCTCTGTAGCCAAGTATTTCTCCACACGATCCACAAGACCATCGGCCGTCTCTGGGTCTCCATGGCTTACCCACTTTTGGATGGCAGTAGGAAGAGCTCTCAAAAACCGATCCATTACAACACGTTCCACAATCTTTGGTGCGGACAAAGTCTCTGGCTGTAGCCACTTTCTGCTCAGGTGAATGAGATCATACATTTGAGACCTGGGGGGTTTTCCAAGCTGGAAAGTCCAGTTATGCACACGCTGAGCCCGGACAGCCTGGGTGACACCCAGCCTTGCCAATATTTCAGCTTTTAGCATCACATAGTCTTTTGCTTGGTTAGGCTCTAGGTCATAGTAAGCTTTCTGCGATTCACCAGTTAACAGAGGAGCCACCAGTCCAGCCCACTGCTCCTCAGGCCACTTTTCTCTTTCAGCGGTCCTTTCAAATGTGGTCAAAAATACCTCTGGATCATCCTCTCCAGTCATTTTTGTCAATAAACGACTCACCCCAAAGGACGCGGTATTAGTGGGACGGCTTTCCTCACTGGTCTGCGGACGTTGCTGCATTACTGCTTCCATCTGTTGTTGTAGTCTCTGCTCTTGCTTCTGCAACAGGTCTATGAAGCGGGCCTCAGATTGCTGCTGGGCTCGTTGCTGAGCCTCCAGACTCTGTTGCAAAGTTGCGTTTGTCTGCTGCTGGGCTGCAAGGCTCTGTTGATGAGCTTGCTGCTGGGCTGCGAAGTTCTGTTGTTGAGCTGCAAGGCTCTGTTGATGAGCTGCAAGGCTCTTTTGCAAACCTGCATTTGTCTGCTGTTGATTGGCATTTGCTAGAGCCAGCTGCTTCAGTATCTCCTCCATGCTGGCTTAAAAAAAACTGCCACTGGTTCTCCACCAACTGTGAGGGGGTTAGCTCGGCAGCGGGTGTGTGTGACCCCCGGGATGGGCTCCCCACACAAAACAGGCCCAGCAAACGGAGGTTGTGGTTTTCAAAATCAAAAAGGTGCGGTTTATTTTCTATTTACAGTGACAAAACACAGCAAAGCAAAAGAAACATAAACAAAATAAATCCTGGTCAACTTGACCTCTGACTAAACATACAGGTTTCCTAACTAACAACTGGGATCAGCCTAGTGCTGTCCTAGTCCCTAAGTCCCTGGTTTTAAATGTCCAAGCAAATAGCCACACAGGCTTTGTCTCACCGCACAGGGGTTCACTCTCCCTAGACAGTCCACACAGGTCTGGGTCCAGGCATGAGCTAACATCTAATGAAGCTGGGAGTTCTTATAGAGGCCTAAATGAGCTGACAAGCTTCAGCTGGTCTCATCAACTCCCTGTCTGCACGACGCCCCACACTCTCCCTAGAGGTATGAGTCATCCATGAGCCCACTAGCCCCAGCTGGGCTTATACAACTCTCCACCTAGTTGTATAAGTCGGCGTAAAGCCTGAATCTGGGCGAAATATATCTACCCCCCTGGATGCAACCAGGTGACTTTACCTTCCTGCTGTCACAGTGTATAGAAAGGGGAAAGCGCCATCTAGTGGGCAGTTTAAAAAAACGTTAGAACTCACAGTGGTTATCTGGGCACAAGCAAAATACGCTACATAGGTGTCGTGGTCCGCTGATGATAGAAAATCACGGCCGCTGGAAGTGCTCACAGGGCTGGAGGAGAAGTAGAGGCGGTCCACACCCAAGTTGACATCACTTCCGCCCTATACCCACGGGATCCCGCAATTTTTCCTCCAGCCCTATGAGCACCTCCAGCAGCCCTGATTTGCTATCATCGGCGGACCAGGTCACATATGTCGATTATTTTCCATGTGGCCAGATATGCACTGTGAGCTCTAACATTTTTTAAACTGCCCACTAGATGGCACTTTTCCCTTTCTATACACACACACTCACAAGAGCAGTGGGGAAAATAGCATGCGATTCGGACAAGACCTAATTTCCTGTTCAAATTACATGCGATTCTTTGCAGTGTGATTTGCGACAATGTTTTTTTGTATTGACGCAAATCCCACCACAAAGTATTGGTACTCAGTATAAGCGAGTACTTGACCAAAAGTATCGGTGCAACCCTAGTCGTCAGTATTATAATTTTATAAGATATTTAGCTTTTTAGGTGCACCTTCAAAAACTGCAAAACAATAGTGTAAAGCCAGCCCTAAATGTGTGCTCTAACATGAGCAAATCATGTTTCAATACAAGAGTTGTATGTATTTTTACTTTAACCTCTTTGCGTCCTGGGCAATTTAAAAATTTTCACACAAATGTTAAAATCAGCAATTTTTGATAGAAAATTACTTAGAACCCCCAAACATTATACATTTTCTAAGGCAGAGGTCATAGAGAATAAAATGATGGCTGTTGCAATCTTTTCTGTCACATGTTATTTGTGCAGCTGTCTATCAAACACAAATTTTCTGGGAAAAATACACTAATATGAATTATAGTGCACACAAACAATATAATATAAATTTTTGGTAAAATATAAAAGATGATAGTGCGTCCAATAAATATGCAGCTCTCCTGACCAGTTTGTAGTGTTAAGTGGCCTCAGCCAGCACTACTCCACTAACCACGCCCACTGACACTTTTTACCCCGCCCACCGGGGCTAAGTCATGGAGCTCTATGACTATGACTAAGCCCTCGGTGGGTGGGGCAAAACGCATCAGGGTGCGTGGTTAGTGGAGTAATACTGGCTGAGGCCGCTTAACACTGCACACTGGTTTAGTCAGAAGAGCGGCATCCTGGATACTGCATATTCTTACACTGTAAATCTAAATCTGTAAAAAGGGACAAGTGATAATGAAACCAAGTGTATCTTGATGAATAAAAAATAAAACAGGAATAAAAATGGTAGTCCCAAATAAGTCAGAAAAAACGTGATGTGAAGAAATCTTTCTGTTCAGATATTTTGAACACCCAAGTGTGCCACCCCCTTCAAAACAGAGGACTCTTACTGGAACATATGGATCCTTTATATGAAAAAAGTAATGATTGCTCGTAAATTAATGGGTCATCTGTAGGGGAACGTGTATCACCTCCGAATCTCTACCTATAGTCACCAATACTTCCCCCATCCAATGACATAATGTCATTTACATGTTTAACCGAGATGTAAAAAGAAAGCTCCCCTGATGACATCAGATGTCACAAAATGCATAGATTGGAGTTGTTGCCTTATGGGATATGTATAATTTCCATTTGATCGCTGTAAAATATTGTAATTATGAATATATTTTAAATAGCTTGCTGTATAGATATTTCATTTAGCTAACTGAATATATTGCAATTAGCACCTATGAAAGCCCTTTTGTTAACAGCTAGACATTGCGGAGCCCCAAGCTTGGAGAGACAATTCCATTGTGTTAAACACACTCTCGTCAATGAGTCCCATGCTGGGATTTACAATGGAGAGCGCCTCACCTATAGTCCGGGGAAAATTCAATCAAATCTCCTTCCCAGATAGAGTCACCAGGATTTGCATGAAAGGGGGCTGACTTATGGAGTAAGCCTTCCAATCATGACCCAAGCTGGGCCAACCTATGGATATCAGGATAGAGAGATATACTCAGAGGGCAGGAGGAGGGAGCTCTCTCTTTATGGAAGGAATAGCCTGGAGGATGGGTCTAAAGGGGTAACTATGGTAAAAGTCTGTTTGACCTGTAACTACACATGTTTGTACTGTAATGTTTTAGAGGAATAGGCTCTATGTTCCTCCATGTAAATACTTTGTATATTTTAACCTACTATTTCCTGCTTGTCTAAGACTATAGATAGTTTCTGTGTATTAGATTAGGCTTTAACAAATACATAATAAATGTTCATTATGTTAAAGCTTTCACTTCTGGTCAAAAGAACTCTTATTTAACCCATATCATATCTTTGAGATATTAAATCTTAAATATAGTTTTTATTCGGTAACAGAGCCTACGCTTGTGGCATCACCACGCATACTGTAACCAGGAAGTGGTTGAATCGGACTTAGGGACTGGTATTCTATTATCAAGTGCTTGTTGTTTTTAACCTCTGTGAGTGGCTAGTTATTATTATTTTTTTATTGAATATACAGTTTTACACTATGTGGGCCTGTGATGGAGTTGATAAAATGATTATTTTATGTCTAAGATTAATCTCTCTATTATCCACTCAAATATTGGTACTTTCTTTTATTCTTTATTATTTTTATTATTTCTTTCTTTCATTATGTTTTGGTATATTGGTTTAGAAATTTGGTGCAAGTTGGGTGACTTTTGTTTCAGCTGCACACATGGTTCACAGCCCCATCCTTGGGAATTTTAGAGTAAATAGCCCCCCTTCTGAGAAATGTGTCTGCAAGGGATCAAAAGCCACACACACACACACTAAGATATATTTATACAATAAGAAGCTTATTGATGTTCATATTGGGAACCAGAAAGTTTATGTATGCTGGCTAAGAATATGATCAAGAGTATTATCATGTGTGTGTTATAGTAATCTTATAGCCAGCCAGCAGTGAGTTTCCTTAAAATTACAAAACAGATAAATGAGAAACAGATGTCCTGTCCACTCCTTCAATTCCCCCTCCCATCGACACTAAACTAAAATGGCGCTAAGCTGAAGAATGAACAGCATGTGGCTTGACATGTGGAAGAAGCAGACGTCAAAAGAGAAGAACCATATATGGAATGAGCCAATCATATGTACACATTTGTGATGACGATTGCTTATGTCACTTTGTCTATAAAAGCTGTAACTGAATAAAGAACTTCCTGTTGAGCCACAGATGAGGAAGAATCCATACTGATGAGTCTGATTTCAGTGTGTAATTCTTAAAGCATGCATGCCCTCATATCAACATAAATTTGGACCAGCGGCAGAATAGCGAATAGTATTCTGGTATTGGACCAGAGACAATCTATTACAGGCCTTCCTGATTTTGTTTTTATATTACGACTGAACATCTTATGTATTTGAATGGGAGGTTTTGGTGACTACAGGTGGACATTCGGAGGTGATACAAGTTTCCCTACAGATGGCATATTAATTTACAAGCTCTCATGACTCTTTTCATCTAAAGGGTCCATATGTTCCGGGAAGAGTCCTCTGTAATTAAGGTGGTGGCACACTTGGGTGTTGAAAATATCTGAACAGAAAGATTTCTTTGCATCACATTTTTTCTGATTTGAACTTATTTGGAACTATAATTTTTATTCCTGTTTTATTTTTTATTCTTTATTCATCAAGATACACTTGGTTTACACTCTATGCATTTTCATTTGTCACTTTTAACGCTGCAATGTAAATTTACATGTTTATACACAATTTGTCTAATTGTTTTTTGCAACTGCTACTCTTTGATTTCTGTTACCGTATATACTCGAGTATAAGCCGAGTTTTTCAGCACATTTTTTTGTGCTGAAAATGCCCCCCTCGGCTTATACTCAAGTCACCTTTTTGCGCCTGATATCCCAGAATTTGGGGACCCGGTACCAGCCGGCCGTAGGTCCCCAGGACCCCAAACTTGGCACACATGTTGCCTTACTGTTTATCTACAAGTGTGCAAAGTTTGTTGTCCGTGGGACCTACGGCCAGGGAGCACCGATTTTTTAAAGCCGGGAACCCCTTCCATAGACTCCCATGTTAAACGGTAATTTCTCCAGTGAAATTTTGGGACCCGGTACTGGCCGGTTGTAGGTCCCCTGGACCCGAAACTTGGCACACATGTAGCACCATTTCTCCTCTATACGTGTGCAAAGTTTTTTGTCTGGGGGACCTACGACGATTTTTCAAAGCCGGGCACCCCTTCCATAGACTCCCATGTTAAACGTCAGTCTAGTCATGGACACAGTGAGGCATGGACACAGTGAGGCATAGACACAGTGAGGCATAGACACAGTGAGACATGGACACAGTGAGGCAAAGTGAGGCACAGTGAGGCATGCAGATGGACACCCTAGGCTTATACTCGAGTCAATACGTTTTCCCAGTTTTTTCGGCTTATACGCGAGTATATACGGTAGTTTATAATATTGTTACTGCATGAGTTATTTGAAAGACAGGTGCTACATGCTAGTCAGGCCATTAAACATGTCAAGACTCAAAACTGTGTGCGTCCATGAAATGGCGGCACACTATGATAATTGAAATTTATCATAGGTCAAAGTCTTTACAGGTTATCGTTGTCGAGTTATTGCGAATGATGGCAATAAAATTATTACTATCATTCTGATGTTTGCAGTGATATCTTACATGTGTGGTGCAATCAATGTTTACATATGTAGCCAGGTGTCCACCCTCTCACCCACCCACCACCCTTCCACAATGTGTTGTTGACCGAGTGCCCAGTTGTGTGTGTTCAGACGGCTTTATTCCCTCTCACCTTTCACCTCCTTGTTGCGCTGCTGGCTGTGAGTGGAGCAGCTCTGTGTAACATCTCCCCTGCTCCTTACCTCCCCCCCCCACAGCAGCAGTGGAGAGCCTACAAGTAGCAGATTGAATGATATGACAGATGCTAAGGATCCAGGTATATGTAGTCCTTAAAGGGGTGCTGCACAATGCAAGTAAATGGAGGCTAATGGGCTGTGGACCTTAATACCCAGGATTCCCTGCATACAGAGAAGGAGAGAGCATGATTTCTCCTGGGCAAATCTGCAGAGATTGGGCCAGATAGTACTGGGAAACCAGTGTATGTGTTGACTTGTTTCTGTGCATGCCTATACAGAGAGCAGAGCCTGATGTGCAGAAACTAGAGCTGGGTATCCTTGCTGTGTCCTTAGAGGACAGAGCCAGTGAGGACCAGAGTGAGAGACTGAGCCACAAGGGGGTCGCTGTGTCATGGGATCAGAGTTGGGGAGACCTATTGCCATGTGTGCCTGCATCAGTGAGGACCTGATCAGTAAGGACCTAGTTGTGAGGACTGAGACTTTTGGGACAGCAGATCACCAAGTGAACTGGACAGGATCTGTTGTGAGCCAGGAGTGGTGAGCAGAACTACCTAACTTAAAGGGGTTGTAAAGGTACAATTTTTTTTTCCTAAATAGCTTCCTTTACCTTAGTGCAGTCCTCCTTCACTTACCTCATCCTTCAATTTTGCTTTTAAATGTCCTTATTTCTTCTGAGAAATCCTCACTTCCTGTTCTTCTGTCTGTAACTCCACACAGTAATGCAAGGCTTTCTTCCTGGTGTGGAGTGTCGTGCTCGCCCCCTCCCTTGGACTACAGGAGAGTCAGGATGCCCACTAACACACAGCTCCTTTCACTATCTGCAATGTAGAGAGCGTCCTGACTCTCCTGTAGTCGAAGGGAGGGGGCGAGCACGACACTCCACACCAGGGAGAAAGCCTTGCATTACTGTGTGGAGTTACAGACAGAAGAACAGGAAGTGAGGATTTCTCAGAAGAAATAAGGACATTTAAAAGCAAAATCGAAGGATGAGGTAAGTGAAGGAGGACTGCACTAAGGTAAAGGAAGCTATTTAGGAAAAAAAAATTGTACCTTTACAACCCCTTTAATCCCTTGCTGCACACAGTAAATGCCTATAGAGACTGCCCCTTAAAGCCCATCAGCCATCTATTGCATTGAAGGAACAGCCTCATACAGAAGGTCTCCAATGATAGCCAGCTAATATTGACAATCAGGTGCCTGGTACTTTGCGTTCCTGACAAATGGGTACCCCTCGAGGTTCCTGATATCCCCACCCACTATTGGGGCTGTGTCGATGTGACACACGATGCGTCATGCACACACAAGGACCTTTATTTATTTTCTATTTGCAATTGCTGATACTTTTAACCTTGTTTGCATCAGTTAAAGTTTGGTTTAGCATAGATGCAATATAGTTAATTGCCATAATACAGGCCAGGGCTCACCCTATTTAGCTCTGCATCTTTAAAACGTGTTCAGTTGCCTGCCTGCTGGTTTATGTCTTGTGTTTGACTTGCCTCATGAAAATATCCTTACTTTATATGGTTTATAAATATGATATGGTGTTGTAAGATACTAACACTTAACGTAGAATTATAATTGGAGTAAGGGAAGGTTATAACCCCTGTGATATTTGTTTTCGGCATCCCATTGCAGAGATTTCCCTTCACTTCCTGTCCCATAGCCAAACAAGAAGTGAGAGGAAATCCTGGCATTTTAAAGGAATTCCTTGGGAACCCCCCATGTGGAATATTTCCCCTCTATTTCTTTTCCTGGGACAAGATTTTCTTTTACTTTTACTTTTAATGATAATGGTAAACAGGACAAATTAAGAGGGTGAATCTTCTTTACAGGGGTACAGCCAGCAAAATGAACTGACAAGTATTCTCATCCCTCGCCATTCTATCCAAAGCTAAACAAAAAGTTTTGCCTTTATTTTTAATTTTTTTATATAATCTTTTTTTAAAGTTTTCACCAGAACAAGTCAGCGATAAAAACACAAAGAAGGAAAAATGAAACATAAAACATAGAAAGGCGCAAAGTAATCGTCATCATCTGTGGCTTTGAAAGACAATGTTGTATAACAGTGAGCAATGTCATAACTATATAAAACCAGTGAAGTCCTCCTGTGTCCCGGACAATCGGTCCCTATGGACTCAAACCCCTCCCTAGACAGGGAGAGGGAGGAGGACCCTAATAACTTCAAACAAGATCCTTACCAACATAAAACTCACAACACAGTCGTTATACTGATGGCCAGAAAAATATTGAGTCAAATTATTGTTTACACCATGTGAACTCGATGTTCACACCTGGCTCGATGATTGATTGGTCACCGTAACCCGGCGGTTATTACTCGTTTAAACTAGTTGTATAAAGTTGGGGTCAGCCAGAGCCAGCAAGGCAGTGTCCAAGCTGGATGAGACTGAGAGCGACCCATAGATGTGTTTTTTCAAGATGCCCAAGTGGAGTCAAACCTTTCCCAAGTACCCCTACACGTGGCAAGCCATTCCTCTGCATTCATGATCTCCCCACCTTCCCCATCCACTCCACTTCACTCGGGATGCGCAAGCTTTCCCAATAAATTGCAATTAGGCATCTAGCCACATTGAGAAGGTGTGGGAGAGCCCTTTGTTTATAGCACATTAAGGGCATGGGGGGGATGTGGAAGAGGAAATGACTCGGTAAGTCAGGGATGACCACACCGAGAACATCAGAGATATGCTTACTGACCATTAACCAAAAAGGTCTCAGTATGGGGCATTCCCACCATATGTGAAGAAGTGTCCTCTCTGTAGCAGAGATCATGTGTGGCTAAGGGTCTTTTTCGGCCCATAAGCTTTCAAACTCCGTAAGGGTAGTTCTACACAGTGCCACATGATGCTGCGATGTGACAAAGTTTGCAAGCTGGCGATAGTCCCAAAAATCAAATGGGTTAACTACAATAGCGTTCCCGCAGGGTAGTAAGTGGTACCAAAGTATGTCCTTGCACAAAACATGCCAAGCTGTAAAGGCCATCTCTCGCCCAGGACAGCCGGTCACGGGGGGGGGGGGGGCGGGGACAAAGAGAATCCACCCACCAGGGGCCAAAATTTAGCCTTTAGTTATACTTTAAGTTACACAGGTATGAGCGGCCTTTAATTTATAACCAGGTGTGTCAGTGGGGGCCAAGCAGTCAAGGGAGTCATGGCAGAGCAGAGGTTCTTTGGGTCCTTCATGGGTAGCGCTACATATACGTGTGCAGGACATATGCGTGAGATTGCATTTGTGTGTATGCGTGGGGGGGAGGGGGGTGTGAAGGCTGTCCACTGGCTCGCAGTGTCCACTCTAATTCATCCCAAAGGTGTTCTATCGGATTGAGGTCAGGACTCTGTGCAGGCCAGTCAAGTTCCTCCACCCCAAACTTCATCATCCATGTCTTTGTGGACCTTGCTTTGTGCACTGCTGTGCAATCATTTTGGAACAGGAAGGGGCCATCCCCAAACTGTTTCCATGAGTTGGGAGCATGAAATTGTCCAACATGTCTTGGTATGCTGAGTTCCCTTCACTAGACCTAAGGGGCCAAGCCCAACCCCTGAAAAACAACCCCACACCATAATTCCCTATCCACCAAATGATTTGGACCAGTGCACAAAGCAAGGTCCATAAAGACATGGATGAGAAAGTTTGGGGTGGAGGAACTCGATTGGCCTGCACCGATAGAACACCTTTGGGTTGAATTAGAGTGGAGACTGTGAGCCAGGCCTTCTTGTCCACATCAGTGCCTACAGTAGGTGCCGCCGATATTGTGTCAATCTCGCCGCTTCTAGCGGCGAGATTGACACCCTATGAGCTCCGTCGCGAGAGCCAGCGCCGAGCTGTCTCGTCATCGGGAAAGGAAAAAAAATGTTCCTTTCACGATGAGCGACACGCATTGCCGATAGGCGGGGATCCGACTTGGATTCCCGCCAATACCAGGCACTGCGTTTGGTATGAATCCTGAGCGGGAACTCCACGCCAATTTTTAAAGAAAAAAACGGTGTGGGTTCCCCCTCCAGGAGCATACCAGGCCCTTGGGTCTGGTCTGGATTTGAAGGGGAACCCTACGCCGAAAAAACGGCGTGGGGGTCCCCCTCAATATCCAAACCAGACCCTTATCCAAGCACGCAACCTGGCAGGCCGCAGGGGAAGAGGGGGGACGAGAGAGCGGCCTCCCTCCCTCCTGAACCGTACCAGGCCGCATGCCCTCAACATGGGGGGTTTGGTGCTCTGGGGCAGGGGGGCGACCTGCTGCCCCCCCACCCCAGAGCACCCTGCCCCCATGTTGATGAGGACAGGGCCTCTTCCTGACAACCCTGGCCGTTGGTTGTCGGGGTCTGCGGGTGGGGGGCTTATCGGAATCCGGGAGCCCCCTTTAATAAGGGGGCCCCCAGATCCCGGCCCCCCCACCCTATGTGAATGAGTATGGGGTACATCGTACCCCTACCCATTCACCTGGTGGAAAAAAATGGCAATAAAAACACAACACAGCTTTTTAAAAGTATTTTATTGCACAGCTCCGGGGGTCTTCTTCCGACTTCGGGGGTCTCCGGTGTCCTCGCCGCGCTCTCCGGTTCTTTCTTCTGCCAGGCCACCGCTATCTTCTTCCAACTCTTTTGCTAGCGGGGCCCGGTCTTCTCCGTTGCCTTCTCCCCTCTTCTTCTCTCCGGTTCTTTCTTTCTTCTGCCGGGCCTCCGCTAACTTCTTTTAGCTCTTTTGCTAGCGGAGGCCCGGTCTTCTCCGTCGCTGCCTTCTTCTCCCGCTCTCCGGTTCTTCTCCCGCTCTCCGGTTCTTTCTTCCGCCGGGCCTCCGCTAACTTCTTTTAGCTCTTTTGCTAGCGGAGGCCCGGTCTTCTCCATCGTCTCGTCCGGCTCTCCGTTGTCCTTCTGCCGGCCCCTCCACTAACTTCTTGTAGCTCTTTTGCTAGTGGAGGGGCCGGTCTTCTCCGTCGTCGCCGTCGGCGTCTTCTTCCCTTTTCTCCTCCTCGATGTTGACTCGTCGCTTCCTCTCGCAGTAATGCTAAATCTTCAGTCCGCAGAGATTAATATAGGCTTCTCATGACGTCACAGTCACATGTTCCCATGACATCACAGTCACATGCTCCGGGGCCATGTGCCCCGGAGCATGTGACTGTGACGTCATGAGAAGCCTATATTAATCTCTGCGGACCGAAGATTTAGCATTACTGCGAGAGGAAGCGACGAGTCATCATCGAGGAGGAGAAGAAGGAAGAAGACGCCGACGACGGAGAAGACCGGCCCCTCCACTAGCAAAAGAGCTACAAGAAGTTAGTGGAGGGGCCGGCAGAAGGACAACAGAGAGCCGGACGAGACGACTAGAGAAGACCGGGCCTCCACTAGCAAAAGAGCTAAAAGAAGTTAGCGGAGGCCCGGCGGAAGAAAGAACCGGAGAGCGGGAGAAGAACCGGAGAGCGGGAGAAGAAGAAGGCGACAGAGAAGACCGGGCCTCCGCTAGCAAAAGAGCTAAAAGAAGTTAGCGGAGGCCCGGCGGAAGAAAGAAAGAACCGGAGAGAAGAAGAGGGAAGAAGGTGACGGAGAAGACCGGGCCCCGCTAGCAAAAGAGTTGGAAGAAGATAGCGGTGGCCCGGCAGAAGAAAGAACCGGAGAGCGCGGCGACGACACCAGAGACCCCCGAAGTCGGAAGAAGACCCCCGGAGCTGTGCAATAAAATACTTTTAAAAAGCTGTGTTGTGTTTTTATTGCCATTTTTTTCCACCAGGTGAATGGGTAGGGGTACGATGTACCCCATACTCATTCACATAGGGTGGGGGGGCTGGGATCTGGGGGCCCCCTTATTAAAGGGGGCTCCCGGATTCCGAAAAGCCCCCCGCCCACAGACCCCGACAACCAATGGCCAGGGTTGTCGGGAAGAGGCCCTGTCCTCATCAACATGGGGGCAGGGTGCTCTGGGGTGGGGGGCCGCAGGTCGCCCCCCTGCCCCAGAGCACCAAACCCCCCATGTTGAGGGCATGCGGCCAGGTACGGTTCAGGAGGGAGGGGGGCCGCTCTCTCGTCCCCCCTCTTCCCCTGCCGCCTGCCAGGTTGCGTGCTCGGATAAGGGTCTGGTTTGGATCTTGAGGGGGACCCCCACGCCGTTTTTTCAGCGTAGGGTTCCCCTTCAAATCCAGACCAGACCCAAGGGCCTGGTATGCTCCTGGAGGGGGAACCCACCCATTTTTTTCTGTAAAAATTTTCGTGAAGTTCCCGCTCAGGATTCATACCAAACGCAGTGCCTGGTATTGGCGGGAATCCATGTCGGATCCCGTTCAATACAGTGTCGCGTCTCCCTCTCGCTATTGCAGCAAGCGCGACACGTGTCGCCACCCTGTTGCTGAGATCTCGGCACTCCTGTCGCCAAGAATCTCGGCGATGGGAGCGCGATAGATATACAATATCGGCGGCACCTACTGTAACCTCAGAAATACGCTTCTTGAAGAATGGTCAAACATTTCTATAGACACACTCCGAAACCTTGTGGACAGCCTTCCCAGAAGAGTTGAAGTTGTTATAGCAACAAAGGGTGGACCGACTCAATATTGAACCCTACAGACTAAGACTGGGATGCGATTAAAGTTCATGTGTGTGTAAAGGCAGGTGTCCCAATACTTTTGGTAATATAGTGTATCACTTTATTATAGTTTATGCAGAATGGTTCAACTTGCTAATGACCACAGCTGCTCATAAAACATGTAAGTGGCTGTAATTCCAACAGTGTTGACACTAAGTGGCCTAAAGGGAATGTATATTCTTTGAAATGTTTCTTTAGCTAAACATTTTAAATAGTCAGAAATAATCTCATCAATGTGTGGCAATTAAAAAAAAAGAATGCTGTTGAAAATTTGCAGTTAAATGTGTGCACGGTGCGGCCATATTTGTGCATTCTATATGTAGGCTTTCTACTTTGCATTGTTACACAAATAATGTGAATTACTCTATCTCAGTGTGAATTAAAGCTCCATCTCACAATGCAAATCTCTTAATTAAACAACAAATTTAAACAATAAACACCCAATGTTGCAAATTAATTTTCTCTACAGCAGCGGTCTCCAAAGTTTCTAAACAAAGGGCCAGTTTACAGTTGTTCAGACTTTATGGGGGCCGGTGTTAGTGAGAATTGGTGTTCACTGGTATTTAAAAAATTACATAATGCCTGTGTCCAGTAGATGGAGGGATAGTGGCCCATCATTGGTGTCAGTCGGAGAAATAGTGCCCCATCGTTGGTGTCAGTGGAAGGAATAGTGCCCTATAGTTTGGTGTCAGTGGGAGGAACAGTGCCCCCTCTGTGGTGTCAGTGGGAGGAATAGGGCCCCGCCCATCAATGGAGCACAGGTGTGTCAGGAAGAAGGTGCCTCTGAAGCTGCTCTGTGAGAAGGGAGTGGTGGTGAAATCTATCCCAGCTCCCTGGCCCCCTTTCTGGGGAGGCCATGGAGGGCAGCGGGGCTTCTCCTGCTGGAGGCTCCCAGCCATCTCCTGGGCCGTCGGGTGAACTGCCTGCCTCTGCACAAGCCAATCTCTCTGCCCCTGGTGAGGATGAAGGCTCGGAGGCCATTCGGGAGCGAGTGGTGGCCGGGATTAAGGTCCTGAACAGGGAGAGGGACAAGCTCTACAAGTTGAGAGCGGAGTTGAAGCGCCTGCGAAGGCAACATGAGGGCTTACACAGCCAGAAACGGGGATCCATGGATCCGGAAATCCAGCTGGCCAAGGTCCGTGTGGATCATCAGGAGACCATCGTGGCCATGATGGAAGGCAGAGATGGGCCCTTTAAAGAAAAATTTTGTAACGACAAAAGGTTTGGAAGGGTGACAAAGATGGAGGTGGAGGAGGAGGAGACCCCCAGTTCTGCCCCCCTGCCCCCCCAGGGAGAGGTAAGCAGCCCAAGGCCTTCCCAAGATTCAGGAGGTATGCTGAGGGCCATCCAGGTAATGGAGTCTCCTATGCGGGGGGATCAGATGGTGTTTAATGAGGAAGACATTACTGATGATGTACCTGATAAAGTAAAGCCTGCTAAGTCCCATGTTGTGGATAAGACTGTTTTTGTTCCTTTTAACACTGTGACTGACAATGTGCCTAATGACAATCAGGCTGCTAGTCCTGTGTGCAGCAATGTTGTGCCTGCTGAGGCTGCAATGCAGCAAGAGTTACATTTAAAAAATGTCATTTCTGTGGATGGACTGCAAGTGTCAGAACAGCCCATTAACCCTTCTTTGGCTGAGTCCAAAGCTGTTTGCCCCACTGCTGCTGAGGACTCTACAGTGCAGCATCAGGAGACAGCTGGTATTGCAGCAACTGTGACTATTCCTGATGGGAATTTGAATAGTTCTGTGACTGATAACAATCACCCCAGTACCAGTGTGATGAACAATCGTCCTGCTACAGATCCTGCCATTTCAGTTCATACAGTTGATAATAATAATAATATACAGAGTGATGTGGCTTCAGTGTCAGCCCTTGGCCCTGATAAACCTACTTTTGCACAGGTGGCACACTCTGCTCCTGGTAGTCCCGCTCCCAAGCGGGGTTTTCCACTGCAAGCTGCCACCTTGAGCACCCCAAGATCTGGTCTTGGGTCTCTGGCTTCTGCTGGGGGTCCAAGACGTAATGTAGTTATCCTGAAATGGGAAGGTGGTGCCATCCCTCCAGCACGGCGTGCAGTGGTGGACTTGATATTGGAGATGGGTTTTGGTGCAAATGACCTGTATGCCTTTATACACGTAGCTGGGACAAGGGACTATACGGTTAGTTTCACCAGGCCAGAGGGTCTTGACCTGTTCTGGGAGCGATATGAGGCTCGGTGCAGGTCAAGACCTGAATAGGAAGGTCTGGTCCCAGTTGCGGTTTCTCAGAGGTCAACAGTAAAAAAAATAACCATTATCCTGACCAATGAGAGTGTTCCTGCTCGGGATCTAGAGGTCTGGTTAAGGAACTATGGGGAAGTTTTGACCAAACCTAATAAAATCCATGATGAGCGTAACATCTGGACTGGGGGATGGTCGGTAACAGTCAGGTTGGCCAGGGATGGGAATGTTGTCCGTCACTTGCCCTCCTCAGCTTTCATAGGGAGGGATAGGATGACTGTTTTCTACCCTGGTCAGCCGAAGCTGTGTCACCGCTGTGGAGAAAAGGGGCACTTGAGCTCCTCCTGTTCAGCCTTGATGTGTTCAGTGTGTCGGGGTCAGGGTCATATGGCTAAGGACTGCACTAAGATGATCAGGTGCAATCTGTGCCTGCGCCTTGGCCACCCCTACAGCAGATGTCCTGAAGCCTGGCACAATATGGAGAAGGAGGTAGTAGAGGACATGTCAAGGCTGGACAGGATGGAGGGTGAGACCCCTGGTGTACCATCCTCCTCTGCGGTGACCCCCTCCCCTGGTCCTGCTCAGGATCCCTCTCCAGTTCCTGTGGCCACCCCTCCTGTGTCTGTAAGTACTCCTTCTGTTTCTGTCTCTGTGTCCCCCCAGCCTACTGTACCCTCTCCTCTTGTGTCGGAACCTTCCAAGTCTGTGCCCCCGAGTCTGTTACCCCCCAGGAGTCTACCCCTCCCGAGTCTGACTTAAAGGGATCACCCCCCCACCAGCGTGTACTAAAAAGGGCGCCCCTTCCTCTGTAAAGAAGTCTTGTGGAAAGACTTTAAAGAAAAAAATAAGAGATGAGGGCATCTCTGAGGCTGACCTGCGGTACCTGGAGGAGAGAAGGAAGGTTGGGAGGCGGAAGAGGCAGGCGGTGAGGACGGAACGGGGACGAGAAGCTCCGGTTCCTGTCTCCAGCCGTCATAGGTCCTCCAAGTGGGATATTTCTTCATCCGGAGCTTCTTCTGAGAGAAGTTCCGATTCCGAAATGGACTTTGAGGCGGCCTCTAGAAAGAGAGAGGCTTCTGGTGATGAGCAGCAGAGGGGAGCTAAGAAGCAATCCACCCAATAACCCAAATGGCGGTTCCCCCTCCGTTAAAAGTGGTGACAATTAATGTCGCCAGCATTAAGTCAGTAAGAGCTCGTTCTATGGCCTTCTTTTTGTTCAGCCAATTAGATGCTGAAATTTTATTTTTGCAAGAGACTAGGCTCACCTCCTTGGCAGATATTCATATGGCCAAGAGAGAGTGGAGGTATGGTCCATCTTACTGGTCTCTTGCGGCCGAGCCTTACGGCGGTGTGGCGGTGTTGTTTAAAACCGGCATGGTAACTGTCCGGCGGGTTATTGAGGTGGAGATTGGGAGATGTATGGTCTTAGACGTCCTTGTGGGAGGGCAGGACCTGCGCCTAATCAATGTTTATGGGCCGCACACAAAGTGGGACAGGAAATGCCTTTTTACAAGGATCAAGCCATTTCTTTTTACATCCCGGCAAGTGGTCTTTGGAGGTGACTTTAATACAATAACTAGGCCCAAGGACAGGAAGGACTTTAAGGACAGGCTGGGATATGATAGCGTTTTTTTAAATAGTATGGTTAGGGATGCTGGTCTTGTGGATGTGCACATTAAGCACCTCCCAGATGACACTGGGTTCACTTTTCATCGTGGTAATAGTCGGAGTAGGATAGATAGGTTTTTTTTGAAGGAGGCCTCTGCTTTCTCGCCCCCAGTGGTGCAGGCAGTAGAGTTCTCTGATCACTGTATGCTATCTGTGGTACTGAATGCTTCAGACGCCCCTCAGAGGGGCAAGGGCATCTGGAGATTAAATTCGACACTACTCAAGGAAGAACATGTTAGACAATCCTTTGAGGAATTCTTTCAGGCACAGGTGACCATCCTGGACTTTTGTAGCAGCAAGGCTGAGTGGTGGGAGCTGACCAAAAAGAGGATCGCTGGATTCTTCAGGGGCCTAGCCAATAGAAATCAGTTTAGTAAATACATGACCTACCAACGTTTATGGAGGAAGCTGGATATTCTTGTTTCGAGAGGAGGAGATCCTGGGGCAATCTCCGAAGTGAAACTCCTTCTCAGGAAGTGTCAATATGACCGGCATGCCTCTTTGGTTCTGGAGAGGGACTATGGGAAGTACCACTCGCCTGACCCTTACCAGAACTGCAAACAAGGTGTAGCTGTTAAAACGGTCGTTGGCCTTAAGGACAGTACAGGTTCCTTGACAAAGTCCAGGTCAGGGATTCTGGAGGTCGTGAGGTCCTTTTATGCCGACCTTCTTGGGAGGAAAGAGCTTGATCGTGACAAGATGGAAAGCTTTTTGGACTCTACTCCAGGTCTAAATGGTGGAGATGTTCCATTGATGAATTTGACAGAGGAGATCACAGTCGAAGAGGTGATGAGGGCAATTGAACAGCTTGCCATCAAAAAGTCGCCTGGACCGGATGGCTTGACGGCTGAGTTTTACAAAGCCTTTAAGTCTATTCTGGCCCCGCATTTGGTAGAGGTTTTTAACAGTTGCCTTGCTGAGGGGGTGCTTTCCCCTTCCATGAGGCACTCGGCTGTGATTCTTCTTTCAAAGGGTAAAGATCCTTCGATGATTGAGAATTGGCGCCCCATCAGCCTTCTTAATGTCGATAGAAAGATACTGGCAAAGATATTTTTCTGGCGCCTATCGTCAGTGGCAGAGTCTTTGCTTTCTCGCCATCAGCACTGTTCGGTCCAGGGTAGGAGCACCTTCACAGCGGTTTTAGCTGTCCGGGAGGCCTTGGAGCGGTGCAGGGCTGCAGGCTGGGGAAAGTATTTGCTGACATTGGATCAGGCAAAGGCTTTTGATCGTGTTAACCATGAGTACCTGTGGTTGCTCCTTAGTAAGTACGGTCTGCCGGGTGGTTTTGTCGATTGGCTGAAAGTCTTGTATAAGGGGGCAGAAAGCTTCCCTCTTGTTAATGGTTGGGTTGGACAGTCCTTTGGGGTTGGCTCCGGGGTGCGCCAGGGTTGTCCCCTGAGTCCCCTGCTCTATGTGTTTGCAATCGACCCCTTCATCAGGAGGCTAGAGAGCGGCATGTTGTGTGGGGTACCAGTGGGGCTCCCGGGTGAGCCGCCATTGAGGGTTGTTGCCTATGCGGATGATGTGTCGGTGATTGTCACTGGGACGGATGAAGCGGAGGAGGTGGTCTCTCTGACATCACGGTATTCTGAAGCATCAGGCTCCAAGATCAATCAGGAAAAGACTGAAGTTTTCTGGATGGGAAAGGATGGTGAGGGTTTTGATCTCCCGGACACCTTTCCAGTGCCCCAGGAAAGAATTAAGATACTAGGCATTGAATTTGGACCCGGCGATTATGGCCTCAAAAACTGGGAAGGCAGACTGGAAATTGCCAATACTAAGGTGGTCAGCTGGAAGAGATGGAAGTTATCTATGAGGGAAAGGGTTGATCTGATTAAGACTTACCTGATTCCGATCTTCTTGTATGTCAGCTTTGTCTGCATCTTGCCAGTGTCTCTCTATGCTAGGGTCAGTAGTGTGTTCTTCCAGATGCTGTGGGGGAACAGACTGAACCCCATCAAGAGGAATGTCACCTACCTATCCAGGAGGGAGGGTGGCTTAGGTATGGTCAACCCAGTTCTTTTCTTTTCACTGCTATTTCTAAAGTTTAACATTGGTAATATGCTTGCAGTGGAACCTCCTGGATGGGTAGGCATATTTAGATCTTGGTTTAGGCCTTTTCTACGACTTTGGGAAGAAGGTGGCCAAGTGAAGAATCGCAGGGGTCATCGTGGTCAGCTACCAGCCTATGTCGCTCCGTGCCTGAAGTTACTGCGGCAGTGGCGATTGTCGGCTGAAGATCTCAGATCGGTTCCAAGGAAAGTCCTTATGAGTCGAGTCTTGAGCGAAGTCTTTCATGACCCACTGGCCTTAAGGGATTGCCCGGGCCCAGTTTTGAGGGCGGGGTTAAGACTGATTAATTTGGATAGAGTACCCCCTAAATTTAGGGATCTGGCCTGGTTGTGCTTCCATGGGAAGCTCTATGTTCGGGGCAATTTGAAATTCCGCAGTGGGATGGATCGTAGCTGTCCTCGGGAGGAGTGTGCAGATGAGGAGGAGACTATGGACCATTTTCTGCTTCATTGCCCTTTTAACATAGAGGTGTACAAACAGGTGGGGCGGGCCCTCGGTGTCCCTTTCCTCTCCAGGCTGGGTTATGCTGAGTGGGTGTATGGAGCATTCAATACCGGTGGAGTTTTTTGTTTGGAGACACTTTTTTTAGTTAGCCTAGTAGTCCGTTATTTCACCTGGAATGCACGGTGTCAGGTCAGCATTCGGCAAAAACTCCTTCCTGTTGAGGTGGTGGTGTATGACATTTTGCATGAGGTGGGGAAGATTCGGGAGCTTGAAAGAGACAATCGGGGTCAGGGGGCTTGGTTGAAGGCGTGGAGGGGTTTCAAGCCTCCCTGACTGCCAGGAGTCTCTTTCCCGGGTGTGGCTGTCTGTCTCTTATCACCCTAGATTATCAGTATTTTTGAGGAATTTTTGATAAATGGCTGCGTACATAGGTGATGGGTTGTGCCTCTTAGGCCCTCTCTGCTGCTTTATGTAAATAGTTTTCTAGGGATGTTTTTGGTAGTGGATTATGTATATATTGTATATATTCTGAACATGGATGTGTATTCCTTTGTTTTCTGTTGAAGTTTTGTACTATGGTTTTGTTTTTTACTTTTGTATAAAAATTGGTTGCTTGATTCTTTTCAATAAAAGATCAATAGTGCTCGGTCATTGGTGTCAATGGGAGGAATAGTGCTCGGTCATTGGTATCAGTGGGAGGAATAGTGCCCCATCATTGGTGTCAGTGGAAGAAATAGTGCCCCATCATTGGCATCAGTGGAAGGAATAGTGCCCCATCATTGGTGTCAGTGGGAAGAAAAGTGCCTCATAATTGGTGTCAGTGTGAGGAATACTGCCCAATCATTTATATCAGTGGGAAGAATAGTGTCCTATCTGTGTCAATTGGAGGAACAGTGCCCCATCATTGGTGTCAGTGGGAAGAAAAGTGCCTCATAATTGGTGTCAGTGGGAGGAATACTGCCCAATCATTTATATCAGTGGGAAGAATAGTGTCCTATCTGTGTCAATTGGAGGAACAGTGCCCCATCATTGGTGTCAGTGGGAAGAAAAGTGCCTCATAATTGGTGTCAGTGGGAGGAATACTGCCCAATCATTTATATCAGTGGGAAGAATAGTGTCCTATCTGTGTCAATTGGAGGAACAGTGCCCCATCATTGGTGTCAGTGTGAGGAATCATTTATATCATCAGTGGGAGGGCCAGATAAAGGCACGCAAAGGGCCATATTTGGACCCCGGGCTACAGTTTGGAGGTTGCTGCTCTACAGCAACTAACATCTAAATATGCATTCACTGAAAATGTCCCATACATTTCCCTTATATTCTCCACACCGGCAATCTGCAGCTGAATGTTCTGAAGCACGATTTCCCACACAGACAGAATGTTAATCTACTACCACTCATCTGAGAACTAGGAAATAAGGGTCTCACACTAAGGACTTAAAACCAAACAGCGTGGTTCTTGAGTGATCATCGTTTTACAAACAAAGCTGTCAGTTGTAGTTGTCACTGTGCCTCTTTCCCTATGTTGCACAGACAGACACTGCAACTGGCAACTGCCGTTAAATTATTGGAAGGAGGAAGTAGCAAAGGAGTAGCTTGCTGGGTACTGTGGGGTTGTTTAACTAAATCTAGGGAGTGCAAAATCTGGTGCAGTTCTGCATAGAAACCAACCAGCCTCCAAAGCTTGTCAAAGCCTAATTTAAAAATCTGAAGCTAGAAGCTGCTTGGCTACCATGCACAGCTGCACCAGATTGTGCACTCTCCAGTTTTAGTAAATCAACCCCTGTGTGTGTTTATGGACGCACACAGCACAAGCCAGCACAAGCACGGGTGTCTTCTAAGCAGCTAAGGAGAGACCTGCAAACTGGGGGGGGGGGGGGGGGGATGGGGTGGGGCTGACAGCTTAGGAACAAGCCCAAAGACAAAAGAAAATAAACTAAAAAAAAAAAAAGAATCACATTAACCTCCCTGGCGGTATTCCCGAGTCAGGCTCGGGGTGAGTTTTTACTACCAAAAGCGGTAAGCCGGTAACCCCCGAGCCACACTCGACATTGCATCGCAGTATCCAGGGAGAGTTACTTACCTTGTCCCCTGGATCCTGCGATGTCTCCCCGCTGTGTCTGCCAGCTGTCTCCTCCTCCGCTCGATTCACATTACCTGAGTGCCGATCTCTGTTCCCTGTGAGCGTTGCGACGCACGGGGACGGAGGTCGGCGCCAAATTCAAAAAGTAAAAAATTCACATTACAGTACTGTATCAAATAATTACACATCCCCATTGTCCCTAGTGGTTTGTCCAGTGCCCTGCATGCATTTTTACATTATAAATAAAAAAAATTCTGCCTGGAAACTGGAGATTGTCCATAGCAACCAAAAAGTGTCCATTTACGTCAAAAGTGGTTTTAGACCAGCTAGAAAACAGCGATAATAAATTAGAATCACTTGCAGAATTGAGCGATAGTGATTTGTGGGGAAATTCGTCATCAAACACTAAATCTAATGACAGCGACAATTCTGCAACTGAGCAAATGTCAGTGTTTTTGATTTGATTACATTATTGAATATTTTTTTTTATTATTATATTATTATTTGTTATAATAATTTCTAGTTGCTATAGGGGGAGAACGGAAAAATGGGACTTTAATTGAAGCACCAATTAGCAAAGGAATAAAGTTAGCTGAACCATAGGAATTTATTAAAATTATCATATTGCACATATAAACAGTAGTTACAACAAGGATACATGTTAAACATTGTAACAGTAGTGGACGTTATAGTGTAACAAGGCCACTACTGGAAGGGTACACAGTAAAATGGTTATAGCAATAATACAAAATTTTATGACATTATGTGTCAAAAGAAAAAAGCACGGATAATTCCATAGGGTCACCACAATTAGGAAGGGTAGGATTGATAGTAAGGGATAATGCCTGCGGGACCTATGGCCTGGTTAAACCTGTATAGAGGGTAACTCGGTATTGGTTCTTGAGACAAAGTAATTGAAAGGCGTGGCATCAGGTAGCTCTACGCGTTTCATGACTGCCATGTCACTCATCAGGAGCATGCGCGTATTGTCACTGGTAAAGTAAAATTTTTTTGGGTAAATGCAAGGGTAAAGTATCAATGGGGGTAAGATGTAGAACCCCCCAGCATGGAGGTGCATACTTACAAAATTAGTAACCGATAACTGCAAACCAGGTGGGGCATGGCAGGTGTCTGGAAATAGCCCCTAACGGGAGACGAGGCGGACGGACCGGGAAGGGGGGTCCACACGGGGTACCACCGGACAGGTATGGCAAACGGGGCGACCCTGTGGGAAAGTGATGAATTAAGGTGTGTGTCCCGGAGGGACAGCAAGTATGGGGAAGTGAGGGAAAAGGTGAGTGCAAGTGGGGTAGGATAAGTGCAAAGGGAGGATTAAAATCTAATCAACCCCCATTGATACTTTACCCTTGCATTTACCCAAAAATGTTTTTACTTTACCAGTGACAATACGCGCATGCTCCTGATGAGTGACATGGCAGTCACGAAACGCGTAGAGCTACCTGATGCCGCGCCTTTCAATTACTTTGTCTCAAGAACCAATACCGAGTTACCCTCTATACAGGTTTAACCAGGCCATAGGTCCCGCAGGCATTATCCCTTACTATCAATCCTACCCTTCCTAATTGTGGTGACCCTATGGAATTATCCGTGCTTTTTTCTTTTGACACATAATGTCATAAAATTTTGTATTATTGCTATAACCATTTTACTGTGTACCCTTCCAGTAGTGGCCTTGTTACACTATAACGTCCACTACTGTTACAATGTTTAACATGTATCCTTGTTGTAACTACTGTTTATATGTGCAATATGATAATTTTAATAAATTCCTATGGTTCAGCTAACTTTATTCCTTTGCTAATTGGTGCTTCAATTAAAGTCCCATTTTTCCGTTCTCCCCCAATAGCAATTTATTGGGATGGAAATGCGTGATCCTACCAGAACACGATTCCACAAAAGTCCCTAGGGATGGACATACATTGCCTTACCAGGCTTTGGCTCCTAACAGTCCCTAATTCCTTTCCCCCCCTCCTTCATCAACATTACTAGGGATGGAGGCACCTATTTATGCTCCACCAGGATATTTTTCAAACACAACCTGCAATTAATCATCCTATGTTTAGCCTCCCTGTTCTTCATGGTCTTAATAGGTTTAATTTAGTATTTGCTAATCATCCATATGTATTGCCCTATAGTTTTACCAATTGTTTCCACCACTGCTGACCTGGTGTATTAGATGTGGCTGCCCAGTGTTTGGTCCTTCCCCTGTTTAGAGAGCCGTGACGCACCTTGCTTTCCCCCCCCTCGCTTCTATCGAGGCTCGGGGGATGGATGTTCCAGCACTGTGCGTCTACGTCACGCTACCCACGTGGGACGTGCGGCATTCTCATGAACGCCGTCATGTCCACACGCTGGCCCTGCCACTCAGTGATTTCTTAGGGGAGAATCGAGGCGCCAGTCGGCCGGAAGATACTCTCCGACTGACGGCGCTTCTCCCCCTCCCCTTCATCACACAACGTGACGTAGGTGGGCGGTACCGGGCCGGCACCTATATGGGCTCCATCCGGCGGAAGTGGCACTCTGGCGTCCTATCTACCATCTTCACTGTACTAACAGCACTTCGTTCCTCTGGTAGGTACCCCACCATTGTGCGGCCACCTTGCAACCCAGTCCTCTTAGTTTCCCCGTTCACTTCTCCATTCCTCACTCCCTCTCCCTCCCTTCCCCTCACTCCTATTCACTGTAACCCAGTGGGTTTCACTTTATTCACCGTAGCCTCACCCCTTCTGCCTCACACACCTTACGTTTAGATTTTAATCCTCCCTTTGCACTTATCCTACCCCACTTGCACTCACCTTTCCCCTCACTTCCCCATCCTTGCTGTCCCTCCGGGACACACACCTTAATTCATCACTTTCCCACAGGGTCGCCCCGTTTGCCATACCTGTCCGGTGGTACCCCGTGTGGACCCCCCTTCCCGGTCCGTCCGCCTCGTCTCCCGTTAGGGGCTATTTCCAGACACCTGCCATGCCCCACCTGGTTTGCAGTTATCGGTTACTAATTTTGTAAGTATGCACCTCCATGCTGGGGGGTTCTACATCTTACCCCCATTGATACTTTACCCTTGCATTTACCCAAAAAAAAATTTACTTTACCAGTGACAATACGCGCATGCTCCTGATGAGTGACATGGCAGTCACGAAACGCGTAGAGCTACCTGATGCCGCGCCTTTCAATTACTTTGTCTCAAGAACCAATACCGAGTTACCCTCTATACAGGTTTAACCAGGCCATAGGTCCCGCAGGCATTATCCCTTACTATCAATCCTACCCTTCCTAATTGTGGTGACCCTATGGAATTATCCGTGCTTTTTTCTTTTGACACATAATGTCATCAAATTTTGTATTATTGCTATAACCATTTTTCCGTTCTCCCCCTATAGCAATTTATTGGGATGGAAATGCGTGATCCTACCAGAACACGATTCCACAAAAGTCCCTAGGGATGGACATACATTGCCTTACCAGGCTTTGGCTCCTAACAGTCCCTAATTCCTTCCCCCCCCCCTCCTTCATCAATAATTTCTAGTTATTTATTATATTATAATTTATGATTTTGTGTTTCAAACTTTATCATACCCGGGATGTCTACTAGACTCTTGTTTGGACAGATTTAAGTCAGTTATTCCTAAGAATTACAGGCCTACAATATAAAACGCCAAATTTCCTTGCAAAATAATGGTACCGCTTTCAGCATCAAAAATCGTACATAATCATACCGCCAAGGAGGTTAAGTTAGGACCTCCTCTTAAAAAAAGATTTAATTATTGTTTTCTGGCAAGTCAAAAAAATATCCAAAAATAATTTTTTGTCCATTTGTCAGCTAATAATAAAAAATTAATTGAGAATTTATTAAAGCACTGTACCAAATTAAAGGGAATTTGTCACGAGAGAATAATGGAGCCTGCCATTGTTGACCTTCCTTTAGCGATGCTAGTTCCTTGGCTGTCATGCCGATGCTTCGTTTTTAATGCTGTCTGAGTTTCTGACCCCCAAACAAGTTGAGAGATAATGGGTTTGATTTACTAAAGGTAAATACGCTGTTCACTTTGCAAAAGAATTTGTTCCAGAACTTAGTGAATGCGGTGAAGTTTCACTTTGCAAAGAATACTGAATCACGTGCAAGGAAAATAAAACAAAACAGCATTTTTTTCTTGCACATGATTGTGGAAGTCAGAAGGGCTTCATCTCATTCAGTAAGCTTTCCTTTGCAAAGCGCAAAGTGAACAGCCTATTTGACTTTGGTAAATCAACCCCAATGAATTCTGACACTTTACAGCATGCTTGTTCTTGGTCTCTGACTCAAAAGTACTTAAGTCACAACTTACATCTTCAGAAGTAAGCCAGTTATGGCCAACCTCCATACTTCTCTCATGACAGAGTCACCTTAAATACCAATAGGTATTTATAAGTATGTCCTTAAAAAGAAAAAGAAAAAAGAAAAAGGAAAAACTATTTAGGCAGGCAAATTTGACATAAAGTTATAGTTGCAGAGCTATTGTCAAGTTACCGTGTGTAATGACACTGCTAAATTGGATCAGGCATCTAGTTTTTATTGACCTATGGATGGTAAAAGAGGTCTAAGACAAGACACAACCCATCTGATCCCAATACAGTTCCATCACTAGTTTTACAAGCATTTTTGTTTTTATTATTTGTTCAACTAGTACTGAAAATAGTTGTGTTATTTACCTTGAGTTGCTCTAGTTTTCTGTGTACAATATTTGCTGTTTCGTCATGAGATTGCTGATTGATAATTTCTTCCCTGAGTGCAACCTCTGCTCGATATAACCAGGAGCCAATAGTTCCCAAAGGAGTTGGTAGGGATTTATCAAGTTGTACATGCCAATCAAGAATCTGAAATAAAGTCACATGATACATTATTCTTAAAACTTTCACCAGGCTCATGGTATTTATGCAAGTCAAAAAAAGGAAATCTTTCTGACCACTGTGAGCTACTGCACGTAACGGGCCTTAGAACTATATTTTAAGAATCAGCATAGTTTACCATTAATTAAATGTTAAACCGGAAGTAAACCCATCGATTTAACAGTTTGAAAAAGCAGTTACATTCCCGGCATGCCGGGAATGACAACTGTCACATTGGTTGTGCTCTCAACCAAACTGTCAAACCATCCAATGACTGGTGTCATAACTAATCACATGTGCAGCATCATGGCAGTTGAAGATTAAACAGAGGCCAAGATGGCAACTTCCTTGCCTGAAAATGATAGGAGGGTTTACTTCCACTTTAACACTTATTGGCCAACTCAGGGAATTGAAAATTAAAACGCTTTGCAAATAGGTCAGGTATCTTTGGCAGGCATTATATTAGTACTATATTATACTATATTGGATTTGAGAACAGCACATTTATACCCAGAACAGCAAAGAAATACTTCTGTTTTTCTGACACACAAGTTGTATGCCTTGTAAAATTTTCAGGTTCCATAAGTGTTTACTGAAGTTTACAATACAAGGGTACAAACATAAACCAGAATGTGTACATAAGAAGAATTGCACTTCATAACAGAGTTTGGAGGGCCATACAATGGAGAGAGAATTGGAAGCGCCAAGGGCCCAAATGAAAAAGTCAGCAAATGAGTCGAAAATAGTGTAAAACGAGAAACCTCATATTTGGGTAATCAAGGTATACCATTAAATAAAACAGGCATCCAATGTAATGAACCCTGCTGATAGTGGGTTAGAAACTGTAATAAAAGTTCATACTAAGGCATTAGTGCGTGTAAACATGTATATGCTTGGTCATCCAAAATGAGGAGGAAGGGGATTAGGGTGTACACAGAGGTAAAGCTTAAAGCCTAAGGCCTTGGAAATCCAGGGCCGGGCAAAAAAAAAAAAAGGAAAAGGGGAAAGAGTCGAAGAAAAAGGAGGGGGGCGTAAAGTACAGAGAGGGGTACAATTAAAGAGGGGGAGGAAAGGGGGGGGACTCCTGGGATGCTATATTGTGGTTATCCAATGCTATACAGTCCTTAACATTAGGGATAAAAGTCAGAGATGTAACGCTCTGTTATTGAGTTGCGAGTAATCTATCCACGGAGTGGATTTCCAAAAACTGGTTATGTTTATCTTCCACTATAGCTGTCAACTTTTCATTGACATTAATGTCGTTCATGCAAGTTTTGATTTCCTGAGAGTTTAGTTAAGGGGACTTCCAGGAGTGGGCAATAGTTTGTTTAGTGGCACTGAATATGAAGGCAATTCATTTTGCTGTTTTTGGATGTACAGCGGAAGACTGTATTTATTAGCATGTAAACCTAATCCACAGTCTCTGTACCTTTGGACATGTCCACCATATATGTACCATCATTCCCTCTCGTCCACAGCCCCTAAAGCAGAGAGGAGATTGTCCAGGGACATATTTAGATATGCGAGCAGGGGTCAGATACCAAGGCATTAAAACTGTATAAGAGTATTCCAAATCTAATATATTTCTGGAACTGGTGGCTGTGGAAGATATATCCTTCCAATCGACTTCCAAAATAACTATGCCTAGCTCTTCCCCCTGTTGTAAAATTTTAAATGCATTATAAACCTTCCTACCTACACCTTGTGCTTTTGTCTAAACAAGATGTGCATTAATCATGTAGTTTCATAGTGTCTTCTTTTGCACTGTGCACGCAGCCTATAGTAGAGTAAATCCTATGAAGAAACTACATATCCCAGAATCCCCAGGTCTCTCAGTCTACTGCTTTCCAGGTGAGAGTAATTAACCAAATTCACCATGCTGTAAGAGATGTGTTTGTTCTCATCATATTAGCACTCACAGAAATGGCAAGCACTGGATGCTATGTGAATCAGAAAAAAAAGCTGCCTGTTTCCAGGGGCTCCTCCTCCCGGCCAATCAGGAAGTGGGCCCTGAGACTCGTCACCCGATTGAAAGGACAGGCGATCCTATCGGACCCTTAGGTGGAGGAGGGAGGGGACGAATGGCAGAAGGAGGACACTGTGATGAGGAGTAGGAGGAGGAGACACCTGCCCACCACCCATCGCCCATAGAAGCGCTGCCCGCCCGGACCCTAGATGGGGTAAGTGTGGGGCTGGATGACCGACTGGCCGCAAAAGACCCCCTGGGGGGGGTTGGGGTGCGGGTGACCTGACCGAGCAGTAGCGGGGGGAGGTGGGGGTGCCACCAGTCGACCGGGGAGGTGGTTGTTGTGCTGCCCCTAAGGAAAAAAAAACACTAGCCATGAGGTGTTTTTGAGGAGGTGAAAATTCTAACACTGTGTAAGAGTTCTAAAGAATACAGCAAGCTGAAGACAGCAGATATACATGTAAAACTTATGTATGGAGATTTGTTTCATCCCTGTGTATCATCTGGGGCTGTTCACTTCACTTGGTATATGTGAGGGTTTACATCCACTTTAAAGTGGTGTTCCGGGGGAAAAAAATTATTAAAAGCCAGTAGCTACACATACTGCAGCTGCTGGCTTTTAATAAATGGACACTTACCTGTCCTGCAGTCCCTCGATGTCGGCACCGCAGCTGATGTTACCATCAGCTGTCGGGTGCTGCCGCCGCCATTGCGGGTAAGGGAACCCGGCAGTGTAGCCTTTCGGCTTCACGCCGGGAACCCTACTGCGCCGCGGCCGGACTCCCGGAAGTGCAGCCAATTGTGGCACCAGAGGGGGGAGGAATCCGATGAACGGAAGTTCCACTTTAGGGTGGAGCTCCGCTTTAAGTCAATCACTGCCAGGCAAAAATACATTTTCTTTGTTAGGTCATGAATTGTGACCCACCCCCATGCTTCTTTGCAATATGTCACTTTAAGAGTGCAAAACAGGAGTGTTGGGAAGATGGTAACATTGGAGCCATGTACAGAGAGCCTGGGGGTAATCTTTCCCCATTAGTTGCCACATATCTGTTATTTTCTTTTTGATGGCTGCTCAGTGCCAAGCAAATTCATTATATCCCATTTAGGACAGATGTCAGCGCACTTTGCCAAACATGCTTTTCACGTAAACAAATTCAGTCTTTTTCTAGTATAACTGTATATCAAAATCAAATGAGAATGTAGAAAAAAGATAAAAAACAAGACCAAGTACATCAATAACCAGATACATATACATTACAGAAAGTAACATACCCTTGCTGAAACTTTATCCCATGCTTGCTTCAGCATTGTCTGATCAAGTGATAATTTTCCATCTTTGCTCAATGGCTGAAGAACACTTTCAACTTGCTTCTTTCTCATTTCATACTGGACTCTGTATTGTTTAAATGTCTACAAGAACAAACAATGATAAAGAGTGCATTTAAGAAACAAATACAATAAAAATTAAAACTAACAAAAAAGAGAAATACTCATTAATCAACCTAATTTGTATATTTGTTGAATATCTCAATTCAAGAACATAAAGGTAAACTTCCAAATTCATATTGTGGACAGAGACAGCAATAATAGGATTTTTATAACAGCTTACCTGTAAAATCCTTTTCTTGGAGTACATCACGGGACACAGAGCGACATAGTCATTACTAATGGGTTATATAGATACCGTCAGGTGCTGGCACTGGCAACTTCCAAAACCGGAAGTACCCTCCCCTATATAAGCCCCTCCCATCCGGGAGCACCTCAGTTTTGTAGCAAAGCAATAAGTGTCCCCAAAGAGGGGCGGGAGCTCTGTGTCCCGTGATGTACTCCAAGAAAAGGATTTTACAGGTAAGCTGTTATAAAAATCCTATTTTCTTTCTCGTACATCACGGGACACAGAGCGACATAGTCATTACTAATGGGATGTCCTAAAGCAATGCCAAATGAGGGGGGGGGGATACACCATATATAAGCTGAGCGCTATCAGACATGAGGATCTTTTGCGGCCTGCAACACACTGCGCCCAAAGGCGACATCCTCCTGACTTCTAACGTCCACCTGGTAGAACCTAGTAAACGTGTGTACTGAAGACCATGTTGCGGCCTTACAGATTTGAGCCAGGGAGGCCTGGTGATGCACTGCCCATGAAGTTCCAACTGCTCTCGTGGAGTGCGCTCTAACTTTGAACGGAGGCGGTCTCCTTCTCAAGCCATAAGCTTGCATAATGACCTGTCGAATCCACTTGGCTAAAGTAGATTTTGACGCTGCCTGACCCTTTCTGGGGCCTTCCGGCAGTATAAACAAAGTATCCGTTCTGCGAATCTGAGCAGTGGCTTTTAGATAAGCTTTAACTGCTCTTACTACATCCAAAGAATGAAATAACTTTTCCTCTACCGAAGTAGGTTTGGGGAAAAAAGAAGGAAGAACCACATCTTGGTTCAAATGAAACCTCGATACCACCTTAGGAAGAAAGGCTGGATGAGGACGTAACACTACTCTGTCCTTATGGATAACCAGATATGGCTCCTTACAGGACATAGCTGCTAATTCCGACACTCTTTTAGCCGAACAAATGACTACTAGAAAAATCAATTTCCTGGTGAGAAGCACCAAGGAAATATGCTGTAATGGTTCAAATGGTTGTTTCTGTAGAACTGACAGAACCAAGTTTAGATCCCATGGACATATGGGAATATTAACCGGAGGACTAATACGCATCACTCCTTGTATAAAGGCTTTGACTAGTGAATGCGAAGCCAAGGGCCTTTGAAAAAATATTGACAAGGCCGAAATCTGACCCTTGATAGTACTCAAGGCAAGCTTCCTATCTACAGCCCATTGTAGGAAGTCCAGAATCCTACCTATTACGTATTTACGTGGATGCCATTTTCTGGCCTCACACCAGGCGATGTACGCCTTCCAGATTCTATAGTAGATCTGCCTGGATACCGGTTTCCTGGCATTGATCATGGTAGACACCACAGCATTAGAGAGCCCTCTCTTTTTTAGAATGTGGGCTTCAATAGCCAGGCCGTCAAACCTAGGGCTGGTAAGGAAGGGTGGTATATCGGTCCCTGCGAAAGCAGGTCCGGACGATGTGGGAGGGTCCAAGGACTCCCCACAGACATTTTTACAATCTCCGCGTACCATGCTCTTCGGGGCCACGCTGGAGCCACCAGAATCACTGGTTTCTTTTCTACCCTGATTCTGCGGAGTAATCGAGGTAACAATTGTGGCGGTGGGAATGCATATATCAGCTTGAACTGATCCCAAGGGAACACTAGGGCATCCGAGCCGCAAGCTAGGGGATCCCTTGTCCAAGAGACAAACCTGTCCACTTTTGTGTTGAATCTGGATGCTAGCAGATCTACATCCGGTGTTCCCCACCGCTGACATATTGTCCGGAAAACCTCGGGATGAAGGGACCATTCCCCTGGGCATAATTGTTGGCGACTTAGAAAGTCCGCCTTCCAATTCTCCACTCCTGGAATGAATACCGCAGATATGGCTGGGACATATTTTTCTGCCCATCTCAGGATGTAATTTACTTCCCTTTGGGCTGCACGACTCCTGGTGCCCCCCTGATGATTGATATATGCCACTGCTGTGGCATTGTCTGATTGAATTCTGACAGGGGACCCTTGGAGTTTGGATGTCCATGCTACTAGGGCATACCGGGCTGCTCGTATCTCTAAGAGATTGATGGGCAGGGCCTTTTCTGCATCCGACCATCTGCCCTGGAGAGACTATTGCTCCAGTACTGCTCCCCAGCCTATAAGGCTGGCATCTGTAGTGACCACCTTCCAAGAAATCGGACTGAAGGATTTCCTTTTTTCCAGATTCTGGGGAACCAACCACCAACGGAGGCTCTTGCGAACGGAAGGGGACAAGGACATTGTAAGTCTAGGGCCTGAACTTTTTTGTTCCAGGCTGACAGTATGGCCCCTTGCAAATTCCTTGAATGGAATTGACCGTAGGGTACTGCTTCGAATGATGCCACCATTTTTCCCAGCAGCCTCATATACAGGCGTATGGACGGCTGGCTTTTTTGTACCCACTAAGTGGATCAAATCTTTCAAAGACAACACCTTTCCTCGAGGCAAGAATATTTTTCTCTGGCCTGAATCCAACCTTAGCCCCAAGTATTCCAGACTTTTGACTGGTTTTTAGGGCTGACTTGTCTCGGTTGATAATCCAACCGTGAGATTCCAGATACTTGATTGTCTTGTGAACGACCACGTCTAGTTTTTTCACTGAGTGGTCTATCAGCAATAAGTCATCCAGATATGCCATTATCATTACACCTTGTGTTCTTAGATTGGCCAATAAAGGGCCAGAATTTTTGTAAACACTCGTGGTGCTGTGGCCAAACCGAAGGGTAAGGCTCTGAACTGAAAATGGCGCCCTTCTACTGCAAAGCGTAGAAATTTTTGGTGTACTGGAAAGATGGGAATGTGCAAATAAGCATCTTTGATGTCGATCGCGGCTAACCAATCCTCCCCTTGTAGGGCAGTGGCCACCGATCGGATCGACTCCATCGGAAAGTCCTGATATACAGGAATTTGTATAGCCCTTTTAGAATTAATATGGGCCTCCCGTCCGCGTTTGCTTCGGGACTGTAAAGAGGTTTGAGTAAAACCCGAACCCTCATTCTTCCAGGGGAACCTCCATAATTACTCCTTGGAGCAATAGTTGTTCTAGTGCCAACAGGAGGGACTCTCTCTTCCGGGGATCCCTTGGCACGTTTGACCTCAAAAATGGGAAGGAGGAGAGTCTTTTAACTCCAAACTGTATCCCAAACCTACTGCGGAGAGCACCTATCTGTCTTGATCGTGTCCCGCCAGGTCTCTTGCGAACAACTGGAGTCCTCCCCCCACCCGACTGAGTGGGGGCTTCAATGAATTTAACTTTGGGGGAGGTTTTGTACCTCCCCTGACCCAGGGTTTCTCATTACCCTGCTACTGTCCCTGTTTTTTACCCCCGGGATTTGACCGAGGAGGCCGTCGGAACTGTTACACAGCCGATGGCCCAGGGACTGGAGAAGCAGGCCTCTCAAAGAGGGACCTCTAACTCTGTTTTTAAACGGCAAGAGCGTATTTTTACCGCTGGAAATTTTCTGGATATATTTGTCCAGGTTTTCCCTGAATAAGCGTTCACCATGAAACGGGACGCTAACCAGCCATTTTTTACAGGGAGCTTCAGCAGACCAGTTTTTGAGCCATAGGAGCCTACGCATATGTACTATAGACAGCGTAAGGCGGGAGGCCTGATGGACTGAATCCTCTATGGCGTCAACCGCAAAGCCTAAGGCTCTAGGTAGATCAGCTAGGGCAAAGCCTGCTGATCTGTCAAGTCCCTCAAGACCTGTTTCAACTGATCCTTCACTGCTTAGCAGACCCCAATAGCTGCTACTGCTGGTTGTATCACCAAGCATTTTTTCATAAGAACTCCAATCTTTTATCTATTGGGTTCTTGAACATTTGGACATTATCCACTGGACATGTCAGTGATTTATACATACAAGAGATGGCTGCGTCCACTGTAGGGACCTTCCATTTTTTTTTTTTCTGATGAACTTATCCTCCATGGGATAGACCACCGGAAGTCTCTTGGGGGAATAAATATTTTCTCAGGACGTTCCCAATCCTGGTAAATGAGCCCTTTCAGTAAAGGGTGAAGTGGAAAAGAACAAACAGTCTGGGGGCTTCCAGCGACCCCAACGAGGATACAGTAGTGGTTGATGGTTCCGCAAGGTGCATTTTTAAATGCTGATCGGACCATGTTAGTCAGAGACTGAACCCATAATCTTTCAGCTTGAGATGCTGAGAAAAGGTTCCCCCACTGTTGATTCCTCTATAACAGAATCAACCTCATCCTGATCCCCTTCAGGCAGGTCGATCCCTGTATGGGACTGTTGCTCTGCTAACAGGCACTCTGAAGGAGGAGACGGAGATCGGGCGTGCTTTCCCTGACAGGGAGGCAGCCTCTCTAATCCTCCCAGAGCTGAGTAAAAAACCTCCTCTGTTACATACACAGGAGCAGGTGAACTGAGGACAGCCACAGTACCAAGTACCCCTGCGGGGTCTCTACGGTCACTTACCTCTGAACTTCAGGGGAGACTGGTGCAGCAGAAGTATGCCCAAGATCCTCCGAGCCCGATGAGACCCCCTTCGCTTCCTGGAAGATTCAGTTCCGGAGCTTCTGGATGGCATATTCCTAAGCCTAAAGCGGAGGTATTCCAGCCGTAATACACCACTTTTACTGAGAATAGTCTAGCACAATTGCTGCTATATCACAGTTGGTGTCTACTAATGTGCCTTTCTAGGGGATGCCTGTATCAACCGCTTGCTGTATGCCTTTAAATGTTGCCAGCTCTGTCTCTGTACTTCATAGCCAGCTCACTACAATATTGTGGGTTTTTTTTAAACTGCTGGGACGCCCGCACATGCGCAGAAGCGCTGCGGCGCGCACAGAGCGTCATCCCCCAGGCTCCGCCCCCTTTCCCGGCTCACCTCTATATATAGAGGCGCGTGCACGCGCACGCGCGCGGCCACGTGCGCCTTCGGCGCTAATTTCAAAATATGGTAACAAGGGACAGGAGCCAGGGCCCCTCTTTGCCGCAGGCCGGGGGATGGACGAGCACTGCAACATGGCAGAGGAAGCAGTTTCCTATAAGAGAACTCACCATCTGCCTGGACTTTGCTCTGCTGAGAAGAAGCTAGTCCACATGACAAGAAAACATTCCACAGCGGCCTCTAGTGGACAAACACAGGTACCGCAGTCTAATATATTAAATATATATAAAAAAAAATTTTTTTTTTTTTTTTTTTATTTTTTATTTTTTTTTTTTCTTGACCACCATTAAAAATTATTACATTTTTTTAGTAGTTACAGGCATGCACAGAATTTTGCGGGAATACCATTAGGTAACAGACAGAAAGACAAATTAGGCTTGGGGGTCCCCCAATAGAACCAAGTTCCTGGGGGCCCCCACTTACCTGTTCCCCGCCGCAGGACTTTGTTTGGTCCACAAAAGCCCAAACTTCACCTATCACGGCAGGCATTGTAATCAAACCTTCAGGGACCGGGTTCCCAAGGATTCCACTCCCCTGGACCTGTATAGCACCCTGCACAGAAAACATCTTGGTTGTGGGTATGACCAGAGCTCTGGATCCCAGGGTCCAGCTCTCCTAAGAGAAGCATTACAGGCAAAACCTTGCTCTTCTCTGCAAGGCCCGGGTACCGACCGTTTAGCTATGAAGCTTTTTTGGTCGGATCCGGAATAGCTTACTGAGGCCGAAAAGAACCTGTACGCAAGCTCAGTGAAAAACACATGTTTCTTCTTGGCCAACACCTTAGACACTGGCAAAAAACTGAGGTGCTCCCGGATGGGAGGGGCTTATATAGGGGAGGGTACTTCCGGTTTTGGAAGTTGCCAGTGCCAGCACCTGACGGTATCTATATAACCCATTAGTAATGACTATGTCGCTCTGTGTCCCGTGATGTACGAGAAAGAAAAAAAATTGTCAGAGGTTCTTTCAAATAAAAAAAGACATGTTTTAAAGTTGTAGGTGTCCCCTCTGTTGCCTAGGAAGTGGAGATAAATCTCACCACACATCAATAAAACATGCAGAGTAAAAAAAGTTCTGTCATAATGCATTGACTGTAGAGTGCCCATTTAACCATGTTAACTAGCAGAATACAGACATATCTAATGGCAATTTCAGATAGATCAAGATAATATAGGCATATTCTTATACCTGATATCTGTCCTGTAAGCTGCTTTCTACTGTTTGCGCTCGGGTGATGTCCCGTTCGAACTGTTCAATCCAAACTTTTAAGTCTCGAAGCATCAGTCTCTTTTCCTTCTGACAAAAGCATAAAACAATCATATCATAAACATCCTCAAAGGAGTATTATCATAAAGAAGATATAAATTGTATCCTTTGGTGGGCTCCAGATCCTCTGGTTGGCCCCAGGGGTGTTAATAAACCTGAGCTTAAACACTAACACAAACTTCAGCTTCAGTAAGTCACATCTAGAAGCATACTGGGACATCTTGTTAGAAACGGCTAAAGCTAGCCAAAAAGTAGTAGATTTATGAACATTCGTACAAACATTTGTATGAAAATTCTCATTAGTACATTTGATGACTTGACAGATGGCGACCAAAAGTACCTAAATATCTTGTTTGCTTTATCATTTAATGTTTGTATGAATGAATGTAATTTCCCGAACAAACAACACATTCACTATTAGAAATTAATATCTTTGAGAAATTTTCCATCCTCCTCCTTGAATTTTTTTTGCTGATAGCATTTTATATAGCTAGTTGTGTGTGGTTACAGATTTACGATCTTTTGCGGTACCAAACTGTTGTTTAGGAAAAGGGTGATTTACTGTATTATGTTATTTATTTAACTGCTTCCTACCCAGCCAATGCATACAAACTGCCGAGTGGAACAAACATCGATCTAGGAGGCCGTGCCTGTACATCCTCCCAGATCTGTGCCTTGTGCACACCCCTGATCACCGACCCAAGTACCGAGAGGTGATGCCCCACCTGGTACCATGTGATCATCATTCATACAGCTATTGAGAACTACTGTGATCTCTTTGATTGATCACAGAGATCACATGGTGCAGGGCCAAGCACTGCCTCCCTGTACCATGTGATAGCTGTAGTCGATAACAGAGATTGCAGTAGTTCTCAATGGCTACAGGAATGCAGCCAAGAACTGTCTGAAATTGTTGTTTTACACAACCATCATGATAATATAAGCAAATAACGGTGGGTCCCAATTACCCCAGTCCAACACTACCCATGGGAGTGTTATGGCGGGACAGGCTTCTACTTGTCTAAACAACAGTGGCATACGAATAATTTGCAAGATGGGGCTTGAGAAAAAATCTTTTAATTACTACAAATACATATATTATTGACTACTGCCAAAGTAAAATACAGTAGTATATATAATACAACTATAGATTAGGCAGTTAAAGAAGAAGTTCACCCAAAACCTAACTAGCTCTAAATCTACTCGCAGCCACATTCTAAAACAAATCTATCTAGCCCTGTAAAGAAGACAATACACATACCTTTATACTGTGTGCAGGAGAGAACCAACAACTTCTGGGAAATGCCTGGGAAGTGACATCCACCATAGACTTACTATGGGGCTTCCGTTGTCAGCTGCCTCTTCTGCACACACCTACACAGCTCAGCGTGGGACCGGAGCAGCTGCAGAACAGGTTAGTACAGTGATTTCTTCTTTACAGGGCTAGATAGATTACTTTTGGAATGTGGCTAGATTATATTTAGAGATAGTTATGGCTGAACTTTTACTTTGAGCATTGCAATATACAGTATTCCCTTTCAAAGTATGTGATTTATTTTATAGCTTTGAAAGGCACGTATGTTATTTCTAGCAAAGTGTATAAAATCAGATGCTATGCTTGCAGCTTGGATAGGGTAATTTTCCTCTCATATGGTGGCCAAAGTTGCTTAGCAACATGTTCTGCTAACTAAAAAGGGACGGAGACGATCATTCAAAACCTCCTACAGAACGATTAAAAATACTAATGGAACACTTAGGTTCTCATTAATGTTATCCACCATATTTGATGCATTTCAAATATTAGGCAATGTACCCATGTATTTGAACATATAACACATTAGCGTTTATTTTTGTTAAAAATGCTGCAGAAGGTTATTTGTTTATCTGGGTAGGCTGGATAGTTACACCTTGCTTTTACACGGTCACTGCCATCTGTTTGATGCTCCTGGCAGGTGGATACCATTTGCTCAGACTGAGTGACCATATGGTAACCCTTACATTTTGTTAGATGAAAGTGAAGACGGCTAAAATGTGAAGCCATGATCTGATACAAAAGGATTATAATGTCTTTTTACAGCAGCTGTACATATGTGGGTGCCAGTTGTAATGTAAACACATGATGAACAAAACTGTACAGAAGACTGATCTGCTGGCATAACATAAAATTCAGTTACAATACATTGCTTTTTTTTTTCCACTTTGACCTGTATGGCACAGTTCTTACATAAGAATATCATGTTAACAACACAAATGAGGGCTCTGGCTACCCCTTCTCCATTTTAGCAAGATATACCGTATATACTTGAGTATAAGCCGACCCGAAAATAAGCCGAGGCACCTAATTTTACCACAAAAACTGGGAAAACGTATTGACTCGAGTATAAGCCTAGGGTGTCCATCTGCATGCCTCACTGTGTCCATGCCTCACTGTGTCCATGACTAGACTGACGTTTAACATGGGAGTCTATGGAAGGGGTGCCCGGCTTTGAAAAATCGGTGCTCCACAGCCGTGGGTCCCCTGGACAAGAAACTTTGCAAACCTGTAGAGGAAGAGTGGGGCTGCATGTGTGCCAAGTTTGGGATCCAGAGGACCTACGACCGGCCGGTACCAGGTCCCCAAATTCACCAGAGAAATTACCGTTTAACATGGGAGTCTATGGAAGGGGTGCCCGGTTTTGAAAAATCCGTGCTCCCCGGCCGTAGGTCCCCCGGACAAGAAACTTTGCACACTTATAGAGGAAGAGTGGGGCTACATGTGTGCTGGTACCGGCTCCCCAAATTCCGGGAGATCAGGCGCAAAAAGGTGACTCGAGTATAAGCCGAGGGGGGCATTTTCAGCACAAAAAATTGTGCTTAAAAACTCGGCTTATACTCGAGTATATATGGTAGGTAAAGGTAGGGACAACTTATCACCTGGGAGGGGGGAAGTTACTAATATATTATCCTGCTTCTAATGTTGCATGGATGGGGTAAAGCATCAGATACATATACAGATACAGATAGGCTGGTTTCACACGGACGTTCTTTTTTTTTTCAGTTCAGTCACTTTTCTTTTGTACAAAAACGGATACGGATGTCAATTTTCACATCCGTTTTCATATTCACGGACATCTGGTTTTTACACAAAAAAAAAGTGACTGAACTTCAAACGCTATATATAAGGAGGGGGCTTGGAACTGGGCTGCCGCATCCTTAACAACCGATGAGTGAACAGCTGTCAGCGGGGTTCCCCGCTGACAGCTGAATGCAAAAAAAAATTGCTGGCAAAAAAAAGTCCATACCAGGCGCTTCGGATCTGGTATGGAAACGTGGGGGTCCCCCCAAAATCCATACCAGACCCTTATCCGAGCATGCAGCCCGGCAGGTCAGGAAAGGGAGGGGACGAGCGAGCGTCCCCCCTCCTGAACCATACCAGGTCACATGCCCTCAACATGGGGGAGTGGGTGCTTAGGGGCAGGGGGGGCTCTGCGCCCCCTACCTGAAAGTACCTTGCTCCCATGTTGGTGGGGATAAGGGCCTCTTCCCGACAACCCTGGCTGGTGGTTGTCGGGGTCAACGGACAGGGGGCTTAACAGAGTCTTGGGGCCCACTTTAACAAGGGGACTTCCAGATCCTAGCCCCCCCCCCATGTGAATGGGTATAGGGTACATCGTACCCCTACCCATTCACCAAAAAGGCAGTGAAATGCCTTTTCGGACACTAGTCCAACCCACCAACAGAAATAGCATGAGCTGATTGAACAATATTGATTGGCGTCATGTGAATCCAAATTAACGAATGGAACGAAATTCGGATCCATTTGTTTTTTGAGTCCAAATCGAACAAATTTAAAAATGTAATTAATTTCCCCATGGGCCTGAAGTACTATTGCATCATGTGACGTCATCTGAATGAAACAAATGAAGCAAATGCATTTGGTAATATCATTATAACTTTTTTTGGATTCGTTGATATTTGTTACTATGTCCATTGGGAGATTCATATACATCTGAATCTCAATTTTTTTTATTTTCCTTCCAAAAACGAAAACTAATGAAACTAAATGCACATGAAATGGTAGGTAGCTTAGACAAGGTGATGCTGGTCGTGAGAACATCGCACAGCCTAATGCTGGTAAGTTGGGGTCAAAGGATAGATTTGCACTGCTGTGTGAACTCACATGTGCCAGGTGCCTTAAGGGAAATCAAATAATACCAAATAATATATCACCTACAGAAACATTAAAGGAAAATGTATATATATATGTGTAGCGGGGTGCTATATTTAGGGGAAGTATCTGAGTGGTAATATTATGGCTCAGATACACTAATTGTCAGGCTTCTTGGACCATTTTTGTCCCTGGGAGATAGTATTGGTGTGCTGTTCTTTGTGGCCTACAGGTGGCGCTGTTGCCGTAGGCCAGGGTTGAGCCGCTGATACAGAGCTGTGCCTTTTTTGTCCCCTCTCGGCGGTGGTGACGGCGGGGCAGGGAACCTGCTGTGCCTGTCGGGAGAGGGTATAAAAAGGGGCGGCCAGCTTCCAGAGGGGTCACGCTCCGGCACCTTCAGCCTGGGTGGTGCGTGTGTCGCCTCCGGGTGCCCTAGTTCCTGTTCAATCCCAAACACCTTCAGTCTGGGGTGAGGTACTATTTCGGAGGCCCGGAGCTCCGCGCCTTTGGCTGGGTTCCGCCGAGGATTGAGGGCTCCCAGGGTGCTGCCTTGCGAGGGGACCCGTATCCAGGATCGAGGAGGCCAGGGAGGTGACCCCTTCTGAAGACCCAGCGTAGAGTCGTGGTGACAGTGGGGGCCTCTGGTAACTCTCCGGAGGGAGGTTCTTCTCCTTAACAAGGGCCAAGTTTCTTCAGAAGGAAGTGCATGTTCTGTAGGTCATAGTGGCAGTGACTCCACGCACACCAGGTCAGTGGCAGTGACCAAATAGGGCAAGGCCCTATTCACCAGGTCAGTGGCAGTGACCAACTTCAACAAGTCAGTGGCAGTGACTTTTCATATTCACCCGGTCTGTGGAAGAGACCATGTGCCCAAGCCTGTTCGTGAAAGCAGAACAGTAAGAGAAACCTAAATTGAGTTTGTGCCTGGACCTCCTCCCACCTTATCTGACCTGTGTCTTGTATCAACCTGTCTGCTCTCATAGAGACTATTTGTTATCCGTGGTGAAATAAATACAAAGGTTGGACTTTCAGTTGGTGTGGACAGTTACTTTACTGGGGAGAATTAAGGACTTGCCTCTGGCTAAATGCAGAGGCGAGATCAGCTCGGGAGGATTCTAACACCAGCCGCAGACAAGCCCAAGAAACTAACACCGCTCAACCTCCCCATCCAGGAGAGTACGGGCTGCTAGTGCGGTGTGCTCCTTTCTTTCCTGCGGAGGAGCCAAGTAAAAAAAAGCAGGTAAAGTCTGGGGTGAGTGTGCTAGATTATATATATATATATATATATATATATATATATATATATATATACACATTATATGTGAAAAGTCAGCACATGGGGGCATATTTATAAAGTATCGAATATGACACTTACCAAATATTCAGGTGAATCTCCTTGGTGCAGGTGTTTTTTATTACAGGAAATTATAAACCACTTTTGAATGTTTGGCCAATGTCACATTCACTGCGGTATAAATATGCAACATAATCTAGTGACTTTTATGACATGGGATCTCAAGCTTTTACAAGCTTACAGAACTCCCTATATAGTAAATACTGTAGGGACTGCATAGTTCTCTGTATACACCAAATGAAACTTTACCTGAACACACAGAGGGCTCATAGTAGGCCTGGTTGCCGGTGTCCTCAATGCTTTTAGCAGGGATTTGCTGTGTAAAACAGCAGCCTGCTCTAGCCACTGCTGTCAAAATCAGACCTTTTGATCAGCATTTGAAAACAATGTTCAGTAGCATGATTCAGAGATACAGAGTAACATTATTGTTCCTTTGTAAATGCTCAGAATCCTTCTACAAATCAAGGGGGTAAGTCTCTGCCTGTGTCTGGAGCGATCGCGGGACCGACGGACATCGAGTCCGCCGGACATCGAATCTGCCGGATCCGCTGGTTGGCTCCCACGCTCGTGAATAGGCGTGCACACAAACAAATCGCCGTGTACGTGCCCGACGTACAATGACGGCGATCTGCGCAGGGGAGCCAACTTGTCCTACGGTGAGCAGTCGGTAACTAGTTAAACAATTGAAGTCTATGAAACCAAAAACCAGAAAAAACCCTGGCCCTTTCCATAAAATGCACAGATGTGAACTACATCCATAGGAGACCATGTTAAATGGACTGCAGTTTATTTCTGCAAAACTGAAAATGCACTATAAAATGATTAGGTGTGAACCAGGCCTTATAAAGCTGGTAATACACATATTGGAGAAAAATATGTCAATAAATAAGACTAGGAACTACATGAAATTTCCTATCAAACCATTTCATATTTCTTCCATAGCAGTATCTACAATAGCATCTTCAGACTACAAAAACATAGCAACTGACCAATGCAAACCCAATGTCATAGCGCAAAATAAATGGAACCTCTCATCTTTAAAAAGTATCTAAACAAGATTGTATTCATGAAATCAATAGTATTGCTGCCATGTTAGACCGATGGATCTGTTTTTAGCCTTGGAGGGATATATGGCTTATGACTTCTTCACCACAATGAACACATAACTGCTCTAAATGGGCAAAGTCACAACAGAGTTTCTCATTCTTTTCTGTGGAGAATAAAGCCACTTTTTTAATTACAACAAAAAATCCCTATGATCTGCAAATACACATTACAACAACAAACAACATCTGTTTCAGAAATATGCTTTGTTACCAATGCCAAAATCCTTATCTCCTATTCCAGAACTTTGTGTTTTTTCTAATATAGAGAGATTATTTAGCATAAACAAGTTTGGCAAGCTTGCCTACTGCTTTACCAATATATTATGAATGTATAATAAAAAATAAATAAAGGTGCCCACACAAATATTAATCATATATATTAAATAATTAAAAATGAATCCTCCAATTTATGAACTGCAGAATATATGTGTAGCGGGGTGTTCCCCTTTAATGCAGAGAGACAAGAAGTTCCAGGTGAGAGGTGAGTCGAGAGGAAGTAAAGAGACATTATGGAAGTGAAAGCAGAGGAGAGAGAGACTACATCTCCCAGTACATCTTGCAGCACCCAGGGTGCATTGCTCCAGAACAGAGACTGCTGGGGCAGACTTTATAAAGGGGAGGCAGAGTTTTGGTCGCTCTCTTTGGACACCCCTCTCCTAGCAAGAGGATGTCTGTGCTGAACTGCTGTGTGCACAAGGCCTGAAGCCTGGGCCGTGTGCTCCTTTCCAAAGAGCCCTCTGCCAGCCTAGCAGAGCCTTAGAGACATCTAATCCTCCTTGCTGCAGTACACCAGAAGGATTGAAGACTTGGATGTCGGTGGATTCCTGTTCCTAGATGAATCGATGGAGGAAAGGGACTTGGACTTGTCCAGGTGGTGAGAGCTGTTTAAAGACAGATACTTTATCTTTACTATTCGTTGGGATTACAAAGTTGTTCTTCAAGTGCACCACCGAGAGATTTCTAGCGAATATTGTTTCACTGAACTTCCATTTAGATCAGTCAGGCCTGACTGCATAGGTAGACATTGCTGGGTGTTAGTCTACCCATGAGGGGAAGTAGCTGTAAAAGGGCAGCGCTAGAGTTGCATAGCAATACTTTATTATTCTGATTACTCTGTTTATCTTTATTACTGTTTATTGCAGGGATCTGCAACTTGTTATACTGTTGTTTATTACTTGCCCATTAGCCTCAGTAAAATATCTGGGTAAAGTACATTTGGTGTCAGTTCCGCTTACTTTAATAGGAGTTTTAAAGTATATTCTGTGTATGTTTGTTATAGGACTGCGTCACCAACAGTTGCGATCACGCGGTCCTATCTCTCTATCACCAGCTGTGCCACGGGAGGTTAGAGCCGATTGCCGGGGGTTGACAGCGGTGCACTGCAGGGCCCAAATCAATATCAGCGGCTCTCTTAACTGGGGGTAGCGCTACACGTGGGGGCTCGAGTCCGGGATCCTTGTACGTTGCACGCTACAATCAAGCCGGTCAGAAGTACCAGCATGGACCCGCTGGCAATGTCACAGTGGTGCGCAGCGATTGGCGCCGATCCAACCGCGGCGGTAGTCATTGTACTCCCAGGGGAAAGATGGAAGGAAGAGGAGATAAAACAGCTCGTATTGTTACTGTCTCCGAGCCACGAAGCATGGGTGATGGATTTTAGGCCAGATCCAGTGATCTCGTTTACATACGCACTGGTAGAATGGAAAAACGAAATCCCAGAGCATTTTAAAAGTCAGAGTATACAAGCCATAGATAATCAGATCTATCACTTGATACATACGCTGCCAGTGAAGGAAGAATGCTTTCAGACACCAAAGCCATCACTCCCACAATTATCTCCACCACTATCCCCTAAAGCAGAAAAGCTTAAGGAACTATTAAGCCCGGGATCACCGCTGGCCGCTATAGGGCCTGAATTGTTGAATGCTCTAGGAGACCTTGTAATTAAGTGCCAGAAAAGCAGTACGGTGCATGTGGAGGCCGGTTACCGGAAGCTTAGCACCTTCTCAGGGAAGCTCCCCGTCCCTGCGGGGGAGGAAGATTTTGACACTTGGATGGAACAGGCATTGCACGCAGTAGAAGCATGGGAGGTGCCTGAGGCACAGAAGAGACAGCGAGTCTTAGAAAGTCTGAAAGGTGCCGCGGCAGAAGCGGTGAAGAGCTTCCGGTTTGGAAATGAAAACTGTACAGCTCAAGATTGCCTGGCCATGCTGCAGGAAGAGTTTGGTCAGCTGGAGAAGGTGTCAGAGATGATTTATCAAATTGAACACACTCTCCAGCAGCCGAATGAGAAACTGTCAGAATATGTTAGAAGGCTGAACAGGCAGTTATGCAAGATTGTACTGAAGAAGGGAATGCTGCCCAAAGATGCAGATGAAGCACGCATGAAGCAGATCATGAGGGGAGCGCGGCGCTCAGACCCGGTCTGGCTGCACCTGAAAACCTCAGGAGGAGGAATGTCACTAACCTACTCTGATCTAATAAAAATTATTAGGGACGAAGAGGCGCTGCAGGAAGATCAGCAGGTGGCCAAGGCGAATGTCACACCTGTACCAGTGTTGGTCCATTCTGTCAAGAGCCCAGAAAGAGATGCGGAGGTTGACACTCTGAAATTGCAAATGGCCCAAGTGTTGGAGATGCTGACCTCTTTGATGGAGAAAGATCAGAGAAGACGAGAGAAACCAAGCCCAAGAAAGGAGTTGTTCCCGAACACCTCAGCACCGGCCTCCCTACAGGACCGAGAAGAGGTGATTTGCTATAACTGCGGAGGGAGTGGCCACTTTGCTAACGTATGCTCCAGCCCAAAGAAGAAGAGAACAGATAATTGCAAGCCGGCGGGAAACTCCAAAGGGCCCCGGTGAAGGAGTCAACCGGGTGCCCATCATCTTCAGTGCGCTCCAAACTAAAAAAAAAGGCCAAGAATGGAGGAGACAAAACTCCTAGGAGGAGGTATAGTACACCCCCACCAAGATGTACCCCAGAGGGAGGGGGCAAGACCCCTCAGTGGAAGTACAGCACCCCAAAGAAGGAACATCCACCTAAAAGGAACAATAACATCCCTCAGCGGGTTTGTGCCCCCATTGAGAGGGAGAAAGTCAATGCATGCCAGGCTCAGGAAAAATTAAAGTCCAAAAAGAGCAGGGCAAGGGTCGAAAGCAAAAAAAAAGAGGTGATCCCAGTCCGGCTATACCCAAAGGAACTGGTGGGCCCGTCTCCTACTGTGCCCATTCAAGTGGAAGGAGTCTATACTAAAGCTCTTTTGGACACCGGAGCACAGGTGACTTTACTATACCGGGACTTCTATGATAGGCACTTGAGTCATCTGCCTATCCAGAAGATAGAAGAGCTGGAGATATGGGGACTTGGAACCCAGAGTTTCCCTTATGATGGGTACCTGCCCATAAAGATGACTTTCGACCCATCCGTGGCTGGGAAGGCTGAAGTGTTTGACACCCTGGCAGTTGTGTGTCCCCGGCCGCCTGGAGCCAGCAAGATTTCCCTGATCATTGGGACAAACACGGATCTAGTCAGGAGACTCCTGACCCCTCTAGTGAAAGAGAGAAACCATTCAGCCACCAAAATCCATCCCATGCTAAAGACGGCCTACCAACGACTGGTCTTAGAGCAGAAGACCCCGGGAGAGGGGATAGGGAAGGTGTGGAGACTTGGCAGAGAAGGAGTAGTGCTACAGCCCGGAGAAGTAACCTGTCTTAGGGCCACTGTGAAGCTTTCGTGGGAACAACCTGGCCCCTTTGTCATGCTGGAATCAGACCCAAGGGAAGAGTCCTCAGGCCTGGAAGTGATACCAGAAGTGATTCCGTTCAAGGCCCTGAAGAAGGCCCATGGCAGAGTTCCGGTGAGTGTTAGGAACACTACGGGAGGACCCATGGAGATCCCTGCCAGAGTGTTGCTTGGTCAGGTGAGCCCTGCTGCCCCGGTCACTTGGTCCGAAGTCAAGGGGACGGGTGACGGAGGAGATGTTTGGGAGAAACTGTCCGTGGAAAACCCGAACCTACCCAGTGTCAGGGTCACCTGTGGCCAGGTGACAGATGCACACCGTAGGGGGACAGGAGTGCACCGCGAGGTAGTGAACCCTATGGCTGGCTTCTGTGGATAGGAAACTGGGTGGTTGTGGAAAGCGGGACCAGAGGAGCACAACCGGGATCCCAACGGAAGCGAGAGCCAAGATTCCCCAGGGCGCGGAGTCTAAGACCCAGCTGGTCTTCTCCAGGGCCTCTAGTGGTGAGGATGTTACGCTGCAGGCTGGGACCAGGTCGCGACCCCTGGAGTTTCCTAGCTCACGCCCCGTAGGATAAGGGGAAGCAGCAGCACACGATAGAGAGAACCGAATAACAAGCCGAAGGTCAGGGGCCACAAGCAGACAGGGATAACGAAGAACGAGCCGAAGGTCAAGGGTCACGAGCAGACAGGGATGGTCGGGGACAAGCCAATAACGTAACAGAGAGACAGACGTAGCACACGGCAGGCAGGAACCCAAACACACAATGCCTAACAAACACGTTGATCAGCAAAGCAGGCTTGCAGTGCACAGGTTAATATAGTGTTCAGTGATAGGGCCTGGGGTGGAGTCAGGCTGGGAGGAGATTATAAAGGAAGCCAGGTGAAGGAGGTCTGGTCTCTAGATGAACACATGAGGAGGAAGGTAAGATGGCAGACAAACACTACTGCATATCCATGACAGTACCCTCCCTCTTATGGGCCCTCCCCCGCCTGGACCCAGGCTTAAAGGGAAATCTCTGATGAAACCTTCTCAACAGATGAGGTGCAGCGACATCAGATGCAGCGATCCAAGACGCCTCCTCAGGACCAAAACCTCTCCAATGCACAAGGTACTGAAGAATGCCTCTGCAGAGCCGAGAATCCAGAACTTGTCTAACCTCGTACTTAAGATTATCCTCAGAGACTGAAAACGAGGTAGGGAGATGACAAGAAGATCTATTGAGGACCAAAGGCTCTCTAGGAATAAGCAAGGGCATGAGACGATCAACAGGAATCTGAGGAGGGTCCCCTAGACCCTTAAAGGGGAACTGGTCATCTTGCACAGGACCATCAGACTGGGCAGATGTCAGTGGAACCCTGAAGTCAGGTTGGTTAGAAGGTGACATGTCGCCGGAGTCAAGCTGAATAGCTGAAGGACAAGCAGAATGTCCCGAACAAGAAAAAGTGAGAGGCTCACTGGGCATGGGCTGGACTGGCATAACTAGTACAGAGGCAGAGTGAATAGCTGAGTCAGGTGTAGCGACTACCTGAATCGCATCGCAAGACGTAGCGACTGCAGGACTTGTAGACAAGCTAGCCTGGCTGTGCGTCCAAGGGTGGTTAGGGACAGAGAAATGTAAATGGTTATGCAACCTGGAATGAATGACCGGCTCAGATTCACAGGGGGCAACCTTGGGTAGGCAGGACGAGGAACAGGAGGGACCCCAAGCCAGGATCTGTCCAGTAGTCCAGTCCACATGAGGAGAATGGAGCTGTAACCATGGGAGACCCAAAATTATAGGCGTTGAGGCCTTGGGTAAGATAAGGAAGGATATCCACTCCTGGTGGAGTGTCCCTACCGACATCTTAACAGGGAGGGTCTGGAAGCGGATAGGTCCCCCTGGAAGAACAGTACCATCAATCGCCAAGACCACCAATGGCGTGGTGAGGGGCAAAAGAGTAAGTCTCATGGACGATGCGATTTCCCAGTCCATGAAATTACCAGCGGCTCCGGAATCCAGATATGCTGAGACCGAATGAGAAGAAGCACCAACATGAAGGAACACAGAAAGCAGAAGACGAGAAGGGGAAGGTGATATTTCTGGGTCCAATACTCCACTTTCCAGATGAAGTGGACCCGAACGTTTTTCTGGACAAAGAGAGCAAGTGTCACGAAAATGACCTTTGCCCCCACAGTAAAGACACAGACCAAGAGTTCTGCGCCTAGCACGTTCCTCAGGGGATAGCCTGGTCCGACCCAGCTGCATGGGTTCCTCAGCTGGTAGGAGATGCTCTACGGGTCGAAGAGAGGGGAGCTCAGGCTGACTAAGAACCAAGGAGTGCTGGCGTTGCTTTTCTAAGGTCCTCTCCTGAAAGCGAATATCGATCTGGTTACACAAGGAGATAACGCCGGCCAGATCAGTGGGGATGGTTCTTCCAGCTAATTCATCCTTCACTCTATCAGACAGGCCATGCAAAAAGGTTGCGACTAAGGCCTCATTGTTCCAGCTCAACTCAGCCGACAGTATGCGGAAATGAAGGGCATACTGTCCCACAGAAGCAGACTCTTGGCGGAGACGTAAAAGGGCGCTGGCCGCTGAAGAGACACGAGCCGGTTCTTCGAAGATATTCCGAAAAAGTTTCAAGAAGCCAGACAGGCTAGAAACCACTGGATCATTCAGTTCCCACAGAGGGGCTGCCCAGGCTAAAGCTTCACCAGAGAGGAGGGAAATGATATAGGCTACCTTAGCCCGATCAGACAGGAAGTTTTGGGGCTGGAGCTCAAAATGAATCGTGCATTGGCTAAGGAACCCCCTGCAAGCCTTGGAGTCCCCAGAGAAACGGGACGGAGCTGGCAGTTGTAGCGAGTGTGTGGCTGCGACTGGTGCAATAGGTGCAACCGCTGATTGTATTTGAGGTTGCGGATTCAGGGTTCCCAAGGAGGCCTGAAGCTGCTCGAAGCGAGAAGCCAGATCCTGGAGGAATCGCATCACCTGGGTCTGATTTGATTCCTGGGTCTCAAGTCTGCGAACTATGCCCTGCAATGGATCATCCGCGGGAAGCGGGATGTCAGCCGGGTTCATGGCTGATCAAACTGTCAGGGTCACCTGTGGCCAGGTGACAGATGCACACCGTAGGGGGACAGGAGTGCACCGCGAGGTAGTGAACCCTATGGCTGGCTTCTGTGGATAGGAAACTGGGTGGTTGTGGAAAGCGGGACCAGAGGAGCACAACCGGGATCCCAACGGAAGCGAGAGCCAAGATTCCCCAGGGCGCGGAGTCTAAGACCCAGCTGGTCTTCTCCAGGGCCTCTAGTGGTGAGGATGTTACGCTGCAGGCTGGGACCAGGTCGCGACCCCTGGAGTTTCCTAGCTCACGCCCCGTAGGATAAGGGGAAGCAGCAGCACACGATAGAGAGAACCGAATAACAAGCCGAAGGTCAGGGGCCACAAGCAGACAGGGATAACGAAGAACGAGCCGAAGGTCAAGGGTCACGAGCAGACAGGGATGGTCGGGGACAAGCCAATAACGTAACAGAGAGACAGACGTAGCACACGGCAGGCAGGAACCCAAACACACAATGCCTAACAAACACGTTGATCAGCAAAGCAGGCTTGCAGTGCACAGGTTAATATAGTGTTCAGTGATAGGGCCTGGGGTGGAGTCAGGCTGGGAGGAGATTATAAAGGAAGCCAGGTGAAGGAGGTCTGGTCTCTAGATGAACACATGAGGAGGAAGGTAAGATGGCAGACAAACACTACTGCATATCCATGACACCCAGGGCTTGGAAAGAAAGAGCCAAGGCCCAGCTGACCAGGTGGGAGAAGATCTTTTCCGAAGATGAATTCGATGTGGGGTGTGCAAGAAGTGCCACCCATCGGATCCGCCTCCAAGAAGATAAGCCCTTCCGAGAGAGGGTCAGGCGGGTCCCCCTGGCAGATCTGGAGGATCTGAGGGAACAACTTGTAGAACTAAAGAAGACTGGTGTGATCCGGGAGTCTAGAAGTCCCTATGCCTCCCCAATCGTGGTGGTCAGAAAGAAGAATGGGTCGTTGAGGCTTTGTATCGATTACAGGACTCTCAACAGGAGAACCATCCCTGACCAATACACCACGCCAAGGATAGAAGATGCCCTACAAAGTTTGTCTGGAGCCAAATGGTTCAGTGTGATGGACCTCAAGAGTGGGTACTATCAAATCCCTATGCACCCAGAAGACAGGGAGAAGACAGCCTTCATAACCCCGGTGGGATTCTTCGAATTCAATAGGATGCCTCAGGGTCTGTCTGGAGCTCCTGCTACCTTTCAACGCCTTATGGAGAAGACTGTTGGAGACATGAATCTTATAGAAGTCCTTGTGTACTTGGACGATGTCATTGTCTTTGGAAGAACCTTGGAAGAACATGAAGCCAGGTTGGAGAAAGTATTGAGAAGACTCAGCGAAGAGGGACTTAAGCTTTCCCCCGAGAAGTGTCGGTTCTACCAGTCTTCTGTGAACTATCTGGGGCACATAGTGTCTGAAGAAGGGGTGGCCACAGATCCTGAGAAGTTGGAAGCAGTCACTTCCTGGCCACGACCCACCACAGTAACAGAGCTCAGATCCTTCCTGGGGTTCTGCTCCTATTATAGGAGGTTTGTGGAGGGGTTTGCTCGGATTGCCCGCCCGTTGAATGAATTGCTAAAGGCAGAAGGGGAAGAGGATGACTCAGGGCCCAGGAGGCCTGGTGAGTCAGTTCAAGATCAGTGGAACCCAAGGTGTGAAGAGGCCTTTCATGCTCTGAAGAGGAGCTTAACCACTGCCCCAGTCCTGGCCTACGCCGACCCTACCAGACCTTATGAATTACATGTGGATGCCAGCCATGAGGGTCTAGGTGGTGTACTCTACCAAGAACATGAAGGACAACTGCGACCAGTGGCCTATGTGAGCAGGAGCCTGACCCCCTCAGAAAAGAATTACCCCACTCATAAGCTGGAATTCCTGGCCCTCAAATGGGCGGTAGTAGACAAGCTAAAAGACTACTTGTATGGGGCAGAGTTTACTGTGAAGACAGACAACAACCCCCTGACCTACCTCTTCACCACCGCGAAACTAGATGCCACCGGACACAGGTGGTTGGCCGCATTGTCTGGATTCAACTTCAGTCTGAAGTACAGACCAGGAGCCGGAAATAGGGATGCAGATGCCCTGTCCCGGAGGTCTCATGCCACGACAAATGACTGGGAAGATTGGACCCAAGTGGCACCGGACGGGGTGCGGGCCCTTTGTCAAGGGGCTGAATTCCAAGCCAGAGGAGGCTCCAGAGCAGAAGAAATAGGGGTTACCATGGTAGGAGTCCCCAAACACTATTGTGGGGTAACTCAACTGGAGGAAGACAACCTACCAAGACTGTCCAAGAAGGAGTTGAGGTGTGACCAATTGGAAGACCCCATGGGGAGATTGGTCCTCGAAGCCCTGGAGAATCAGGATCCCAACAAATTCCTACATCACCCCTCAAAGGAGGCTCACCTGTTGAGGAAGGAATTGGACAGGCTACAGGTACATCAGGGAGTGGTCTACCGAAGGGGCCCCTCTGATGACTCAGAAGATAAGTGGCAGTTATTTCTTCCAGAGAAGCACCGAGAGACTGTACTAATTGCCCTGCATGACCATCATGGTCACCTAGGGGCAGAAAGGACCTTCCAGCTTGTCAGAAATCGGTTCTATTGGCCCTGCATGAGGGCAGAAGTAGAGGAGTATTGCCATTCCTGTGCACGATGCATTCAGAGAAAGACCCTACCCCATCAAGCTGCCCCAATGGGCCACTTACAGAGTCAAGGCCCAATGGATCTGGTATGCATTGACTTTCTCTGCCTCGAACCCGACCTGAGTGGATTGGGGAATGTTCTGGTAATAACCGACCATTTCACCCGCTATGCTCAAGCTTTCCCAACCAAAGACCAGAAGGCATCCACCGTGGCCAAGATACTTATGGAGAAGTATTTTGTCCATTACGGACTACCACAGAGACTCCACTCAGATCAAGGAAGGGACTTTGAGAGTCGGTTGATCCGAAGACTTTTGGATTCATTAGGAATAAAGAAGACCAGAACCACGCCTTACCACCCACAAGGAGATGCTCAGCCAGAGAGATTTAACCGGACCCTGCTCAACATGTTGGGAACCTTAGAAACAGAGAAGAAGCAACACTGGAGTCAGCACATATCAGCCCTAGTACATGCCTATAACTGTACCACAAGTGACGCCACTGGCTACTCCCCTTATCGACTTATGTTTGGGAGAGAAGCAAGGCTACCTGTGGACCTGGCCTTTGGCACTTCTATAGACAATACCTCAGCTACATCCCACAAGGGATACATGGACAGACTTAGACGTAGCTTGCAGGTGGCCTATGAACAAGCCCAGGCGGCTTCGGATCAAAGGGGGGCCCGCAACAAGAGAAATTTTGATCTGAAGGTTCGAGTGCAAGATCTGCAGCCCGGGGACCGAGTACTGCTACGCAATCTGGGGGTCCCTGGAAAACACAAGCTTGCCGACAGGTGGAGATCTGAGCCCTATGTTGTCTGTAGGAAGTTGCCCGGTTTGCCTGTCTACAAACTAAAGCCAGAAGGAAAGGTGGGTCCACTGAAGACGTGGCATCGGAACCACCTGCTCCCACTTGCTGAGGCAGTCAGAATACCTCCCGTGAGAGACTCCCCTGAACCGGCCTCTATCCTGGATATTCCTAGGCCGAACACTCGGTCCCAGACCTCTCGAGCCAAAGATGGGGAGGCCTCCCAATTGAGTACAGAAGAAGGTGGAGAACTGGACTGGCTGTGGCCTCCCTCGACTCTGGGAACGTCCGCCATAGATCTCCCAAATGGAGGGGATACCCCAGATGCAACGCTGAATCCGGAGGCTACTGAATTCATACCCTTCAGTCCCTCAGCTGATTACTGGGAAGATGTTCCTGACACTTGCGCAGAGGAGGACTCTAGAGATTCCATACGTCAGTCGACTTCTGAATCAGAGGTTCCAGAACCAGCAATGTTACCTGAACTTACTCCTGAAGAAGAGCCTGTGGTGCCAGAGTCAGAAGCACCAAGAGAGCAGAGGGCTCGCAGAGTCATCAGGCCTCCCAAGAAACTAACTTACCCCCAAATGGGGACGAGCTCAGAGGACTCTGTTGTAACGGCTAGGAGAAGTGTTGAACAACCTGATCCTTCCACCGTCCATTTGGTGGAGGGCAACCCCAGCTCACTCTCTGGCACAGTTAGGCAGGCCACTCATGGTAGTGTGACCTGTGGGCAAGAGAGTTCCATCCCAAAGTTTTGGTGGGAATTTCCTATGCCAACATCATGCTCGACATTGTCCAAAATGGTAAACAGTATTTGTTGAAGTTTATCTTTGGGGACCAAAGAGTTCAAGTGGGGGGAGTGTGTAGCGGGGTGTTCCCCTTTAATGCAGAGAGACAAGAAGTTCCAGGTGAGAGGTGAGTCAGGAGGAAGTAAAGAGACATTATGGAAGTGAAAGCAGAGGAGAGAGAGACTACATCTCCCAGTACATCTTGCAGCACCCAGGGTGCATTGCTCCAGAACAGAGACTGCTGGGGCAGACTTTATAAAGGGGAGGCGGAGTTTTGGTCGCTCTCTTTGGACACCCCTCTCCTAGCAAGAGGATGTCTGTGCTGAACTGCTGTGTGCACAAGGCCTGAAGCCTGGGCCGTGTGCTCCTTTCCAAAGAGCCCTCTGCCAGCCTAGCAGAGCCTTAGAGACATCTAATCCTCCTTGCTGCAGTACACCAGAAGGATTGAAGACTTGGATGTCGGTGGATTCCTGTTCCTAGACGAATCGATGGAGGAAAAGGGACTTGGACTTGTCCAGGTGGTGAGAGCTGTTTAAAGACAGATACTTTATCTTTACTATTCGTTGGGATTACAAAGTTGTTCTTCAAGTGCACCACCGAGAGATTTCTAGCGAATATTGTTTCACTGAACTTCCATTTAGATCAGTCAGGCCTGACTGCATAGGTAGACATTGCTGGGTGTTAGTCTACCCATAAGGGGAAGTAGCTGTAAAAGGGCAGCGCTAGAGTTGCATAGCAATACTTTATTATTCTGATTACTCTGTTTATCTTTATTACTGTTTATTGCAGGGATCTGCAACTTGTTATACTGTTGTTTATTACTTGCCCATTAGCCTCAGTAAAATATCTGGGTAAAGTACATTTGGTGTCAGTTCCGCTTACTTTAATAGGAGTTTTAAAGTATATTCTGTGTATGTTTGTTATAGGACTGCGTCACCAACAGTTGCGATCACGCGGTCCTATCTCTCTATCACCAGCTGTGCCACGGGAGGTTAGAGCCGATTGCCGGGGGTTGACAGCGGTGCACTGCAGGGCCCAAATCAATATCAGCGGCTCTCTTAACTGGGGGTAGCGCTACATATGTTTGCCAAATTCAAATCTGTTCTAACAAAGGGTTAAAGCCTAAGTGCAGACAAAAACAGAAAAATCAGCTCAAGGGACATAATTTACAATTGACAGCCCAATATATGTATTTAGCCCCACAGCACTGGAAAATTACAGCGGCAAGGATGATGGTGGCTGGGGGTCAGAACAGGAGGAGAGAATTATTACTAACAGCAGAGGAATCAACACAAGGGACATATCCTATGGGCAGTAAGTTATGGACAGTAAGTTATGGACAGTAAGTTATGTACCATGTGCTGATATTTGTGTATCTGATTTTGGCTACAGTTAGGCTCTGAACAGAGGTGTAACTATGACGGCTCTGTTGTCATACTTGGTTCTACACCTGGATAGGAGGGGTGGCGGGGGAGGCATATAGTGGAACCGATGCACTCTATTTTCTTCTTGCAGCCTTTGAAATGGGAGGAAAGTGGAGGGGATTGGTTCCACTATATGCCACCCCTGCCACCCCTCCTATCAAGGTTACTTATATCCTGTCACCTCAGGGCCCTCATGGGCTGCCCTGTCCTCTCCTCCACCCACAGCGCTGATGGCTTTCACTCTCCCGTCTCCTGCCGGCTGCTGTGGGGCATGCTTTCATGATGGAATAGCAGGGAAAGGGGCCGGTAAATATGTAATTTAAAGGCCCTATTCTTTTCTGAATGGACACAATCAGTGATCGGTACTGATCACTCCTGTGTCTATGCATAACCAAAACATAGTAAACTGTTTGTGAATGAAGGGGAAGCTCTGTACAGAGCTATTCCAGACGATTCATTCTGTGCAGCTGAGGCTGCAGAGATGGAGATTGAGGGATGTGTCCTCAATCCCCATTCTCTGTCTCATAGGTAAAACATCAGAGGCCTGTTTAGACCCATGATATTTCACCAAAGCCCCAATAGGGCTCCTAAAACATTGTAAAAAATAATTTAAAAAAAAAAAGTAAAAAAAACAATACAAAAATAAAATAAAAAAAATAAAAAATGACTGATCCTATTCAATGCCCTACTGACAAAGTCCACCACCATACTGACACCATCCACTGCCCTACTGAACACATCCACTGCATTACTGACAATGTTCCCTGCTATACTGACGCCGTCCACTGCTCTACTGACTGACACCATTCACAGTCCTACTGACAACAGTGGTGGAACTTCCAGGGTCGCAAAGGTCACACTTGCGACCAGGCCCTGACGTTCCGCCACCGTGAGGTGGCCCCAAGATGGCAGGAACGAGGTCCACTGCAGACTATAATAATGGGCCCCATGATGGGAGTAAAGCAGTGGGAAGCTCAGCCTTTGATGGATTGGAATTCAGCCAGTTCAGTAGGGACTGGTCAAATTTTGATCCATGCGTGGCTGATCAAAAAAAAAAGATCCATTTATGGTCAGCCTAATGCCCCATACACACGATCCTTTTTCTTGCCATTTTTTTTTTCTTGCCGTTTTTCACGTAGTTTTTTTTCATGTTTCCTCTCAAGCCTGTCTTGTGTACACACGATCATTTAAAAAAACGATCAAGCAAAGCGCAGTGACGTATACCACGTACGACGGCACTATAAAGGGGAAGTTCCGCTCGAATGGCGCCACCCTTCATGTTAGTAAAGTTTGTTGAGCAACGATTCGCGCTTTTAAGCCTCGTGCTTTTCAGTCCGTTACAGCGTGACGAATGTGCTATCTCCATTACGAACGCTAGTTTTACCAGAACGAGCGCTCCCGTCTCATACTTGATTCTGAGCATGCGCGTTTTTTTTTCACGTCGTTAAAGCATACACACTATCATTTTTCACGTCGTTAAAAAAAACGACATGAAAAACGACGTGAAAAAAGAGAGCATGTTCGAAATTTTTAATGGCCGTTTTTCACGTCTTTAAAAATGCTCTGGAGCCTACACACGATCATTTTTAATGGCCATTTTTAAAAATGGCATTTTTAACGGCATGAAAAACGATCGTGTGTATGGGGCATTAGCCTTTCTATTGGAACATTCTCACTCTTTTTCAGAAATGCTAGCAATCTAACATGACACCTTCTCCTAAGAAACTCTAAAAGGTAAGAAAACTGAAAAAAAATTAAAAAGGCATGCCGAGGGAAAGAAAACATATAACAATCCTATAGCGCACAATTCACTGAGCGATATGTTACCGCATCTGAGTATGCGGTAAGATATCGCACAACGTTCATAAAAAAAAAACTGTGTAATTCACAAAGAAACTCTCCTGAAAAACTTGCATGTGTTATCTTTCCAAAAATACCTCATGAAATCGTGGGGTAGATTATCGCAAGCATCTCGCATGACTGTACCCGATCAAGGTACCCGATCAGTTAGATATAGAGCTCCATTATACGTTGCTTAGATATCCTGAACTTCTGCAGGGTATCAGAGAATCTGAGAATTGATCCAGCAGTGTGCGCTCCTTGAAGGTTCTTTCCTTCAAAAGGATCACTTGACATCATCTCCTCCTCCTCCTCTGTATTGCTTTAAATTCCAGAAGACTGGATTCAAAGAGCTCCATTTTAATTCGATATCTCGTTTGACAGCCTCCAAAAACAACTCCTCACATTCCACACTCCTCTGACACCCCACAAATCTTCAGCTTGCACTTTCCCACCTTTTGTTAAAACCAATCACTGAGGCGTCTGACGTTGCTATAGTTACCACATAGTTATCGCAGTACTTTTTTTTTTTTTTAAATCAGATCATTTTTATTGAAAACAAACACAAAAAACAACTTATTTTTTCCATTGCACTACACAAAACATATCCTATATCTGTGAGGACACATAAGTATCAATCTTCAAAGACCGTGCGGTCTAATATGTCATTTGCTCATACAATAATAAACATAACAATACATTCAGAAATAAAGATATGATAGTATACTAAGGCAGCTGTGAATGTAAGGCCCCTTTCACACATACGGACCGTATGTCCACTTTTTCATCCATCCGTTTACGGACGAAAAAGGGACATACATTGGTCCCTATGAGATCGCGGGTGTCAGCGGATGAAACATCCGCTGACACACAATCTCATCCGTGTCCGCAATGCTCCGTTTTTCTGGATAAAAAAAATTCTATTTTTCTATCCGTCTGCGGAGCGGATCGGATGAACACGGACAGACGGTCCGTGTTCATCCGATCCCCCCCCATAGGGGAGAACGAAGATCTGACAGGGCGGTCCCCGCACACTGTGCGGGGACCACCCTGTCATCCGCCGGCTCAGCGGGGATCAACGGAGCGATCCCCACTGAGAAAGCGGAGGTTCACGGGGCGGATCTTCACGGATCCGTCCCATGTGAAAGGGGCCTAAGACTTTGGTCTCGTTACATGTCATGTGAGTCCTCCGTATGTCATACTGTCCCTCTCCCCTCCCGGCCCTACCAGGGCCACTGAGCAGATCAGGGTATCTCCATCCCCTAACCAGCGGGGAAGAAACAGGATATGTGGACAGCCGCACTCCGAGAACCATCAAGGTTGCCTTTATTTAGGTAAAACACACATGAGGCACTGCAAGTCACAGCAAAATAAACAGACACAGCAGACGCGTTTCGCACTAAGGTCTAGTGCTTAGTCATTGCACCTAACCAGCGGGGAGCGGTGTGCAACATTTTCCTACATTAACCGGTGGGTAAAACAAATAAAAATTGACCAGTACTTAAAGAGGAAGAAAACCCTGATGGGTTTTACTTCCTCTTTTTTCCCCTGCAAAGTAAAAGCATAATGGGCTAAGTATGCATCGCATACTAGCCCATTATGTTGCACTTACCTTCCAACTAAGCCCGCAATGTCTGCAATGTCCCTGCTGGTGGCCGCATCCATCTTCCCCCCCTTCTTCCTTCCGGGGCTGTCGACTCCGGCTCTGTGACTGGCCAGAGTCGCGTGACGTCACTCCCGCGTGTGCCCTTTATTCAGTGCGCATGCGCCGATGACGTTGGCACAAGCGTATATGGTAAATATCTCCTAAACTGTGCAGGTTTAGGAGATATTTACAGTACCTACAGGTAAGCCTTATTATATATATATTATAGGCTTACCTGTAGGTAAAAGTAGTGTTACTAGTTTTACAACCACTTTAATTACCGCATGCATTTATTTACCGTTTTTCCCTTTGAGAATTGACTTTAATGCCTTTTTTTTTTTTTTTTTGTTCAAACATTTTTATTGAGCTTCATATACATATACAGGATAATCACTTGTGTAACATGGGCAATACATCATCCTTCAATACAAGAAAAAAAAATGCAAAATAAAACAAAAGAGGAAAATAAGAAAAAAAGGGGAGAAAATAATTGGAGAGAGTAAAATACAGGAGGACAAGAGGAGAGGTCCTCGTGACTCATTCAATACAGGGTATTTATCCATAGGTGTAGTCCTAACATATCTTGTTTTATGCAACATTCTATGTTTTCAAGTAAGAGTATTTGTCATATCTAGCCAGCGGTCCCAAATCTTGTTATACTTGGAGGGGCAACCTCTATTTATATATATAAATTTATTATAAGGTAGGCTGCTATTGATCTCGGATTTCCATTCTTCGAATGTGGGGGGTGTCTGTCTCATCCATTTTCTGGCGAGCACCTTCCTAGCTAGGAATAATGATTCGCGTAAGAAGGTCAATGTAAATTTATCACTATCAGGTTCAGGGAATATCCCCAAAATGCATGGTTTCGGGGTCAGAGTGAGAGGTGAGCCCATAGTGTCGTGGAGGAATGCCACAATTTGTTTCCAATATCCCTGAATTTTAGTGCAGGTCCATATTAAATGGAAGAACGTCCCTGTCTCGTTTAGGCACATAGGGCAAGTACTTAGGTGTTCTGGTCGGAATTTGGAAATGCGAAGCGGGGTGAGGTATGCCCTATGTAGAATGTACAGCTGTGTCAGCCTATCCGACAGTCTGGGTGATACCGTCTTACAGGCTTCCAAAGCCTCTCCCCACTCTTCATCATCCATCTCTCCCACCTCCTCCGTCCAGCGTGGTTTGATGTCATACGCCATTTTCGCTGATGGTGAGGTAAGAAGCATGGAGTAGAAGGCAGATATGAGTTTTTGTGGATCTGAGCTCTTGACTATAGCAATGATTGAATTGGGAAAAGGCTGCGGCAATATATTTGAGAATTGTGTGAACATGGCGTGTCTCACCTGCAGGTATCTATAGTACATGTGGTCCGGAAGGGCATACTCCTCTTGTAGAGCGCAAAAAGATTTTAGCTCGCCATCCAAAAGGAGTTGGTGTAAGTACCTGATCCCGTACATATCCCAAAGCCCTGCCTCAGAGATTCGGGACAGCTCGGTGAGTAGCTTGTTGCGCCACAGTGGGGTGTAGTCATTAAGCGGGGTGACCTTTAGTTTGGCCATGGCGACATCCCAGATGCGCCTGTAGTGATACAGAAGGGTGTTCCTTCCAGTTGGTTCCGTGCACCGAAGTCCCGTTGCTATTTCACTAATTGGGTCCAGTGGAGGCCGCATCAAAGTGCGGCAGCTCAAGACGGCAAACCTGTCCCTATCCGTTTTGTCTATGTGGAACAGCTGCGATAATTGCGACGCCACATAGTACAGGTTAAGATCGGGCATGGCCAGACCTCCCAAGTCAGTGGGATTTTTCAGTGTTCGCCAGGCTAGCTTATGCCTGCTGTTTCCCCAGACAAAGGGTTTAAGCAACGCTTCAAAGCACTGGAAGTGTCTAAAAGGGATGTATACTGGGGAGTGCCAGACGACATATAATATTTTAGGGAGGAGAACCATCTTTATCAAATTGACGCGCCCCCACACCCCCAGCGGCAGACGGGACCAGAGTTGAATTTTGGATTTAATTAAAGTGTATAAGGGTTCAATGTTCAGGGTAATATATTCCGTTGGAGACCTGGAAACAGAAATCCCCAGATATTTGATAGTGCTGGCTCTGGTGAGTGGCAGCTGTGCCTGTGCATGTGAAGGTGGGAATATATCAATTGGAAGGATTTGAGACTTATCCCAGTTTATCCGAAGGCCTGAGAACGAACCAAACCGGTCAATAGTGTCTAGAGCAAGGTGCAGGGAGGGGCCCGAGTCCGCTAAGTATAATAAGGTGTTGTCAGCGTACATGCTGATCTTTTCTACTACATTAGCCCTGGATAGACCCCGGATCCCCTGATTATCCCGAATGGATATAGCCAGGGGTTCAGCCGCCAGGGCATACAAGAGTGGGGACAGGGGGCAGCCCTGCCGCGTGCCCCTAGTAAGGCGGAATGTATCTGACGGCCATCCATTAGCCACCACCCTAGCTGAAGGGTCCTGGTAGAGAAGCCGTATCCATTTAATGAAGCGGGCTCCGAAACCATACCCCTCCAGGCATCTCCAGAGGTATCCCCACTCAACAGAATCAAATGCTTTGGCCGTATCTAGGGTCACCACCACCCGTTCCCCTATATTATGGTGTGTGGCCTGGAGGTTAATATGTAATTTCCTAAGGTTAAATGACGTGTTCCGACCAGGCATAAAGCCCGCTTGGTCCTCATGTATAAGGGAAAGGACAACCTTATTTAATCGAGTGGCCAATATTTTCGCTAGAATTTTAATGTCTGTTTGAAGTAGGGAGATGGGTCTGTAGGATTCCGGGTAACCTGGGTCCTTACCTGGCTTTGGGATCAGTACTATGACTGCTTCTCTCATGGTAGGGGGCAGAGCTAAATTATCATACAAATAGTTATACAGTGCCAGGAGTTTGGGGGTTAGTAGCTCACTATACTGTAAATAGAATTTGATGGGTAACCCATCTGAACCCGGGGCCTTGGACCTAGCGAAGGTGGCTATGGCCTGCGATATTTCACTACTGGTTAGGGGTTCCTCTAGCAGTGATACTTGCTCCTCTGTGAGCTGGGGGAATGAGATGTTCTCTAGGAAGCCCTGCATCAGTGTCTCATCGGCAGGTGCCCTAGATGTGTATAATTCTGAGAAAAAGTCTCTAAATTTTGAAGTAATCAGGGGGGGGTCCGTAATGCGTTCCCCATCTTGCCCGTGGAGTGATATAACCACTGGCGGGCGGTCTTCGCTGTGGATCATATACGCCAGGAGTTTACCAGCTTTATCTCCGTGTTCAAATTATTTTTGTCTTGTAAAGAAGAGTTTACGCCTAGCCCTTTCATAATGCATCTGATTAACAACCCTAGTATGTAACCGGAGAAGATCCGCCTGGGCCGGTGTGGGATCCAGTATAAACTGGCGTTCCGCTAATTCAAGGTTCGCCTCCGCCCCAGCCATGGAGGCTGCGGAATCCCCCTTAATTTTATTGATGGCAATACTTAGGGCTGACCTAGCATGCAATTTAAAGGAGTCCCACACTGCCGCCGGGGATGCTGAGGGGTCATTGACCTCAAAATACTGATTAAATTCCTGTAAGAGACCATCATCCTCAGGGAGCAGCGTGAGCCAAAAGGGGTTGAGGCTCCACGCTCGGGGGGGTCTATTGATCGGTACACTAAGTGTGATCCAATAAGGACAATGGTCCGACAGTAACCCAGGTCCAAACGCCGCCTCCCTCAACCTAGGGAGGAGGGGCTTGGACAATAGGATAAGGTCGATACGGGACATCGTGTTGTGTGTGGTCGAGAAACACGAATATTGTCTGGTGTGTGGGTATAAATACCACCATGAGTCCACCAAATTAAAGTTGGACAGGAGTCTAGAGAATCTGGTGGCGCGTGGGGTTCGCGCATGCAGATTAGCGGGCCGCAGCCTATCAATTGCAGGGTTGAGGGTCTCATTAAAGTCCCCGAGCCACACAGCCTTCACTGTAGGGAATCGGGACATATATGTGAATCCCTCAGCGATAGTGGTGGAGCTAAATGGAGGGGGTACATAGAAAGCCATCACTAGGAGGGGCTCCCCATAGATTTTAACATAGGCAAAGACATATCTCCCTTGTGGGTCAGATGAGACATCACACAACTCAAACTGGAGGGATTTTGCCACCAGGATTGAGACTCCACGAGCGTGGGACGTGTGGGTAGAATGTACCGCCCACCCGATCCACGGTCTGCGGAGCGCCAGCTGAAGTCGACCCTCAACATGTGTTTCCACCAATACAATTATGTCTGCACGTTGTTTTTTAAGGAATGTAAGGGCTGCCGATCGTTTAACCTTGTCCCGCAGGCCCCTCACATTCCATGTAAGCAACTTTATAGCAGCCATATTATCTAGATAAAAGTAGACATGCAGGGTGAATTATGGGCAAAGGCCAAGACAATAAATGTACAAATTTTTTCAGTGCATTATTTCCTCTACCTAGGCATATCAGAAGAATCACGAGTACTAGTACAGAACACAACCATTTTGCATAATTAAACGGACTTGTATTGCCAACCCAAAACTTAAACACTCCCTCCCCCCACCCCGCCCTACACCCTCCCAAACTGGCGTGGGCATCATCCCTAAACTTGTTGTACCCATCCCTCAGGTGGCAGGGGCTAGAGTCAAACTCAGGCTAATGTCCAACAGGGACATAAGTCAGCAGCTGGTATAGGATTAAGAGGCTCAGGGCCAAGTAGAGATAGGGTGACAAAAAGAGGGTAATAAGGCCTGACCTCAATAGTCCAAACTCGTTGAATCTCTCGTATAGCCCTGACCTGTGGAGTTTGCCTGCTATGATCAGCAGAACTCTGCAGCTAGCCCCCCTGGTAATTACCAGTGGTCCTGAGGTGGGTTGGGCGAAAGTACACTGCAGCGTGTATCTTCCGGGCAGGTCAACATCATGTCGGAAGTCTCCGTATCTATTAATGAGGAGGTTGTTGCATCAGTTCTCAAAGGGGGAAAAAAATTATAAATGATAAACGGCGAGCAGGGCCCAATATGTTGGCAATCTGGAGCTAAGGTGATAAGTCAAACAGAGCTGCACAGTGCAGCATTACAGGATTCAACAGGTCAATATGTCGCAGTCTCTCTGCTTAGTCTCACCCAGCACAGGAGCAATAGGTATGGGCACCAGCAGGCTCAAAAAAGAAGAGAGAGGGGGGAAGGGGGGGGAGGAGGACCGGCGAATGCAACCTCATGTCGCAAGGATAGGAATAAGAAGTACCGTGGTCTCTGGAGGCCGCATCCACTCGGCCTTAACAGCAGTCGGCTTCCGGAGTTAGCGCTCTTCAGCGCCACGGCCCTCGCGTCTTTCCAGCCAGGTAATCGCTTCTTCAGGGCTTTCAAAGAAGAAGGCTCGGTTATCCGCCTCCACCCTCAGCTTAGCTGGGAACAACATGGCGTACTTCAGGTTTTTATTTCTGAGCTTGAGCTTTACTTCTTGGAAGGTCTGGCGTCGGCGTTGCACATCCGCAGAGAAGTCAGGGAAGACTGCCACTCTGCCTCCACCGAGGGGTATGTTGCCCTTCTCTCTGGTCAGCCTCAGCACCATATCCCGGTCTTTATAGTTCAGGAACTTTGCTATAAAGGTACGAGGAGGAGCGCCCGGAGGGGGGGGTTTTGCTGGCATCCGATGAGCTCTCTCCACCGCCAAAATGGCGGAGAAGGCTTCCCGGCCGTAGGTGGAGATCAGGAGTTGTTCCAAATAGGTGGTCGGATCTCTACCCTCCACACCCTCCGGGAGGCCAATGAAGCGGAGATTGCATCTCCTGAGACGGTTCTCCATCTCATCCTGCTTCACGAGCAGCATGGTGATCTGCCTCTGCATGCGCTCAGTCCCCGCCTGTAATGGCGGGATAGCATCCTCCACCAGGCCCAGTCGGTCTTCAGCCTCTGTAACTCTGCCACGGAGCGTCTGAAAGTCCTGGCGAATGAGTGAAATGTCGACTTTCACCTCTTCTATCTGTGCTGTGAGAGCAGTCCGGCACAGCGTTATAGCCTCGAGGAGCTTTGCTCCGTCCACCACCGCTGGGGGAGGGTCAGTACTCGAGGCCCCGCCATCTTCCCCCGCTTCCTCTCCCTCCGCCCGCCGATACTGTGCGCGCCTGTTCGCGGCCGCGACTGCCGCCACCGCCGCCGCCTTCTGAGCCTTGGTCGGGGACATCTCACAGGGATCTTCCGGTATTGTAGAGACTTTGTAGGGTAGTTTAGGGTCTCAGGATAAGGTATGTGCAAGGATCATAGGACGGAGCTCCACTTAGATGCGACCTACTCCATGCCGCGCTAGGCCACGCCCCTGACTTTAATGCCTTTTTAATGTGGTATTAAATAATAATTTTGGTGTTTCCACTAAATACCGCTTACGAGCAATAGTGAATTGACATTTTCATTATCGCACGCATTAAGCGGTCACGTGACCGTCATAACGCATTCAATAACCTTTAGTGATTTGTGCCCATAGTGTTGTTTTCTCGAATCTGTTCGGCTACCACCTATTTCATCTGGGTCTAATCATCTGTATCAACAAATGAGAAATACTGATATTGAATGACTGTAAAGCAATCCCTTGTCTATAGAGCTAAAGCACTATTATCAAAAATGCTTTAAAACTTTGTAATAATAAAAACAAAATCACACACACACATAACACACATAACACATTTACAAAAAAAGGGTTTATGTAGGAAGTTAACATTTTATGTCCACAATAGCCCTAAAACCATAACATATTAGTTGTACCTGCAATGTTCCTTGCAGGAACAAGGGACATTACATTTTTTCCATATGTTTAACTATGCCAATTTATATCCAGCACACTAAGTCCGCCAGCGCACTCTATTTTTTAATGAGTATCAATTAATTAAAGAGAATGGCTGGATGAGCTCCAACCAGGGAAAACTCCAGGATGTTTTAAAAAGTCTCTCATTCACTGTGACACGCAACCGGTTTGTTTCCTCTGGAACTAATGTATCTTTTAATGATCCACAGAGGATAAATATCCCTTCCAAAAGATGTTCTTAATAAATCATATAATTATAGGACATACACTTGTCACAAAAACAGTAACCTAACCACTGCAGCAGTAGTCCAATATAATCATTTGCATGTATGATACTGTATATACAAAGACATGCAACATCAACTCCATTATTGCCCTTGCCTTATTTGTGTACAGGATACATAAAATGAGCTTAAAGCGAAATTCAAACCAAAAATGGAACTTCATCTTTTTTGAATCCTTTCCCCCTCCAGTGTCACATTTGGCACCTTTCAGGGGGGAGGAGGGAGCAGATACCTGTGTAATCCAGGTATTTGCTCCCACTTCCAGGCATAGGTCGCACAGCGACCTACATCACGTCCGGCGCCTCCTCCTCCCCCCGCTGTCTTCTGGTCCCAGAAGACAGCGGGGACCAGTGGGATCACGCAGCGCGACTTGCGCATGCGCAGTAGGGAACCAGGAAGTGAAGCCGCAAGGCTTCACTTCCTGATTCCCTTACCGAAGACATCCAGGACAGGTAAGTGTCCATATATTAAAAGTCAGCAGCTACAGTATTTGTAGCTGCTGACTTTTAATTAATTTTTTTTCGGCGGAACTCCGCTTTAAAGAGGAGTAGAGTTGAGCGGACACCTGGATGTTCGGGTTCGACGGGTTCGGCCGAACTTTGGAAAAAAGTTCGAGTTCGGGACCAAACTTGACCCGAACTTGACCCCATTGAAGTCAATGGGGACCCGAACTTTTGAGGACTAAAATGGCTCTAAAAAAGTAATGGAAAGGGCTAGAGGGCTGGAAATGGCAGCACAAATTTGTTAAGAGCATGGCAAGTGCTCTGCAAATAAATGTGGATAGGGAAATAACTTAAAATAACATACAAAAAAAAAAAAATATGCTGGAGGCCCCCTTCTCAGCAGAAGAGGTACAGGAAGTCATTAAGAACCTCAGAAACTCAACGGCACGATGCCACACATATGGTGGGAATGCCCCAGAATACGCCCTTTCTGGAAAAAAAGTATTCAATTTAATGGATAAGCTAGTGGGAAAATAAAATACTTTGAAATTAAAAAAAAATTCAATTATAATCTTGACCTAGGAGGACGAGGTCCATATGGAGTAGGAGGTTGAGGTGGCGGTGGATGTGGCTGTGTAGGTGGAAGCGGCGGTTGAGGAGGATGAGGTAGCCAACACTGGTTCAAAAATACAACAATGGCTGGGTTAGGCCGGTGATGTGTCGAATTCTGTCCCCCGTCGGATAGTCCGCCCTGTACTGTGCTTGCTCAGTACATAGGACAAGGGGATTTCGAAAATCTCCGAAGACGAACGGCGCCTGCGCGGTGAGTCCAGATTCAAGCCACACCATCCGAGGTTCAAGCCGAGCCAAGCGAGGCCATGCCCGAAGCGCGGCGAGCGAAGCGAGCCCGTGAGGGGCCCTGTTACTATGTGCTACCGTATGTCCACTTGGATGGTGGGGCTTGAACCTGCACTCACGGCGCAGGCGTCGTTCATCTTTGGAGATTTTGTGAATCTCCTTGTCCTCTGTACTGCGCAAGCGCTGCGCCTGCGCAGTACGGGCCAGACACTATCCGATGGCCGGACAGTTTTTGTCAGAACACCGGTATACATGTCTATTCTGCACAAGGTACAGACAAGTCCTGTGGGATCCATGCCTGGTTCATTTGAATGAACGTGAGTTTGTCCACATTGGCTCTGGACAGGCGGCTGCGCTTGTCTGTGATAACGCCCCCTGCCGTGCTAAATACACATTCAGATAATACACTTGCTGCAGGGCAGGCCAGCACCTCCAAGGCGTAAAGGGCAAGCTCAGGCCATGTGCCCAATTTGGAGACCCAGAAGTTGAAGGGGGCAGATCCGTCAATCAGTACGTGTAGGGGTGCACATACTGCTCCACCACGTTGGTGAAATGCTGCCTCCTGCTAAGACGTTCCATCTCAGCTGGTGGTGCTGGTTGTTGTGGCGTGCTGACAAAGCTTTTCCACATTTCGGCCATGCTAACCCTGCCTTCTGAGGTGCTGGCGGTGCCCCGGCTGCGTTGGCAACCTCTGCCTCCTCCTCTGCCTTCGCCTTGTGCTTCCACCGTACCCCCCGCTGTCAGGTGGGAATGCCACCAGCAGCGCGTCTACCAGCGTGCGCTTGTACTTGCGCATCTTACGATCACGCTCCAGTGAGGGAATTAAGGACAGTACATTGTGCTTGTAACGGGGATCCAGCAGGGTGGCCACCCAGTAATCAGCACCAGTTAGAATGTGAACAACTCGGCGGTCATTGCGGAGACACTGCAGCATGTAATCGCTCATGTGTGCCAGGCTGCCCAGAGGCAACGAAAAGCTGTCCTCTGTGGGAGGTGTATCGTCTGTGTCTTCTGTATCCCCCCAGCCACGCACCAGTGATGGCCATGAGCTGGTCTGGGTCCCAACCTGCTGTGAACATGGTTCCTCCTCCTCCATCTCCTACATCTCATCCTCCACCTCGTCATCCTCCAGAACTGTGCCCTTGCTGCCGAACAATTGTGTACCTGGCATCTGTTGGTGCAGGAACCCACCCTCGTAGCCACTTGTAAATGACTGCCCTCAAAGCCTTGGAAATGATTCAGGTTCCTCCTCCTCCTCCTGTGCCACATCCTCTTCCATCATCGCCCAAAGCGTTTTTTCAAATAGGTATAGAACTGGGATAGTAATGCTGAGAACGGCGTCATCGGCACTGGCCATGTTGGTGGAGTACTCGAAACAGTGCAACAAGGCACACAGTTCTTGCATGGAGGCCCAGTTATTGGTGGTGAAGTGGTGCTGTTCCGCATAGCGACTCACGCGTGCATGCTGCAGCTGAAACTCCACTATCGCCTGCTGCTGCTCGCACAGTCTGGCCAGCATGTGCAAGGTGGAGCTCCTCCTTGTGGGCACGTCACATATGAGGCGGTGAGCCGGAAGGCCGAAGTTACACTGCAGCGCTGACAGGCGAGCAGCAGCAGGGTGAGAACGCCTGAAAGTGCGCACAGACGGCCCGCACTTTCTGCAGCAGCTCTGGCATATCGGGGTAATTTTTCAGGAACCTCTGGACCACCAAGTTCAACACATGCGCAAGGCAAGGGATGTGCGTCAAACCGGCTAGGCCCAGAGCTGCTACGAGATTTCGCCCATTATCGCACACCACCAGGCCGGGCTTGAGGCTCACTGACACCAACCACTAATCGGTCTGTTGTTCCATGTCCCTCCACAACCCCTGCGTGGTGTGGGGTTTTTCCCCCAAACAGGAACGTTTTAAAACTGCCTGCTGTCGTTTACCCCTGGCTGTGCTGAAGTTGGTGGTGAAGGTGTTACGCTGACCGGATGAGGAGGCGGTAGAGGATGAGGAAGCGGAGTAGGAGGAGTTAGCAACAGGAGGCAAACTGAAGCGCCCTGCAATCCTCGGTGGTGGAAGGACATGCGCCAAACTGCTATCTGCCTCAGGCCCAGCCGCCACTGCATTTACCCAGTGTGCTGTTAGGGAGATATAACGTCCCTGACCGTGCTTACTGGTCCACGCATCCATAGTTAGGTGGACCTTGCCACAGATGGCGTTGCGCAGGGCACACCTGATTTTGTCCCCCACTTGGTTGTGCAGGGAAGGGATGGCTCACCTGGAAAAGTAGTGGCGGCTGGGCACGACATACTGTGGGACAGCCAATGCCATCAGGCTTTTAAAACTCTGCGTCTCCACCAGACGGAATGACAGCATTTCAAAGGCGAGGAATTTTGAAATGCTGGCATTCAGGGCCAGGGATCGCGGGTGGCTAGGGGGGTACTTCCTCTTCCGCTCCAGTGTTTGGGAGATAGAGAGCTGAATGCTTCCATGGGACATTGTGGGGATGGTTGGTGACCCAGGTGCTAGTGTTGCTGGCAGATCCTCTGTTTGCGGGTTGGCAGGTGCCACTGTCACTACAGAGGTGGATGAAGAGGCCGAGACTGCAGCAGAAGAGGAAGCAGGAGGAGCCAGAGACCTTTCTTGGTTTTTGAGGTGTCTACTCCACTGCAGCTCGTGCTTTGAACTTAGATGCCTGGTCATGCAGGTTGTGCTCAGGTTGAGAATGTTTATGCCTCGCTTCAGGCTCTGATTGCACAGCGTGCAAACCACTCGTGTCTTGTCATCAGCACATTGTCTGAAGAACTGCCACGCTAGGGAACTCCTTGGACCTGGCTTTGGTGTGCTCGGTCCCTGGCTGTGTTGGGCAGTAGCCGACGTACTGTCTAGGGGACGGACGCTCCGCTTTTGCACCCTGCTTCCTCTTCTGCTGTGCTGGTGGCTCTGTGCGACCACTGCCTCTTCCTCCGAACTACACTGGTCACCTGCATGACGTTGATTTCATGTGGGGTCGAGGACCTCATCGTCCTCCACATCATCTTCCACCAAGTCTTCACCCCTGCCCTCCTTGTCGGTCTGCACAATTGCGAAAGCAGCAGCAGTTGGCACCTGTGTTTCATCATCATCCGAGACGTGCTGCGATGGTCCTCCCATGTACTCATCATGAAACATAAGTGGTTGGGCATCGGTGCACACAATCTCTTCCACTTCTGGGGCAGGGCTAGGTGGATGGCCCTGGGAAACCCTGCTAACAGAGTCATCGAAAAGCAGAAGAGACTGCTGCATGATTTGGGGCTCAGACTGCTTGGCTGATTTGCAAGGGGGTGAGGTGAAAGACTGATGGACATCGGCTGCAGGTGCCAACTCTGATCTTTCATCAGGAGACTGGGTGGGAGACAATGTGAAGGAACCGTTGGCACTGTCAGCAACCCAATCTACTATCGCCTGTACTTGCCCTGGCCTCAACATTCGTACAGCCTCATTAGGCGCGACCAAATACCGCTGCAGGCTCTGTCGCCTACTCGCACCTGAGGAAGGTGTTTCACTTGTGCGTGTAGCTGGCACAGATCGACCACCTCCTCTCCCTGCAACAGGAGCTCCACCAGCAGCACCACGACCGGGGCCACGTCCCTTCTTTGACGTTCTCATATTTTCCAAATTTAGGATCTTGCCCTAAATGGGTGTTTTTGCAATAGCAGAATACACCCACAGTATGTAAACGGTGTATCTCACACCTACAGAAATGCAGAAAATGCTATTCCAAAAAAATGTTTTTGCCCTAAAAAAAAATTATTTGAATAGCACAATAGAAGAAAAATATATAAATTGTGTATCTCACACCTGCAGATATACAGAAAACACTGCAATTTTTTTATTTTTTTTGCACTAAATGTGTGTTTTTGCAATAGCAGCATACACCCAGAGTATGTAAACAGTGTATCTCAAAACCTACAGAAATGCAGAAAATGCTATTTAAAAAAAATGTTTTTGCCCTAAAAATGTTTTATTTGAATAGCACAATAGAAGAAAAAAATTTAAATTGTGTATCTCACACCTCCAGATATGCAGATAACACTGCAAAGTATATTTTTTTGCCCTAAATGGGTGTTTTTGGAAGAGCAGAATACACCCACAGTATGTACAAGGTGTATCTCACTGTAACATATGCAGTGCTGGTGCACTGAGCTTGCAGATAAAAGTTAGATTTTCTCTGGCACTGGGCTCATGGCAGTGTAAAAAGACTGTGCACTGTAACCCAACCAGGTAAATCTATGTAGATCGCTGAGTTATTAGAATAGATTTCTGAATCTCGACTCCTAGATAATTCTCTCTCCCTAAAAGCAGCAACAGGAACCTTGCCCTACACTGTCTATCTTTTCTCTCAGTGCAGTGTAAAAAGCTTGTGCATTGCACCCACACAACTAAATCTATGTAGATCGCTGACTAATTAGAATATATTTCAGAATCAGGACTAACTCCTATCATGTAATTCTCTCCCTCACAGCAACAGCAGCCAGGAACCTTTCCCTACACTGTCTAAAGCAGAGTGACGTGCTGTACTGTGTGCCTCTAGCTTATATAGAGGCTGGGTCACATGCTGCACTGGCCAATCACAGCCATGCCATTAGTAGGCATGGCTGTGATGGCTTCTAAGGGCACACCAGTTAAACGAAAGTTGATTGGCTGCCCTGCAGCTTTTAAAAATGCGCCATTACATCGCCAAACACCGGACCCGAACATACAGTCAATTGTTCGGGTTCGGGACCCAAAAACCCAAAAGTTCGGGTTCGCTCAACCCTAAATAGGAGCTTCACCCTAAAGGAGAAGTTCCGCTTTAAGTCCTCCTTCCCCCCCTCTACCTAATTTGGCACGTAATGTTTGCAGGAGGGGGGGTACCCCTGCCTAGGGTATCCAAGCAGAAGTTCTCCTCTCTCCCTCCCCGCTGTCTTCTGGGACACTTCACAGGTCCCAGAACAATGCAGGACCTATCACAAAGCGCAGTGCGGCTCACGCACGCACAGTAGGCAGCCAGCTGTGAAGCCACAAGCTGTCACAGCCGGATGCCCACACTTAAGAAGCCGGTTCTAGGAACACAGAGCTAGTGAAAAACTAGCCCGGACCGCTCAATAATGATTAAGGCCGCATGTGGCTGAAATGTGTTAGCGGTGTTGCACTATATGGATATATTACCCTGTCTTTAGTAAAGTGATTTATACAGTCCCACATTGGAGTCCCGGCTTTCATCCCACACTAATTATATACGGCTTACAGGAGCTTGAGCCACAGCACCAATGCTCCTCTCAGCTCCTTGAGACCACCTGGGTTGAGTGCGATGAGTTGATTTTTCTCAGAAAATGTATTAATGTAGTTACCAAAAGCTGAGGTCCAATGCACATAAGTATTTAATGCTGCAAATTATTATTACATATTTATCACTTGCAGTTGGCAGGTGGTACCCTCAAGGCTACTCAACAGTTTTAAAAAGAGAATTCCAGGAATTAAAAAAAGCAAATAATCATACTCACCTAGGTGGATGCAGCACTGATCCAATACTGCATCTGTCCCCCGCTGCCTCTACACTGAGAACTAAGCGATCAAAGACCGCTGATCACTCAATTTTTGGTCTTCAGTCAGCAGAGAGCCGGTGATGGTCAATAACTGACTCTCTGGTCTGCCTCTCCAGCCCTCACTGGAGTGCCAGGCTGTACAGGGGGAGGGAGAGGTTGGCTCAGGCTCTCAGTGATGTGCTAGGTAGACTTTAGTCCGCTATCGGCTGAATACGGGTCGCAGAAGTGTAAAACTAATCACACTTTTATGGCCCACGAGAGAAGTAGGGCCAAAAAAACTTTGGCCCTTCTTCTCCTTTAACCAAACTGATTTGTTACCATGCTCTGATTAACCATAACAGGCTGTATAATTTGAATTTCTGCTACCACACACAGAATTAGTAAAGGGTGGTATACAATCTATTCCCTTAGCTAACTCATACTTACCCATATAGATATTCAGTAAAATAGTCAACAAGTCCACCCTGCTTTGCAAACAAACTGTCACATATGTACAGTGCATTTACATTAAAAAAAATTCAAACCATTCAAAAATGTATATTTTAGTTACAGGTAGAGCCTCGCTGGTCGGCTTCTAGGTTTTTATGTCTTGGTGACCTCACAAGTGAAATATAGCTTTAACACTTCTTGATTGTTCCTACCCATCTGACAGTTTTAAAGTGTTACTAAAGGCTCTTGCGCTTTTCATGGAGGCACCTGTGCGTACTCCCTCCCCAGGACCGTTGCTGCGTCCATTGACACAGACAGCGGGACTCACCCCCCCTCCCATATCACAGCTTTTGATTGACAGCAGCGGGAGCCAATGGCTCCTACTGCTATCAGTCTGACCAATAAGGAGGACAACAGGGGCTGGAGCCACTGCACTCATTTACATCGCTGGATCGGATTGGGCTCAGGTAAGAAAAAAGTGGTGGCGGTGTCTGGGAGTGGGGGGTCGGAGCTGCAGCACAAAAGGCAAAAGGTGAAAAAGCCTTAAAGGGGTTGTAAAGGCGAAAGTTTTTTTTTTTATCTTAATGCATTCAGTGCATTAAGATAAAAAGCCTTATGTGTGCAGCAGCCTCCCCAGGATCTCCTAACACTTACCTGAGGTCAATCAAATTCAGCTACCCAATCAGGGGAGAGAGGGGGCGGGCCTCCGTGTCTGAATGGACACAAGGAGCTGTGACTCAGCTCGGATACCCCATAGCAAGCTGCTTGCTGTGGGGGCACTGAACAGGAGGGATGGGTCAGGAGCACAGAAGAGGGACCCAAGAAGAGGAGGATCTGGGCTGCTCTGCACAAATCAACTGCAACAGAGCAGGTAAGTATAACATGTTTATTATTTTTATAGGAAAAAAAACAAGACTTTACAATCACTTTAAGGCTTTACAACCACTTTAAGTGTTTCTGTCCACCTTTCCATATTTCAATATATCCTGTTGCATTCTTCACAATATACATATATATAAAAAGATACAAAATGTAAAACATTTAACAGGGAGCGTGGGGGACTCCTGATAATTGAAACACACCGAAAATAATTATAGTTTTTCTTTATGATCAAGATTTCTACTACTTACTCAACTACACAAAGTGTTAACTTAATAACTTGAACTGCCTTAGGTTTTCACAGAAAACGAATAGCATGGTGCATATCTGCAGACTCAGCAACAACATTCAAGAGCAAAGGGACTAGCATGATAAAACATTCAGTTGTTACAACTTAATTTTTCAGAATCTTTTAATCTTTTAACAATTCCTCAAGGATAATACTGCCCGATTTTTCAGAAACTGCACTATAACCATTTCTCAGCTTTCACACTACAACAATTTCTCGCAGACATTAGTGAGCAATGCCTTACCCACTGGACGGATCGTTCAACAAGGGACCATGGATGACAAATATCTCTAGGATTACAATTTCTCATATATCACACTTTTACAAACTTAAAAGAAAGAATTTCCATGTATACATAGCATACTGTGCATTGAACATAAAAATTATAAAATAAAAAGCTTCTTTATAATTCTTTAAAAAGCTTCTTTAAAGTGACACTAAACTCACATTTTTTTTATAAAATAAACTAAATGCAATATGTCCAAATACCTGTAGAATGCACCTTCTATCTCTGTCTTCCTTTTGTTTCATCTCTCAATTGCATGCCTTTTTCTGCTAATCTCAGACTTCCTGTCCTAGGGTGGCTACATTGGTTCTCCATGCCCCTTTTGTGTATGTAGCCACCCTTTCCTACTCACCCCCATGTAGGGTGACCACATTTCCACACTACAATTCAGGGACACCCCCTTTCCCAAAAATCAGCTTGTGCTGTAACGAATCACAGCACAGTGATTGGACACAAGAGGCGGGATTTATGATTTCTCCAATCACAAACAGGGGGCAGGGATTGTGCTCCTTCAGGCATTCCTGGCCAGGACAAGTACTTTCAGTGAGTAAAGCGGTGATGTGGCAGCCTTTTTGGGGGGCATTAGATTGGCCTAGGGAGTTGGCTGTGTAAGATTCATTCCGGGACACTGTATTGTCCTGAAATGAAGGTGCCCGGGACAGACCTGCAAAATGCGGGACTGTCCCGGGCAATCCGGGACATGTGGTCACCCTACCCCCATGATGGGACTACACATTTACCTACGGACACATTCAGCTCTACGGGAACTGTAGAGGGGAATGTATTAAAACTGGAGCAACTAGAATCTGGGGCAGTTGTGTATGCCAACCAATCAGTTTTTATCTTTCATTTAACTGAACAAGCTGAAGATAGAAGCTGATTGGCTGCCTTGCACAGCTGCTCAAGATTCTGGCTACTCCAGTTTTGATAGATTCCCCACATAAAGCAGAGTGTGTGACCAGTGGCTGTGAGCTGCATCAGTGGAGGATAAGGAGCGAGCACAGTACAAAAAAGAAGCCTGAAAACATTGGTAGGACACTTTATTTAACTACTTGCCGATCAGCCGCCGCAGTTGTACCGCGGCAGGTTGGCACGACTGCGCGAATCGCCGTCATTGTACGTCAGACGCTTTAAGAAGCTATAGGGGGCGCGTGCGACGCCAGAGCATATGCACATGATCGGTGGCCGCAATGTCCGCCAGACACCCGCGATCGCTCCTCAGAGAGCCAGAATGGGGATCTATCAATGTAAACAGACCGATCCCCATTCTGAAAAGTAGAGAGAGATCTGCTGTTCCTAGTGATCAGGAACAGCGATCTCTCTACTCCCAGGCAGTACACTCACCCCACAGTTAGAAATATCTCCCTAGGGAACACTCAACCCTTTGATCGCCCCCTAGTGTTAACCCCTTCCCTGCCAGTGACATTAATAAAGTAATCAGTGACTATTTTTAGCTCTGACTGCTGTATAAATGTCAATGGTCCCAAAAAAGTGTCAAAGGTGTCGGATCTGTCCGCCGCAATGCCGTAGCCCCCCTAAAAATTGCTGATCACCGCCATTACTAGTAAAAAATAAATAAATAATAAAAATGCCATAAATATATCCCCTATTTTGTAGACACTATAACTTTTGCGCAAACCAATATGTATTGCGATTTTTTTTTACCACAAATATGTAGAATACATATTGGCCTAAGCTTTTTTTTTTTTTTTAATTGTCGCAAAAAATGTATAAAAAGAATAGCGCAAAAAATAAAAACGCAGAAGTGTTTGGGTACAATGTTGCACGACCACACAATTGTCAGTTAAAGCGACGCAATGCTGTATCGCAAAACATGGTCTGGTCAATAAGGGGGCAAATCCTTCCAGTCCTTAAGTGGTTAAAAAAAAATAAACACACAAAAAAACAAACAAAGCCACGGTATACTTGATATTTTAGAATGATTGATGTAAAAGAAATTAGAATTTTATTGTCACTTTAATATCTGTGCTTATCCAGAAAAAAAAAAAAAACAGTTTGGGACTGCCACCTGTTGGTTATGTTTGGTACCACATTGGCTGTATTTAAATATTTTCTTTAAATATTAGTCCAAGGAAACACTTATTACAATTTCAAAAACAGGATCACTCAGGAAATTACTTGCTACATTTATACAGATATTTAATGAGTAGCTCTAGCTAAAACATTTTCATTTTCATTTTGAATAGAGTGGGGAAGACTTTAAATATCTGTCACTTTTTTATTTTGGGCTGCCTGTGTCTCATTGGGAAGATGAAAAGTGCTCCATGAATGAAGGGGGTGGACGTTTCATTCACCCATCCCCCATTCATAGAGCACTTTTCATTGATGGAAGTTATAGTACAGATTTTACGAATAGGGGATGGGGGTAGAATGGGCGGGCATATTCAGCACTCTTCACGAGTGCCTGTGACAGGTCTAGCTGATCATATTAACCCCTGCAGCACCCGAAGATTATGGATGTGGGGGTATGGGGGGCAGATTAATTACATAGTTACATAGTTGGTGAGGTTGAATAAAGACACTAGTCCAACCAGTTCAACTTGTAGTGTACATGTGTGTGTGAGATTGTGTGTGTGAGTTTACATCAATAATAAATCCCAAATACCTGTATGTTGTGATTGTTAAGATGCCCATGTAATAGTATTTTTAAACTATTGACACTCTCTGCTGATACCACTGCTTGTAGAAGGAAGTTCCACATCCTTAGAGCTCTGACAGTAAAGAAGCCTCTACGCAGTTTAAGAATAAACCGCTTCTCTTCCAGTTTCAATGAATGACCACGTGTCTTTTTAAACTCCCCCCCACTGAAAAGTTTTTTCCCTATGCTAGGGTCACCACCAGTAAGGTATTTGTATGTCGATATGCTATCTCCTCTTAAGCGTCTGTTCTCCAGAGAGAATATGTTTAATGCCTGTAGTCTTTCCCCCATAGCTGAGGTCCTCTACTCGCTTTATTAGCTTTGCTGCCCTTCTCTGGACTCTCTCCAGTTCCAGCACATCCTTCCTGAGGACTGGTGCCCAGAACTGGACGGCATACTCAAGATGGGGCCGGACCAGAGTCTTGTAGGGTGGGAGAATTATCGTTTTATCTCTGGAGAAAATCCCCATTTTGATGCATGCCAATATTCTGCTGGCTTTGCTTGCAGTAGATTGACATTGCATGCCATTGCTGAGCCTGTCCTCTACTAGGACCCCCAGATCTTTTTCCATCCTGGTTTCCCCCAGTGGGTCTCCCCTTAGCGAATAACTTGCCTTTGAATTTTTAGCACCCAAATGCATTACTTTAAATTCATTAAGATTTCAACTATGAAAAGAGCCAGCAGCACAAGGGACACTCGCTGTGAACGGTAAAAAAAGAAAGAAAAAGACCTTAACCTAATGTAGGCTTTAATACCTTAACCACTTGCCGACCTGCCGCCGTCATTATAATGCGGTAGGCCGGCACGATCCTGCGAACCGTCATAGCTGTACGTTGGTCCCTTTAAGCGGGATAGCGGGCGCGCTGCACTGCGGGGTTGCGATGCTCGTGACCAGCGGTCGCAATGACCACCGGCCACGAGCGGCAGAACAGGGACTTGTGTGTGTAAACACACACATCCCTATTCTGTGAGGAGAGGAGATGCAGATTGTGAGTTCCTACAAGCTGGGAACCACGATCTGTTATTTCCTCTAGTGAATCCCATCCCCCTACAATTAGAACACACACTAGGGAACACAGTTAACCCCTTGATCGCCCCCTAGTGTTAACCCCTTCCCTGCCAGTGACATTTACACAGTAATCAGTGCATTTGTATAGCACTAATCACAGTATACATGCCAATGGTCCCAAAAATGTGTCAAAAGTGTCCGATGTGTCCGCCATAATGTCGCAGTACCGATAAAAATCACAGATCGCCACCATTACTAGTAAAAAAATATATATATAATAATAAAAATGCCATAAATCTATCCCCTATTTTGTAGACGCTATAACTTTTGCGCAAACCAATCAATATACGCTTATTGCAATTTCTATTACCAAAAATATGTAGAATAGATTTCAGCCTAAACTGAGGAAAAAAATACCTTTTTTTAAACAAAAAAAAAAAAATTGGGGATATTTGTTATAGCAAAAAGTACAAAATATTGTGTTTTTTTTTTTTTTTTTAAATAGTCACTATTGTTTTGTTTATAGCGCAAAAAATAAAAACCGCAGAGGTGATCAAATACCACCAAAAAGAAAGCTCTATTTGTGGGAAAAAAAAGACGTACATTTTGTTTGGGTACAACGTAGCACAACTGCGCAATTGTCAGTTAAAGCGATGCAGTGCCGTATCGCAAAAAATGGCCTGGTCATTGAGCAGCCAAATCTTCCGGGGCTGAAGTGGTTAATAACACAGAGAGTACTGTACATAATGCAGCAACAGATACCTAAAAAAAAGTCTGTTCAATATTCTTAGGTTGTTTAGAGCAGGTTACTATAAATACTTGCTCTTTGCAGGGCTGGTGCAAGGATTTTTGACACCCTAGGCAAAACCTAATTTTGCCGCCCCCATAGGCTCCACCCCTGACTCGACCACCTTTGCCCTGCTGATGTGACAGCAGGTGGTGCTATACAGGAAGCATCGGCTCTGCTTCCTCTAGCGCTGGCTCCAGTTCTGCACTGCGCCTCTAATTACACTACCGGTTGGACGGAGCAGCTGCCTGAGACTGAGTTACTTACATGCTGCAGCCTGCAGAGCATGCAGACGCAGAGGTAAAACCAGTGGCCGGGCGCCCCTAGGCAGCAGTGCACCCTAGGTGGTTGCCTAGTTTGCCTAGTGGTAGCACCGGCCCTGGCTCTTTGTACAACGTTATTAAATAGGGAAAAACGGTTGAAGTCATTATAAAAATGTTATCACTGAGCTGCACACTGGTCAGAACTGGACTCTATGTTAGTATAAGCTGAACATGGGTGGGCTGCTGTGGTCAAATTTTGTTAAAATGAATGTAAGATGTGTTTTAAAGGAAAGATCCTCATATTACATGTATTAGATAGAGAACATAGTCCCTCTATTCCCAGTTTTACTTTAATACTTTGTTAAGTCCTCAGCTTCACTAACTTCAGCACCAAATCCTTCACTCACAAAGCTCATCCATCAACCCACTTAGTGAGAGGACTCTAATTAGCCACTTAGACACTTTGTTTACATAGGAAGTATTGGGTGGGTGGGTGGTGCTCTACTTCAGGGGCGGAGACAGCCACTAAAGTCAGGAAAGTCATGCCGTTAATAAAGTAAAACCACAATCAGAGAGGAGCACAGAATTAGCTTTTCTGTGTATAAAATGTATTAGAAGGCATTTTACAGCAGAAGGCTGTGTTTGACCTGATCTGCCTAAAAAAATTTAACTCAGTAGGACCATCTGCATCCAAAGAAGCACATTGCAAAACAAAAAGGTCAAGCTCAGCCCCAGACATGTCATCACACCAGTGAAGTAAATAGGATTCTTCTGACCTGCTTTGAGGTGCAACAAAAAAAAACAACACCTTTCTACATTAGCCCTAAAGGGGCTGAGAACTTAACTTTAAGGCCCAGTTCACACCTATGCAAATTGGTTGAGGCTTACACAGCATCCAATTTGCATAACATTTTAAAATACATTTATTTTAATGAGGCTGGTTCACATATGTGCGATGCATTCGCACTGCGCATTGCCCAAAAAAGTGTGCGTTTTCTAGGCATTGCGTTCTGAACAGGAATTCTCTCCCTGCTCACTACACTTTCCCCCTCCCCCTCCCCTCTCCCAGGTCAGCAAATCCCCAGCTACAACGCAGATGAACCGCTGAACAGCTCTGTTTTCTCTTCGCAGAGAAAACAGATGGAATTCGCACCACACAAATGTGAACCTAGCCTTAAAGGAAAACTATGGTCTGTTTCATGTTTTTGCTCAGGCGGAAAAAGATAATGCAGTGTGCTGGCGTTACGTATAAAAATGCTAAATCAATTAGCAATGCTATAAATGAGATTTTATCAATAGGTTCTTGACACTTACGTCATCTTGTTGTCTATCCCCTGCTGAGTTGTGAAGATCAGGATAGTGTTTGAGGAACTGAGCGATGTAAGTCATGATGGACTTTTCATCAGGCTTATCAACATCTACATCTAAGAGAAAAACATGTAAATACGCCTATTTATTCGGTTTGACAATGTTATTTTATATTATACATTCAATACTATATGTTCTTGAGATATAATCTGAAGTTAACTTCTAGTTATACAAGAAAATAAAAAATACCTTCAGGCTCTAAGAGTCTGGGAATCCCCAGCTCAGTTTCTGCTATTGTAAAAGCATCTTCCAGATTTTCCCGATTGCTTCTTCCTTTCAGTATTTCCATGTCCACCAGTTCTGGACGAATTGCATAGATTATTGAGTGGAAGGCAATGCCACTTCTCCAACTTGATCCAAAGTCTTTTATTTCGATTCCATGGCGCCTTTCATTTTTTAAGGAAAACAAAAAGGATACTTTTGTTCAAAGCAGTCTGTATCTAGTAGTAACATTTATTTAGATGTTTTAGGAAGTCACAGTGATACCCTCACAGGCCATCCATCAGCATTTCAAATGCTCTCCATATTTCCTAAAAACATTCAGTTTAAGCAGACTGAACATCATAAGTCACCAGCTAAGCCCTCACTCTCACCTCTAACCCCCTACCCTTGGTCACCGACATTAGCACAGAGTGGTAACACATGACTGTCACAGGAACGACAGAGGTGTTTTTTTTTTTTTATTGAAAGCCCATGGCGTGTGAAACACTCAAAAATTTCACCCGGTGCCAAAAAAATGTGCACACACATAAAGAGGTGACACAAAAACGTGCAACGGGTGTACACAAGCCCTCTAAAATCAGAGGGCCTTGCCCTGAATCCCCTGGGGCGTTAGGCTCCGGACGGGGACAAGGATACTTTACACTTGGTCCATCTGGCCGAAACCAGACAAACCCCTTTCTTTGAAAGGTCTGCCGAAACAGACCCACCCAAGTACTAGGTGGGGCTCCCCTGAAGGGAAACCCCATGAGAGAGGGCGAACTAAGCCAGAAGGCCATGTCCACCCCCTCCCAAGACTTTCAGGGCAGGCCCGAGGACCTACACCCTACCAGTCACACGTGCAAAAACATGTACAAACACAAAAATACAAAAAGTGACACCGACAGAGGTGTCTTTGACATGAGGGCTGTGACTAACAAACTGGCCTTACCTCTTGTAGGTGTGAAATAGGCAAGATGGCAGTGCCCAGTCAGGGGAATAACTAAGTGTGGGTACACAACTGAGTAGAGTCTATGTTAAATTAATATGCACCCTTGAGTTGTTTGTAAGCTGGATAATTTGTGATTGACAGTGGATTCTGTAAACCACGCTTACTCAACCTTGGGATGGGCTGCATATACCTGTAGCAGCTTTAATAGCTTTCTGTATGCATATAGCGTAACATCACTCTCTTAATCAACACTGAATATTTTTCTGTTTCAATGTATTTATTGGTTTTATCATTCAGTATAAATGATCCAGTGCAAGCATATGAATCACCCACGCAAGGGCTAAAGATTGATAAAATAGTACAGGAGATTCCATACAAAAAAATTACAAACACTGAATATTTTTAATCCTTATGCTGCTAGCATTAATAGATATGAAGTATTTCATATATACTTGTTTTAAGTTTTTTTGTTTTTTTTTTACATTTCTTCAGTTACTTCCCATCTAGGCAAATTATGTCATACATCCCACGAGTCTTCAGGAGAGAAGGAGGAGCTTTCCCAGCTAAGCAAGCCCTCCTGCCTGCATGCCTGAGCTAAGGGCAGATGGATTAGAGGAAGTAAATGCTACATGAATCATTTGCCCTTACTCAAGATGGCCAAGGCCAGAAAGTCAAGCGGGTGTTTTTTACAGTGATTTCTCAGCAAATGAAAGCATAGAGACATGGATGGATGGGTAAGTTTACTTTGAATATTAAATATTAAAAATTATTTAAATAGCATTTCTGGTTTATAGTGCTCAGATGCAGTGACGTTCCGCTTTAAAGTGACCCTGTCACCAAAGTGCTATAAGACATAGGCTGTGGGAGGTTAAGTATAGCTTCTCTTTTTACAGGTTGGACTTCTTTTACAAGTGACCCTGTGGTGAAAGGATCATGTTAAAGGGCTGGAATTCCATATATTCATTTTGGAGAAAAGACATCTTACAGGTGACTTAATTACCATGTTCAAATATATTAAAGGGTGGGTAAAGATTTGAAAAGTGCACTTGTTATGCCAGGGACTAGCAAACGGCACATCAGTAGCACATGGGTGTGAATTGACTGAGGTCCCATAGACTCAATAGCTAGCTTATGCAGCATTAACTGTTTCCTCTCAGCCCTTAGTTCCCTATTAAGTAAAGCAATATCGTCAAACGTCTTATTTAACCACTTGCCGCCAGCCCTATTACAGAATGACGGCGGCAAAGTGGTTTCAATATCCTGACCGGACGTCATATGACGTGATCAGGATATTGAGCCGCTGCGCCCCCCCGGGGCCGCGCATCGCGGCGATCGTTGTTGCGGGGTGTCAGTCTGACACCCCACAATACCAATCTAGGTAAAGAGTCTGACGGAGACTCTTTACCACGTGATCAGCCGTGTCCAATCACGGCTGATCACGATGTAAACAAGAAGAGCCGGTGATCGGCTTTTCCTCACTCGCGTCTGTCAGACGCGAGTAGAGGAGAGCCGATCTGCTGCTCCTCTGACAGGGGGGGCTTGTGCTGATCGATTATCAGCACAGCCCCCCCCAGGATGCCCACACTGGACCACTAGGGATGCCACCAGACCACCAGGGATGCCCACCACCAGGTATGCCACCCTAGACCACCAGGGATGCCAATCAGTGCCCCTAATGGATGCCAATCAGTGCCCACAATGGATGCCAATCAGTGCCCACAATGGGCATCACTGATTGGCAGGCATTATTGTTTGGCACTGATTGGCATCCATCATTACAGTACATTAGTGCCGCCTATCAGTGCCCATCCATGCCCATCCGTGCCACCTATCAATGCCCATCCATGCCACCTATCAGTGCCCATCCATGCTCATCCATGCCACCTATCAGTGCCCATCCATGCCCATCCAACTCGCCTATCAGTGCCCATCCATGCCGCCTATCAGTGCCAATTCGTGCCGCCTATCAGTGCCCATCCGTGCCGCCTATCAGTGCCCATCCGTGCTGCCTATCTGTGCCCATCCGTGCCGCCTATCCGTGCCACCTATCCGTGCCCATCCATGCTGCATATCAGTGCCGCATATTAGTGCCCATCATCAGTGCCCATCAATGCCACCTCATCAGTGCCACCTCATTGGTGCCACCTCATCGGTGCCCGTCAGTGCAACCCCATCAGTGAAGGAGAAAACATACTTATTTAAAACGTTTTGTAATTGAAACAAAAAAAAAATCAAACTTTTCAGTCTTTTTAATTTTTTTTTAGCAGAAAATAAAAATCCCAGAGGTGATCAAATACCACCAAAAGGAAGCTCTATTTGTGGGAACAAAATGATAAAAATTTAGTTTGGGTACAGTGTAGCATGACCGCGCAATTGTCATTCAAATTGCAACAGCGCTGAAAGCTGAAAATTGGTCTGGGCAGGAAGGTATATAAGTGCCCTGTATGGATGTGGTTAATAATGGGTAAGACAGAAAAAAAAATTCAATCAACTTAGTAAAGGTGCATTTACAGCAACAGTGGTAACCACTTCCGGACTGGCTCACGCCGATATACGTCGGCACTTTAAAGAGGGATATATTTTTTATGGCAGCAGCTAGCTGCCATATACCCGGTATCCTCTTCTTCAGTGAGTGGTCCGGTTTCCGATAATAGTGGTCTCTGCGGTGGATTCACCGCAAGATTACTTTTATCGGTGGCGGGAAAGCCCCCCCTCCCGCCGCTCTCCGGTGACCTCCGACGCTTACCGGAGCCGTTGGCAGTCGGCAGCGGCGGAGGCGATCAGATTCTTCTTCCTGCTTGGTATGGAGACGAGTGGGGGGAAGATGGCCTCCACCCGTCTCCATACCATTGCAGGGAAGAAGCAGCGTCAAAACGGCCATAGCTCTTAAAGGGACTTTTTTTTTTATTATTATTATTATAAAAAAAAAAAAATTATTGCATTTTTGTGTAAATATGAGATCTGAGGTCTTTTTGACCCTAGATCTCATATTTAAGAGGTCTTGTCATGCTTGTTTTCTATTACAAGGGATGGTTACATTCCTTGTAATAGGAATAAAAATTACACCATTTTTTTTTAAAAGAACAGTGTAAAAATAAAAAATAAATGGTAAAATAAATATGAAAAAAAAAGTGTTTTTTTTTTTAAACGCGCCCTGTCCCCGTGAGCTCGCGTGCAGAAGCGAACGCATACGTGAGCAGCGCCCGCATATGAAAATGGTATTCAAACCAGACATGTGAGGTATCGCCGCGATCGGTAGAGCGAGACCAATAATTCTAGCCCTAGACCTCCTCTGTAGCTCAAAATATGCAACCTGTAGACGTTTTAAAAAGGTCGCCTATGGAGATTTTTAAGGGGTAAAAGTTTGCCGGGTATCAATTTACTTGGCATAACATCATATTTCACAATATAAAAAAAAATTGGGCTAACTTTACTGATGTCTCATTTTTTAATTAAAAAAAGTGTATTTTTTCCAAAAAAAGTGTGCTTGTAAGACCGCTGCACAAATACGATGTGACAGAAAGTATTGCAATGACCGCCATTTTATTTTCTAGGGTGTTAGAAAAAAAAATGTATAATGTTTGGGGGTTATAAGTAATTTTCTAGCAAAAAAAAACAGTTTTTAACTTGCAAACAGCAAATCTCAGAAGGAGGCTCGGTCCTTGAAGCGGAGTTCCACCCAAAAGTGGAACTTCCGCTTTAAGCACTCCTCACCCCCTTACATGCCACATTTGGCTGTCACGGCCGGGTGTCCAGAGTGGCAATGGAGGCGCCAGCGGACAGAAGGGGGAGAGGAGCGACGCTCCGTTAGGCCGCATCGCTGGACCGTGGAACAGGTAAGAGTCTGTTTATTAAAAGTCAGCAGCTACATTTTTTGTAGCTGCTGACTTTTAATAAACATAAAAAGCCTGGAACTCCGCTTTAAGTGGACCAGGTTACTAGCTGCGCTCTATGGTTCCATCTATTGATCCCTAAGTAACTACATGACACAGTAGTGACATACGGGTCAGCAGGAGTAACCACTGAAAACTTACACTACTTGAAGTGTTTAAGGGTTTTCATATTCATATGTACATTTTCAACATTTTTCAGTTAGCCTTAAAAACATCAGATTCACAAATTATGCTTGATTTTCTTACCCCTGTTATTGATGTATACTGGTTATTTTCTATCTTGTCTCTGCTTACCGGTAAATTCTATGCTAAGTTTTATAACAGTACATAAGACATGTTTTATGAACATACAAAAAAAAAAAAAAAAATGAAAGTTAACAAAAAAATATATACTTACTTGGCTGCAGTATATTGTACCCATCTAAGCAGGGCTTTCTTGGCACCTCCCTGAATTTTATTGACCACTTTGCGTTTGTTTGGGGGACTGGCTGTATCAGAGCCCACTAAACTGTCTACTGAAGATGTGCTACTAGACAGTGAATGAAGTTGTGGAAGATTGCTGGTTAATTCTTCAATCTATAAAAAAAAAAAAATTAGACATAAAAACTTGATCACTTGAATTTGAATGCGAACATAGTGATACAAAATGTGATTGAAAGCCCTTGCACTTTGTGAGGCTGGATTCACACCTATGCAGTTTTAGTGCTTTTTGCATTTTGCAGATTTGCACTACAGAACGTAGTTTCCATAGGAAACCATGGTAAATGGATTGCAGTGCAAATCTGCAAAATGCAAAAAGCACTTAAAATGCATAGGTGTGAATCCAGCCTGAATCAGTAGCCGCAAGAGCACTTTCTGACCGGCACCCTCCCAACTTTTTACATTTCTTTAAAAAAAAAATTGATTTTCTGCATATGTTTTTAAATTATTATGGTCAGGAATTATTTATAAAAAAAAAATGCAGTTTTTAGTCAGGTAAACATCATAATATAAACACAATAAATATTGTATATTTACATTTACATTTAAAGCAGCAGATGGACCTCTAGCCTCGTTTTAACCTTTGGCATTGCATCTTTCTTGGTACAATACTAATGCCGCGTACACACGGTCGGAATTTCCGACAAGAAATGTTCGATGGGAGCTTGTTGTCGGAAATTCCAACCCTGTGTAGGCTCCATCGAACATTTGCTGTCGGAATTTCTGACAACAAAAATTTGAGAGCTGGTTCTCAAATTTTCCTACAACAAAGCTTGTTGGCGGAAATTCCGACTGTGTGTACACAACACAAACGACGCACAAAAGTCCACGCATGCTCGGAATCAAGCAGAAGAGCCGCACTGACTATCAAAAATAATTTTTCTTGGCTCGTCGAACGTGTTGTACGTCACCGCGTTCTTGACGTTCGGAATTTTCGACAACATTTCTGTGACCGTGTGTATGCAAGACAAGTTTGAGCGAACATCCATTGGAAAAAAATCCACGGTTTTGTTGTCGGAATGTTCGATCGTGTGTGCGTGGCATAAAAGAAGACTCTATGGTGTTTGTTTGTCACTGTTGTCACCCAAGATTCACACATTATTCTCCTAAGTTTACACAAAAAAAAATGAGAATCTTTAGTGAAAGTTGGGTAAATTGACAAATAGACCACCATTGGTCATCGTAGCAGCAGCAAATTATCCCTAATCAGACAGCTCAGTGAATAAATAGCTGTTAAAAGTAGTTGAAATTACTACAGGGTTAACACTGTGCAACCCTGCTAATGCCTAGTACACATAATGAGAAAATTGGATGAAAAAAAACAAATTCGGGGTAATTGTCTGATAATCTATTTGTCAGAACGCAACTTTCGAGAGCCAACCACGACAGTTCGTGTGAAAAAATCAAAAGGGAAAAGCATGAAAATATTTCTCGCAAGATAACAGAACGAACAATTTGACTAAGACCGCTCATGCTCAGAAACTAAAGAATGCATTACAATACAGCACATTACATCATGTCTAAAGTTGTATTCTGACCAACGAGAATATTTTGTAACTTAAGTAACCAATTTGTTTTCGATATGAGACTAGCATACAAAAAAAAGGACGATCATTCGTCCGATATTCTCATTGTGTGTAAACAGTTTAGCCCAGGTTCACACTGGGCTGCGGGAGTGAAGCCGTGAGAGACCAGCTGAACTCGCACGATTTCACTCTCGCTGGCAGTCCCGATTTCAGCCACGATTACAGGGACATCTGTGTGGGTTTCTGCACAGATGTCAATGTAAATCGCGGCCTAAATCGCAAAAAGGAGTACAGAAACGACTAATTGAAATCAGTGCAGCGCCGCAGATGCGACGTCGCACCGATTAGGACGGTGCCATTGCCGGCAATTTGCGGCAAATATCAGCGATTTGACATGCGATTTGACATGTCAAAACGCATGTCAAATCGCACCAGTGTGAACCAGGGCTTAAAGTGGTTGTAAAGTCAGAATTTTTTTTTTTTTATCTTAATGCATTCTTCTGTGAGTAGCAGCCGCCCCAGCACCCCTAATACTTATCTGAGCCCCATCTCTCTCCAGTGATGTCCACGAGTGCCTCAGCCATCCAGGACTCTCCTCCTTATTGGCTGAGACACAGCAGCGGCTCCATTGGCTCCCGCTGCTGTCAATCAAAGTCAGTTAGCCAATCAGGAGAGAGAGGAGGCAGACACAGGGAGCTGTGACTGGGCTCAGGTGCCCCCATAGCAAGCTGTTTGCTGTGGGGGCACTCGACGGGAGGTAGGGGCCAGGAGCAGCGAAGAGGGACCCGAGAAGAGGAGGATCTGGGCTGCTCTGTGCAATCCACTGCACAGGGCAAGTAAGTATTACATGTTTGTTATTTTTAGAGAGAAAAAAACAAGACTTTACCACCACTTTAAACTGGCACAGTCTAACCTACAAAAATCCTTCTTAAGGTGAAAAAAAATATTTACTTTTTATTAGTGTTGCGCGAACGGTTCAGCTCGAGCATGAGTTCGGGCCAAACATTGGCTGTTTGCACCGATCGGGGAACACCCGAATTTGCAGGGTGTTCGCCCCACCGAACGCCCTGCAATGCACTGCACGCCGCATTGTGCATTCTGCGTCCTGATTGGGCAAAGCTTTATTCCAATCAGGGTGCAGTAAAAGCTGGTTGTTAAGGAGTGGAGCCGGGAAGCTGGCCACGACGTCCTTAACAATCAATGAGTCATCAGCTGTCAATGGGCTTCACCGCTGACAGCTGAATAAAAAAAAAAAAACATTTGCTGGTAAAAATATTAAACAAAAAGAAATGGTGTGGGGCCCCCACCGCCCTCTTGAGATGTCACGGACTGATGCATGCTGGGTCGGAGACGTCACAAGGCAGCGGTGCTGCCAGGTGATGTTGCCAGGTGACCCCGCCCTTATGTATATAAGAATTGTCAAACGGCAAGCCATCCATTCGGCGGTTTGTCTTCACGGCGGGGGGGAGCATTTTTTTTCCCATTTTTGATTCCGGCGGTGCGGCGGCATCGTGATTGATGATGGATCTACATCAGAGGACACTGTTTTTATTTTTTCTTAAATAAAGGAATTGTCAAAAACTGTCTGCGGGTTTTCTATTACTTTTTGACACTTTATTTGGGAGTGGGTAGGGGTACTATGTACCCCATGCTCATTACCATAGAAAGGGGCCGGGATCTGGGGGCCCCCTTCTTAAAGGGGGATTCCAGACTCTGATAAGCCCCCCGCCCGTAGACCCCCCAACCATAGCCCAGGATTGTGGGGAAGAGATCCTTGTCCCCACAACATGGGGACAAGGTGCTTTGGGGACCCACCCACCCCCCATGTTAAGGGCATGTGGCCTGGTATAGTTCAAGAAGGGGGGGGGCACTCACTCATCCCCTCCCTTTCCTGGCCTGCCAGGTTGCATGCTCAGAAAAGGGTCTGTTATGGATTTTTTAAACATTTTTCTATTGCCGGAATTGGTATTGTATTGCCGGCAATTTAAATATCATTTCATGCATTTTTTTTCTTTAGAAATGTCACTTTTGCTGCAGCATGTTCTATACATGCTACAGATGCACCACTTTACAGGCAGACTAAGGGGATCCCTGAGGCACTATATTTAAAGGATTTTTTTATTTTTATTGTTGCACTTTAAGCATCATTAAAATCACTGCTCCTGTAAAAACTATATTTAAAAAAAAATGTTTGCATTGATATATGTCCCCCCAGGGCAGTACCCGGACCCCATACACTTTTTATGGTCAATTACTTGCATATAAGCCTTCAAAATGGAAACTTTAGATTTTTCAAGTTTGGCTCCTATAGACTTCCACTGGGTTCGCCGTTCGGGTCCGAACTTTTTCTCTGTTTGGGAGTTCTGGTGTGAACCGAACAGGGGGGTGCTTGGCCCATCTCTACTTTTTATGTGGAGGATGTGTTTTTTTCTGCCAGAAGGGGTATTTTTAGGGTAGTTTTGTTTATTTAGCTTCTTTGTTTATTAGGCAGGCTTCATATTTGTTTGCTGTGGTAATGAGTTGTAAAATTGGCGGTGCAGTGACATATATTATGGCACCCCAACACAACATGCAAATGCAGCCCAATGCATGAGCACTGCAGAGCACCATCCATGCAATGCACGTTCAGGGGAATGTTCAGGTGCATTTTGAAAAAACTGTACTTTTCAGTTTTAAGTACATTGGCAATGCAACACACATTATTGTGAACCTAAACATGCATGCAGTAACATGTATTTGATTGCTCATTTTTTGGTGTACTGTCACTCTAAATTTCTTATTTTACCTTTTTCCGCTGTCTATTTTTTTTTCTTTGAAAAAAAAGTAAAGTAAAGAAGCTAATGAGGGACTGTTTTTTTAGCACAAGAACTAGTGCTAAGGATAATTAGAAGGAACATTGTTACCCTCAGAAGCCTTTTAAAGCATATTGCACAATTATAAATCACCCTAATTTCACATTTCCAATTACCTCCAATACACTTAGCCAAATTCCCAATGTTCAGGGAAATGGTAACTCTTAGATCCGCTCCTCCCTAAACCCAAATTACAATTACCTGAAAATACAGAATGATGGTCCATATCAAACCAAGAACAATGGTAGGTTTCCCATCAGCAATGTCAGTTGAGTTGATGTTCACTAATTTAATCTGAAACAAAAAGACAACAACAGTGAATCACAACTGGATAGTATTTTCCAAATTGCTGCTTCAAATTATTTGTTTTAATTTGAATTTAATTATTCAAATTCTTTTAGAAGATGCTAATTTTATACACTTCTCTTGAGGATGTTTGGTAATTATACAGTACATGGCATTAAGAAGCTCAGGCCAAATTACTGTATATGTAATATATTATATCCATTGCCTGTGGGTGTTGCTGTTTGCTGCTATTCACTGTGGAAATACAGACATGCTCATGAGGAAATAGGAAGGGGAACAGAAATAAGGAAAAAAAAAAACTAAACAAAACCACACGCTAAAGCCATATTCAGCTGCCCTGCAAAGCATCAAAAGAAGTTGTAAAAGAAGCATCACCTTAAAAAGAAAATAATTATAAAGTCAACATAAAGTAATATAAAGCATTCAGCATGCTCAGCTGCATATCTTATTAAAACATCCTAAAAATGTAATATCAAATTCTGTTGTTTATTACTTTAAATTTATTACAGTCTATTAAAACTACTAACCGGGGATCCTCTGTATACAGACTTGCATGTAAAGTAAAATGCACAGTATTAAAAAAACTGTTGCAATTATCAAGTCTATAAAGCCTCTATACCAAAGTAACACCATTATTATGGCATACACACAAGCACACATGGGGGGGGGGGGGGGATTTACTAAAGCTGGTGCACACAAAATCTGGTGCATAGCAACCAATCAGCTTCTAAGGCCCCATGCACACGAGACGCTGTTATTTGCTGTTGAACGCGCGTTCAGAGGCAGTTGGACGCTTTTTTCAACTGCTCCTGAACCCATTCAATGTTATCCTATGTGTCCATGCACACACTCTCGTTTTTTGGCGTTTACAAGCAGTTGCGTTTAACCTCGTTTTTCCAGAAGCAAAAAAATGGGTTCAGACGCAAAAGTTTTCCACGTTTCAGACGCTAAACGCTGCTAAACGCGGCTAAACGCGGTACCAGCGTTTTGCCGCGTTTGCGTTTATAAGCGTTTTTAAAGGTGACCTATTTTTTAACATTAGAAATCTCAAAAATGATGGCAAATGATGAAAAACTATTAAAAAATATAAAAGAAAACTGTAATTGCTTGCATTGCATTGTGGACAATCCACAACTTGTGGCAGGTAACGTGGCAAGTGGACAATCAACAACTTGTGTCAGGTGATGTGGCCAGGTGACGTGGCCAGGTGACGTGGCAAGTGGACAATCCACAGCTTGTGGCAGGTGACGTGGCCAGGTGACATGGCAGGTGACGTGGCCAGGTGACGTGGCAGGTAACGTGGCCAGGTGACGTGGCAGGTGACGTGGCAAGTGGACAATCCACAGCTTGTGGCAGGTGACGTGGCCAGGTGACATGGCAGGTGACGTGGCCAGGTGACGTGGCAGGTAACGTGGCCAGGTGACGTGGCAGGTGATGTGGCAAGTGGACAATTCACAACTTGTGGCAGGTGACGTGGCACGTGATGTGGCCAGGTGACGTGGAAAGTGGACAATCCACAACTTGTGGCAGGTGACGTGGCTAGATGACGTGGCAGGTAATGTGGGCAGGTAACATGGCTAGGTGACGTGGCAGGTGACGTGGCAAGTGGACAATTCACAACTTGTGGCAGGTAACGTGGCCAGGTGACGTGGCAGGTGACGTGGCAAGTGGACAATCCACAGCTTGTGGCAGGTGACGTGGCCAGGTGACATGGCAGGTGACGTGGCCAGGTGACGTGGCAGGTAACGTGGCCAGGTGACGTGGCAGGTGATGTGGCAAGTGGACAATTCACAACTTGTGGCAGGTGACGTGGCACGTGATGTGGCCAGGTGACGTGGAAAGTGGACAATCCACAACTTGTGGCAGGTGACGTGGCTAGATGGCGTGGCAGGTAATGTGGGCAGGTAACATGGCTAGGTGACGTGGCAGGTGACGTGGAAAGTGGACAATTCACAACTTGTGGCAGGTGACGTGGCCAGGTGACGTGGCAGGTGACGTGGCAAGTGGACAATCCACAACTTGTGGCAGGTGACGTGGCTAGATGGCGTGGCAGGTAATGTGGGCAGGTAACATGGCTAGGTGACGTGGCAGGTGACGTGGCAAGTGGACAATTCACAACTTGTGGCAGGTGACGTGGCCAGGTGACGTGGCAGGTGACGTGGCAAGTGGACAATCCACAACTTGTGGCAGGTGACGTGGCCAGCTGACGTGGCAGGTAACGTGGCCAGGTGACGTGGCAGGTAACATGGCCAGGTGACGTGGCCAGGAAACGTGGCAAGTGGACAATCCACAACTTGTGGCAGGTGACGTGGCACGTGATGTGGCCAGGTGACGTGGCAAGTGGACAATCCACAACTTGTGCCAGGTGACGTGGCCAGGTGATGTGGCCAGGTGATGTGGCAGGTGACGTGGCAAGTGGACAATCCACAACTTGTGGCAGATGATGTGGCAAGTGATACGCTAAATACAACTACACTGCTGCTCTCTCAGTTGCTGCTACTCACTCTGGTCTCACAAACTGGCTGAAATGGTTAAAATTTACTCTTTTTTGAGCTTAGGGAGGGTCTATGATGAAACGCTTATAAACGCAAACGCGGTTAAACGCCGCTAAACTCTGCCGCAAACGCGGCAAAACGCGCGTTTATAAACGCCGGTTTCAGCGTTTAAAAACGTGTGTTCAGCAGAGTTTGCACCTGCGTCTCGTGTGCATGGGGCCTAACTGCAGCTTGTTTAACCACTCAAGGACCGGACCAATACGCAGCTTAATGACCAGAGGTGTTTTCACAATTTGGCACTGCGCTGCTTTAACTGTAAATTATGCGGACATGCAATGTTGTACCCAAACGAAATTTGCGTCCTTTTCTTCCCACAAATAGAGCTTTCTTTTAATGGTATTTGATTGCCTCTGCGATTTTTTTTTTTTGTGATATAAACGGAAATAGACTGAAAATTTTGAAATAAAATGATATTTTCTACTTTTTGTTATAAGAAAAATCGAATAAACTCAATTTTAGTCATACACTTAGGCCAAAATGTATTCAGCCACATGTCTTTAGTAAAAAAAATGTCAATAAGCGTATATTTATTGGTTTGCGCAAAAGTTATAGCGTCTACAACTAGGGTACATTTTCTGGAATTTACACAGTTTTTAATTGTTGACTGCCTATCTCATTTATTGAGGTGCTAAAATGGCAGGGCAGTACAAACCCTCCCCCCCCCCCCCCCAAATGACCCCATTTTGGAAAGTAGACACCCCAAGGAAATTGCTGAGAGGCATGTTGAGCCCATTGAATATTTTTTTTTTTGTCCCAAGTGATTGAATAATGACAAAAAATAAATAAATAATTACAAAAAGTTGTCACTAAATGATATATTGCTCACACATGCCATGGTTATATGTGGAATTGCACCCCAAAATACATTTTGCTGCTTCTCCTGAGTACGGGGATACCACATGTGTGGGACTTTTTGGGAGCCTAGCCGCGTACGGGCCCCCGAAAACCAAGCACCGCCTTCAGGATTTCTAAGGGCGCAAATTTTTGATTTCACTCCTCACTACCTATCACAGTTTTGAAGGCCATAAAATGCCAAAATAGCACAAAACCCCCCCAAATGACCCCATTTTAGAAAGTAGACACCCCAAGGAAATTGCTAAGAGGCATGTTGAGCCCATTGAATATTTTTTTTTTGTCCCAAGTGATTGAATAATGACAAAAAAAAAAAAAAAAAATACAAAAAGTTGTCACTAAATGATATATTGCTCACACATGCCATGGTTATATGTGGAATTGCACCCCAAAATACATTTTGCTGCTTCTCCTGAGTACGGGGATACCACATGTGTGGGACTTTTTAGGAGCCTATCTGCGTACGGGACCCCAAAAACCAAGCACCGCCTTCAGGATTTCTAAGGGCACAAAATTTTGATTTCACTCCTCACTGCCTATCACAGTTTCGAAGGCCATAAAATGCCAAAATAGTACAAAACCCCCCCAAATTACCCCATTTTCGAAAGTAGACACACCAAGCTATTTACTGAGAGGCATGGTGAGTATTTTACAGCTCTCATTCATTTTTGAAAATGAAGAAAGAAAATATTTTTTTTTTCTTTTTCAAAACTTTGTGACAAAAAGCGAGATCTGCAAAATGCTCACCATACCTCTCAGCAAATAGCTTGGGGTGTCTACTTTCCAAAATGGGGTCATTTGGAGGGTTTTTTTGCCATCTGGGCATTCCATGGCCTCCGAAACTGTGATAGACAGTGAGGAGTGAAATCAAAAATTTACACCCTCATGCCGCGTACACACGATCATTATTCACGGCGGTTAAAAAACCGCCGTGAATAATGACAGGAAAAACGAGGGAACCGCTTGGTTCTCTACACACGGTCATTTTTCCCGTCATTTTTTCTCTTGACGATCTGTGGGCTCCGCGGCAGTGTTTCCCTATGGGAAAACTGCCGCGGAAAAAAATGCTGGAAAAAACGACGAGAAAATTTAGAACATGTTCTAATTTTTCTCGTTGTTTTTTATGCCGTTTTTCTCGACGAGAAAAACGACATAAAGCCCACAGACAATCGTTTTTCTCGGCGAAATGAAAAAATGCCGTTTTTCTCGTCGAGAAAAGCGGTCGTGTGTACGCGGCATTAGAAAGCCTGAAGGCGGTGCATGGTTTTTGGGGTCCCGTACGCGGCTAGGCTCCCAAAAAGTCTCACACATGTGGTATAATTCCACATATGCCCATGGCATGTTTGAGCAATATATCATTTAGTGACAACTTTGTGCAAAAATAAATAAATAAATAAATACATTGTCTTTTTTCCGCAACTTGTGTCAACATATAAAATATTCCATGGACTCAACATGCCTCTCAGTATATAGCTTGGGGTGTCTACTTTCCAAAATGGGGTCATTTGGGGGGGGGGGGGGTTGAACTGTCCTGGCATTTTATACACAACATTAGGAAGCTTACATCCACTCTTCTAACTACTTGAAGACAAAGCCTTTTCTGACACTTTTTGTTTACATGAAAACATTTATTTTTTTTTGCAAGAAAATTATGTTGAACCCCCAAACATTATATATTTTTTTAAAGCAAAGGCCCTACAGATTAAAATGGTGGGTGTTGCCTTTTTTTTTTACACACAGTATTTGCGCAGTGATTTTTCAAACGCATTTTTTGGGGAAAAAATACACTTTTTAAAATTTTTATGCACTAAAACACACTATATTGCCCAAATGTTTGATGAAATAAAAAAGATGATCTTAGGCCGAGTACATAGATACCAAACACGACATACTTTAAAATTTCGCACAAACGTGCAGTGGCGACAAACTACATACATTTTTAAAAGCCTTTAAAAGCCTTTACAGGTTACCACGTTAGATTTACAGAGGAGGTCTACTGCTAAAATGACTGCCCTCGATCTGATCTTCGCGGTGATACCTCACATGCATGATGCAATTGCTGTTTACATATGACGCCAGACCGACGCTTGCGCAAGAGCAGGGCGGGACAGGAGTGCTTTTTTTTTATTATTATTAATTTTGCTTTTTTATTTTATTTTTAAACTGTTCCTTCCATATATTTCTTTTTTATCATTTTTATTGTTATCTCAGGGAATGTAAATATCCCCTATGATAGCAATAGGAAGTGACAGGTACACTTTTTTTGAAAAAAATGGCGTCTATTAGACCCTAGATCTTTCCTCTGCCCTCAAAGCATCTGACCACACCAAGATCAGTGTGATAAAATGCTTTCCCAATTTCCCAATGGCGCTTTTTATATCCGGGGGGGGACATTCCCTCCCACTGCTTGTAAAAGCAGTCCAGAGGCTAATTAGCCGCTAGGATTGCTTTTACATGAAAGTTGGCCGCTGGCTGAAAAGAATGATACCAAGATGATACCTAAACCCGCAGGCATCATTCTGGTATAACCATTCAAAGTCCAGCAACATACCAGTACGTTGCTGGTCCTTGTTGGATATGTATTGTAATCTTTTTTTTCATGCAGCCTGTTGGCTGAACGAAAAAAAAGAGATTGATCGGTGGGTATGCCCACCATTAGAATACCTCCCTTCATTCACCCACTTCTAATGATGGGCATACATGCACCATTTATATATGCCGAAGCATGGGGGCATCCTCCCGCAAAAGTTATGCCGCGTACACACGGTCGGACTTTTCCACGGGCAAGCCTCCGTCTGAATTTTGACCGTATGTACGCGGCATTAGGAGCAAAATCGCTCCTTCGCTCCTGCTGCCCCCATGCTTCGGCATATATGCTTTTTTTTTTTAACTGTGGTGGTGAAATCACCTCCTACAGCACTGGAGTCGCAGGGATCAGGCCTGTCTCTGCGAACGCTGCAGTTATGTGCGTTGTGTTTTGTAAGTGACAGTGATCGATCGATACTGCACTTGGGTGGCCTGGGCTGGACGGAGGGGCAAAACGCAGGTGCTAGCAGGTATCTGGGCTGATCCCGCTAACACTGCGTTTTTGGGAACCCTAAACTGCTGGGGACGCTAGTATAGATCTGATCAGATCAGATATTGATCTGTTCAGATACTATACCACTAAGGGAGGTGTATGCTTCACGCGTGGGTGTCAGCGTTACTGGCACTAACCTGACGCTGCCTGGGGTGTGACGCAGACCCTCTCTGACGCTTAAACCTAATTGATATCACCCACCGGGCGATCAGGGGGTTAAACCTTTATTGGGCTATATACGGCGGGTGCCCTGACACTATAAAAAGCAAACTAACTAACCAGCGTCACCCGTAACACTTATATGGTGATCCCTGGTGAAAGGGTTAACTAGGGGCAATCAGGGGGTTAAACCTTTATTAGGTAATATATGGGGGTACCTGACGCTATAAAAACCTGCGGCGAACCTAAAAAAAAATAACTGACTACCTAGCGGCACCAGCATAATTAATACAGCGATCAGAAAAACGATCGCTTAGTGACACTGGCAAAAGGGGGTGAAAGGGTTACCTGGGGGGTGATCAAGGGGTTAAACCTTTATTAGGTAATATATTTGGGCACCTGACGCTATAAAAACCTGTGGCGAACCTAAAAAAAATAACTGGCTACCTATCTCCACCACCGACAATAAGACAGCGATCAGAAAAACGATCGCTTAGTGACACTGGCAAAAGGGGGTGAAAGGGTTACCTGGAGGGGCGATCAAGGGGTTAAACCTTTATTAGGTAATATATGGGGGTACCTGACGCTATAAAAACCTGCGGCGAACCTAAAAAAAATAACTGGCTACCTATCGGCACCACCGACACTAAGACAGCGATCAGAAAAACGATCGCTTAGTGACAGCGGTGCTAGGGGGTGAAAGGGTTACCTGGGGGGCGATCAAGGGGTTAAACCTTTATTAGGGGGGTTAGGGGGCTACACTGGACCTAAAACTAACTGCCCTGACACTTTTACAGTCACAAATGTCACTGATTGCAGTGATCAGTAAATAAATGGTCACTGCAATCAGTGACACTGTGACTGGGGGCTGGGGGGTGATCTGGGGGGGCCTGGGGGGGGCGATCGTGTGCCTATGTGTGCTGGTGTCAGTGTGCTGTTTAGTGCACTAACCTGTGTCTTCTCTCCACATCGCTCGGTATATGTGAGCGCCGCAGGAGAGATGCCATCACTTCCTCCTGCCTGTGTAAACATTACACAGGCAGAGGAAGCTTTTCATTCGCCGGGAGCGATCGCGAGGGGGTGGCCGGAAACGAATGGCCGTCCCCTCATCACGGATCGCTCCCGAAGCGATCCCGGCCACTCACTGTACCGGAGGGGGGTCTGATTGGACCCCCCACCCATACGAAGGCAGGCACGTACAGGTACGTGAGTTTGCCTGTCAGTGGCATTCTGCCGACGTATATGTACAGAGAGCGGTCGTTAAGGGGTTAATTAAAGTTGTTCTAAAGGCATATGGTTTTTTGCAGCCCCCCTCAGCCCCCCTAATACTTACCTGGGCCCCATCTCGCTTCAATGATGTTGCATGAGAGACTCGGCTATCTGGGATTCTCCCTCATGATTGGCTGAGACAGAGCAGTGGGTGCCATTGGCTCCTGCTGCTGTCAATCAAAGTCAGCGAGCCAATGAGGAGAGAGAGGGGGTGGGGCTGAGCCACAGCTCTGTGTCTGAATGGACACACAGAGCAGTGGCTCGGCTCGGGTGCGCCCATAGCAAGCTGCTTGCTGTAGGCGCACTCGCCAGGAGGGAGGGGCCAGGAGCGCCGGTGAGGGACCAGAGAAGAGGAGGATCTGCGCTGCTCTGTGCAAAACCACTGCACAGAGCAGGTAAGTATGACATGTTTGTTATTTTTAAACAAAACAAAACAAAAAAACAGAGACTTCATTATCACTTTAAGCTGTGAAAATAAAACCTAGCTGATGCACAGCTGCACCAGATACTGTGTTCACAAGTTTTAGTAAATCTTTTGCTTGTCTTCCATTTGAAGAAGGCTCATTAACTGCCACATGTGTTATTACATTATTATACATACAATAAGGAGTTCAAACTACTTTCTAGCAGTAGTTTGTTTTATTTAAAACATATTAGTTATATCTCCCAACTTTCTGAGATGGGAAGAAGGGGCAACATTTAGTGCAAAACATTTAGGCCTCACTCAGATCTGGTGTTGTGGTAATTACTAGAGTTGAGCGTACACCTGGATGTTCGTGTTTGACGGGTTCGGCCGAACTTCAGAAAAAAGTTCGAGTTCGGGACCAAACTTGACCTGAACTTGACCCCGAACCCCATTGAAGTCAATGGGGACCCGAACTTCTAAGGACTATTCGCGCTTGTTTCCCGTGCTTAGAACTGTCCCTGCACAAAGTGTCATTTCTGAAGGAAAAAAAGTCATTTAAAACTCACTCGCGGCTATAATGAATTGTCGGCTCCCAGCAATACATAGAAAAGTCATTGATAAAAAAATTTAAAAAAGCGTGGGGGTTCCCCCAAATTCAATTACCAGGCCCTACAGGTCTGGTATGGATATTAGGGGAACCCTGCCGCAAATTCAGAAATTACACTTTGTGCAGGGACAGTTCTAAGCACGGGAAACAAGCCTGACTTTACATGCATATTGCCGAACACCGGACCCGAACCCGAACATACAGTCAATTGTTCGTGTTCGGGTCCGGGACCCAAAAACCCCAAAACCCCAAAATTCGGTAGGGACCCGAACTTTACAGTTCGGGTCCGCTCAACCCTAGTAATTACCCATTACTGCAACTACTGCAATGATGCCGTTATAAATGATGCCACAAAGCATCTTGTTAAAGCTTAATTAAACAAGCTTAAGTTAGAAGCTGATTGGCTGCAACAGATTTTGCACTCTCCAGTTTTACTAAATCAACCCTTGTGTCTCTCAGAAAGGTACCTTCACATTTCTGCAGCAGCTTTCATTGCTCCCTGCTACGCCCAAATGCCAGGCTGTTCTGAAAGTTCCAACACTTCTTGTTAGGGTCAGATGTTGCATGTTCCCTCCCGCCTCGCTCCCCACATTTCTATTTTGTGCAATAATATGCACTGCGTTAAGGCATTTATTTGAAATGGAACTACCACACCTTTTTTTACAATGCAGTGAACCACAATGCTTAGATGGTTTACATCTGTGTTTTGTTCTGCGCCAAAACAAATGTGCTTTGTGGCATCATTTATAACAGCATCATTGCAGTAGTTGCAGTAATGGGTAATTACTAGGGTTGAGCGGACCCGAACTGTAAAGTTCGGGTCCCTACCGAATTTTGGGGTTTTTGGGTCCTGGACCCGAACACGAACAATTGACTGTATGTTCGGGTTCGGGTCCGGTATTCGGCAATATGTCATTTCTGAAGGAAAAAAAGTCATTTAAAACTCACTCGCGGCTATTAATGAATTGTCGGCTCCCGGCAATACATAGAAAAGTCATTGATAAAAAATAAAAAAAAGCGTGGGGGTTCCCCCAAATTCAATTACCAGGCCCTTCAGGTCTGCTATGGATATTAAGGGGAACTCTGCCGCAAATTTAAAAAAAAATGCGTGCGGTTCCCCCCAAATATCCATACCAGGCCCTTCAGGTCTGGAAAGGATTTTAAGGGGAACTCCACCCCAAATTTTTAAATAAATGGTGTGGAGTTCCCCCAAAAATCCAGACCAGACCCTTTATCTGAGCACACAACCTGGCAGGCCGCAGGAAAAGAGGGAGGGACGAGAAAGCGCCCCCCCCTCCTGAACCGTACCAGGCCACATGCCCTCAACATAGGGAGGATGTCCCCATGTTGATGGGGACAAGGGCCTCATCCCCACAACCCTTGCCGGTGGTTGTGGGGGTCTGCGGGCAGGGGGCTTATCGGAATCTGGAAGACCCCTTTACCAAAGGGGACCCCCAGATCCCGCCCCCCCCTATGTAGAGGGGGATAGGCTGAAGGCCCACTTTAAATTCTGCTGTGCAGGGGCTTGAGGTAAGGTAATACACAAATATATTGCAGGCAGATATATTAGCAATATTGTAAAATACCTCTTTTTGGGGGGGATATATAATAATATAATTGCACCAGATAGTGGTCCTTTAATGGTCAGATCTCCCACAAATGATAATCCACTATTTGGCAGATGGTGGAGAGTTAAACATCTAACAGTTTCCTATATCTTTCAGAAACTAGTTGTGAAATCTTTTGCTTGAGTTCCTGGGTCTGTACACTTACTACAGCCATTAAAAGGGAGCCCCACTTTTTCCTAAGAAAATTTTCTGAGTATCAATTTTGGGCTAAACTTGCCCTTTGAAGTGTGTGTATAGCAAAAATATTATGTTTAGTTTTGGAGTATATGGAGAGGTTAAAACTCCTGAGTTTATAATTTGCTGGCTGTGCCCCAATGGGAAGATTTATTTTCACCTTTTGTTCTGGTGACAACTGTTATTGTGGACACTTTGACATTTTGGACAGTGGTTACCAGGACAAATCGAGAGGGTGAATTTATCTAGCAGGGACATCTAGCAGAAATAAAAACAAATTCTTCTCCAAGCCCAAACCTAAACCTAATCAAAAAAGCTTTAAACTCAGCAATATTTGTTCACAGAACACTGATGTGAATTGGGTCTGAAAGGCTGCCAAATGTAGACCTAACTCTATTTGTGTAATGGTCATTCTGGTATTGTGAGCTATGAGGACAAATTCATTAATTATATGTATTGCTTACAAATAGGGAGCATACTATGTGGACCTTCAATACCTTCAAGCTGACCTGAGCACCTAAGACTATATTAAAAAGTTTCTGTTCATTAAAAAAAGTATAGTAAAATACATTATTCTGAATTTAAAAGACCTTTAGAGTCCATATAGAGAATCCTCTCTGTAAACACAATAGCTGAGTAAGAAAATGTTCTTATAGTTTAGAGTGTCTTTGTGTTACTAGGAACTCATCAATCTTTCAATAGATTCAATCAGTCTGGCTAGATTGGATTTTTCGCTAGAATAAATCTCCATGCTTGGGGCGATATGTCAATATTCCACCTGTTTAAATCCCTGTGTCTGAAATAAAATGTCAATCTTGCACAGTACCTAAAAATATATATTCAAGGTCTTTTGACTATATATTGAACAAAATATAGTAACAAAGTACTGTTCTGTAGCTACAATACAGCCCCATGGTATTGCAAGTTAGTTCTTGTGATAATGAGACACAAATTTAACACAATGAGGTTCTAAGGAAGGCACACTAAAAAGAAAATATTTCGTTCAGTATACCTTTTTTTAAGCAATGAATTGGAGAAAGGACAGTGAAAAGCTGATTGATTTTTTGTGATGTCTCTATACTTTATATATTTGCGCTTATAAAGGAGAATTGAAAGATTGGAAAGGGGTCAGCATTGATTCACTCAGCCTAGGTCATACAATATAACAGTGTATGCATCATTCAATAACCAATCAAGAATAGCATGCAGTATAGTAAGAAAACATACCCTTCTGCCTTCCAGAAACCTTAGCGCTGCACCAATGTTGGCTACCCAGTGAATGCGCTTCAGTTGCCTTCCTTGTTCACATGGCTGCAGGAAGTATTTAGGAAAAAAATTAGCCTGATATTATACAATTGCGGTAAAATAATAATAAAAGCTAAGGATGTGTAAATTGTTACGTTTTTGATTCTAGTCTTTTTGGCCTCCTTGAGGATGCTGTTGCTACTACTGTTTTTTTGTCTGCCGTTGGACGTCTGCCGATGACTACCGTACCTTTACCCTGGATAGCTAGCTTTTAATTGTATTTCCAGCCAAAACTTTATAAGCTAGTCAAGACGGTGGCTAGCTGTGTAGCATAACTTCTGTGCCATACAATCACTGGCGCTAAAATCATTTTACAAGCATGCAGGTCTGCATTAATTGAATTTGCATGTTTGTGCCTATGCATGGGGAGGGAGAGGCACTGGAGGCAATGACCTGTCACTAGGAAAATAATGGCGACAGGCTAGGATAATCCATCCCAACTTATATATGGACCTAGGAACGGGCTTTACCAGACTTGTGGAGGTGTCTACTACAAACATAAAAAACAGAAAACATTCCTGGATCCAAATATTAATGGCCAAATCAGGTCACATCTAGGTGCCTGCATTTAATTTAGCACCAGTGTAGACCAGTACTCTTTAGACATTAGGAGTAGGGTTGAGCGGACACCTGGATGTTCGTGTTCGGCCGAACTTCGGAAAAAAGTTTGAGTTCGGGACCCGAACTTGACCCCGAACCCCATTGAAGTCAATGGGGACCAAACTTTTGAGGACTAAAATGGCTCTAAAATAGAAATGGAAAGGGCTAGAGGGCTGCAAATGGCAGCAAAATGTTAAGAGAATGGCAAGTGCTCTGCAAACAAATGTGGATAAGGAAATAATAACTTAAAATAACATAAAATACATAAAAATAAAAAATAATAATCTTGACCTAGGAGGACGAGGTCCATATGGAGTAGGAGGTTGAGGTGGCGGTGCATGTGGCGGTGTAGGTGGAAGCGGCGGTGGAGGAAAAATTTGGGCAGAAAACGCAGCAAAGAAAATTTTTGGGCCAGAAAACACCCCAACAAAATTTTTTTTTCCCTAAATTATTATATTTTTGAAGATCAGAATAGGAGAACAGTATCTAAAGTGTCTATCTCACACGTACAAATATGCAGAAAATGCACCAAAAAATATTTTTTTGCCCTATTTTTTTTATTTTTTTTATAGCAGAATAGGAGAACAGTATCTAAAGGGTGTATCTCACAGTAACATATGCAGTGCTGGTGCACTGAGCTTGCATAAAATGCCCGCCGAAGCCAACCTAACAGACAGATAAAAGTTAGCTTTTCTCTGGCACTGGGCTCAGGGCAGGATAAAAAGATTGTGCACTGCACCCACACAACAAAAGCAAGGTAGATCGCTGAGTAATTTGATTTCTGAATCAGGACTCCTATCTAATTCTCTCCCTCAAAGCAGCAGCAGCAGACTTTCCCTACACTAACTGAAGCAAAGTGATGTGCTGTGCTATGTGCCTCTAGCTTATATAGAGGCTGGGTCACATGCTGCACTGGCCAATCACAGCCATGCCATTAGTAGGCATGGCTGTGATGGCTTCTAAGGGCACACAAGTTAAAAAAAATTTGATTGGCTGCCCTGCAGCTTTTTAAAATGCGCCATTACATTGCCGAACACCGAATCCGAACCCGAACATACAGTAAATTGTTCGGGTTCGGGTCCGGGTACCAAAAACCCAAAAGTCCGGTACGAACCCAAACTTTACAGTTCGAGTTCGCTCAACCCTAATTAGGAGCACTTTTGTAATGAAAACATATATTCTCACACAAAGTTGATTATACAGTATGACAACAGCCATGATCATTTCTATATAACACATAGCTTCAATAAAATGTCTATAAACATCTATAAAAGGACATAAAATGCCTACAGGTATAGAGGAAATGTTTTGTGCAGTTGAACATGTAGGCATCCCTGACATTACTATATCTGTGCATGCTCCAATTTAACTTTGTATGCCAAAACTAAACTAGTCTTGGCAGCATACATATCTAAGATGAGTTTGAGTGGTGTCCACCATGTCCAGAAAGTAAAACTCCCAAAAGACGTCAGGAGAAAAGGAAAAAGGGAAAAGTGTTGTATTTGCAAACTTGCTTAATTTGCCTGACTATAATAAAGTAATTATGTTAAACCACTAGATCAGGGGTGTCAAACTCAATTTCATCGTTGGCCGCATGAGCATTACGATTGACCTCAAAAGGGCCGGTTGTATCTGTAAGATTAGATGTCCAGCGCATCCCCCCCCCTTTACATTAGATGTAAAGAGACACCCCACCATCAGAAGTTAAGTCCCCCACTCTCCCTTACATCACAGTGCACCCCCCTTTCCTTATGCAGCTGCTGGGAAGAAGCTGGATGCATTGCTTGAAAGCAGAAAGTAGGGGTCTGGAGTAGGACTAGAGGAGGGCTGGAGCTCTCCTGCAGCTGCAGGAGAGGTGCGAGGGCCACATGACATGACCTGGAGGGCCGGATTCGGCCCGCGGGCCTTGTGTTTGACACCTGTGCACTAGATCATAGGTTAGGATCACACTGATATATTGCGCGTTTAATCCATTTTGCTGTGTGATTTAATCAGTGCAACTTATTGCGGTTCAGAGGCAATTTCAATTTGTTTTGTATGCGATTTGGATAAAGCTGAGATTCTCTCTCTTTCTCGTACTGGAAGCGTATCTTAGGACAGATAGGTGTTTTGCATGTGGTTACTATTCAAGTCTATGGCATTATTTTTGCACTGCACCGCTCTAAACTCTCACAGGACCCTTTTCAAAATCGCGTTGGAATTGCACCGCATTTATGTGTACAGCCTCCATAGAAAGTCATGTTAATTCTACTGTCATGTGATTCCATGTGTTCTGGAACACATCAGAAATTTCAGCAGTGTGAACCAGGGTTTAAACTAAATCTAAACCCTTCAAATAAATGCATTCAAATGATAATAATTATATTATGATATATTTTCAAATCAAATTAAACTAAATCAAATCAGAATGTGAAAACCTTGTTTAAACATTTTCTATGTTACCTACCAGTTTTTGTCCAGACAAGACTTCTAATAATGCAAGTAATTTTGTTCCATCTTTTATGTCATCGAAAAGATCATTTATTACTAACGGAGGATTTCTCTATAAAAGAGGAAAAACAAGACAACGGTCAGTTTCATGAAGTGCAATTAGATATCCGCTTACAACAATTTGAATATATTTATTTATTACAAGTATTTATTGTATATAGTGCAGGTAATTTACACAGTGCTTTACATACTGAAGATTCACATCAGTCCCTGCCCTCAAGGAGCTTACAGTCCAAGGTCGCTATCATACATGCATACATACAAGAACACACAATTTGGAAAGGAGCCACCTAACCTGTCAGCATGTCTTTGCCGTGTGGAAATAAATCAGAGCACACAGAAGAAAAACCCACACAAGTACAGGAAGAACAAGCCAACTGGATACAAACACTCTGGACCAGGATATATTAGTAACTTTACATAAACCTTCTGTGTACATATCATACCACAAACTCAAAAGTGCAAAAAGCACTGGGGTTGATTTACTAAAACTGAAGTGCAAAATCTGGTACAGCTGTGCATTGGAGCCAATCAGCTTCTAACTTCAGCTTTGACAAAATAACCTGGAAGCTGATTGGTTTCTATGCAGAGCTGCACCAAATTTTGCACTCTTGGGTTTTAGTAAATCAACCCCAGTTTGCAAGAACTATAGCAACCAAGCAGAACTCAGGGTCCCTATTGGTCAAACGGCACTGACTGCTGATTTGAATTTATTTAAAGAGAGCAGTTGTGCTGCCACACAAAGAGAACTGGCTATTTGCTAAAAATGTTCAAATACATATATTAGTATATGCAGGGCTTTTTTTCTCCAACAATAGGTACTGAAACTCAACCTCAACCCCCCAAAACCTCTCCACCCACACACGCCCTCCAAATCACATCAAATAGTGGGTGTGGTCAGTCAAATTTCACGAATAGTAGGAGAGTCTTAAAGGGGCATTAAATACCAGGATTGCATTACATACAGAGTGCAGAGTTCAGGGGAGTTCAGGGGCAGACTGATCATTCGGGCACTGACCGAGGGCCCCACGGCCACTAGGGGGCCCCATCAGGGTTGCCAGCCTCAGTAAAAGCAGGGACAGTTTGAAAAAATCTGTGTATTTTTACATCTGTTCCTGAAATGGCCACTACAGACATAATTTTGCTGTACAGATCTCGAGATTGTAGCTTCCCTGCCTCTCCACTGCATCCTCAGTCAATGGGAGCACAGTGTACACGCCCCCTTCCACAGTGCGGCTTTTTTGACGCATGAGCAGGAGATGCCGACAGCTGGAGGAGAGGATAGGAAGGCGGGGACAGCCTGCAGTGTGGGAACGGACTGCTGCCTGATAGAAAAAGGTAAGCTGGCTGAGCTGAACGAAATGTATGCTTATCAATGCTTACCCTGGTGAGCAGGGAGAGGGGGAAGGCTGTGTTACCTCTAGCAGGACTCCTCCTGTCTCTTAGGCTGCTGTTAGATCGATGTTCTGTGTGTGAGAAGTGCCATGCTTGTGGGGGAAGGATGTTCTGAACGTCTATAATCTCTGCTACACCTCCCTACTCATCACCTGCCCACCAGTACACAGGCACAGCCTCCTCTCCTGTATTACCACATCCAATGTCTGTGAGCTTCTGGGGCACTACAAGTCCCAGCATGCCAGGAGATGGGGGCAGCAGCAGTGTGTTCTATCAGGATGATTTTTGGGTCAAAAGTGCTGGTGTGTGCTGGTGTGTGTATATATGTATACTATATATGTATACTATGTACAGTATGTATGTATGTATGTATGTGTGTGTATACCAGGGGTGGCCCATCCATTAAGGGCGCCGCCCCCTCTATCACGCCACCCCTATATATAGAATGGATAGATTTATGCATAGCAGGCCAGTCAAGTTCCTCCACCCCAACTGCCCTGCGCAGTGAAGGGGGGAACCATATCGATAGGGGAACCAGCTCGACAAGACACCGGACCTCACAAATGGACTTCTGGTAGAATGGTGAAAATTCCCATAGACACACTTCAAAACCTTGTGGACAGCCTTCCCAGAAGAGTTGAAGCTTTTATAGCTGCAAAGGGTGGGCCAATTCAAAATTTAACCCAACGGACTAAGACTGGGATGCCATTAAAGTTCATGTGTAAAGGCAAGTGTCCCAATACTTTTGGTAATATAGTGTATATAGTGTACATTCACATTAATCCCTGCCGTCAAGGATCTTACAATCTATGGTCCCTAACTTACATTTATACATACAGATACTAGGGCCAATTTGGATGCCAATGAACCTACCAGCATGTTTTTGGAGTGTGGAAGAAAGCCCACAAAGGCACAAGGAGAACATGCAAACTCCAGGCAGGTAGTGCCGTGGTTGGGATTCCAAGTGTCAGCCCAAGTCCTGCTAGGTGGAAGTGCTAACCCCTTAGCTAATGTGCTTTTCAACCCAAAACTACCCCCCTCCTCCCAAGTGCATGGAAAAAGGTATAAAGTATATACAGCAGGACTTATTTATCAGTGTCTGAAGAAAATTACATTTTAGCAGTCTTCATCGCCCATAGGATCTTCTTATTCCTCATCATTAAAAGGTTAGTCCGAGGAAGGGGCGTTTCCGGATGTAAGGGAGAGAGGACGTGTGTGAGAGAGCTCCGGCTCCTGTGTAAAACATCCTGTAAATATCTCCTGCACTGAGCGACATCCTGGCCGACTGACAGCTGCTCCGTGCTCGGGGTCACCTTCGGAGTACACCGATGCCATCCAGGAGGAGATCGACCAAGAAACAGCCGCCTCCGAAGACGCAGGGCTCCCCAGCGGTGACACGTGCGGCGGCCATCTTGCCATACATACAGCCCTGCAACTTCTGAGGGACATGGAGCATGAGGATGGTGACCCGCAGCAGCCCCAAGGTATGGAGAAATCGGATGGTACTGCCTCCACTGCAGCCATTCTGGCGGCAATTGAGGAGAGCAAAACCCTGGTTATGGGGAAGATAGACACGCTGGCCATGGAGTGTGGCCTCATCAGGCAAGACATGGACAAGTTTAGAGGCCGTGTCACTGCTGCTGAGACTCGTATCTCGGATATCGAGGATACCGCGGCTACAACATCCCAGAATTTTACCGACCTGCAACGCACAGTTAAAACCTTGATGGCGCGGTCTGAGGACGCCGAAAATAGACTGCGCCGCAATAATGTGCGCGTGGTGGGCCTTCCTGAGGGCGCGGAGGGCTCGCATCCAGCTAGCTTTGCTGAAACTTTTTTCAAGGATATCCTGGCGCTACAGCAAGTCTCCTCTGCATACATTGTGGAGCGGGCTCATAGGGTCCCCACAGGCCTGAGACCACGGGGCGCATTGCCCAGACCATTCCTTGTGCGGTTTCTAAATTACCGCAATAGAGATCTCATCCTGGCGGAAGCCCGGAAGTCACCACAGCTCCGGTTTGAAAATAACACTGTGCACTTCTTCCCGGATTTCTCCCCGGAGTTGCAGAGGCGCCGTCGCACGTTCGTGGATGTTCGGAAGAGGCTCCGGGACAAGGGCCTCAAGTATAGCATGCTATACCCCAGCAAGCTCCGTGTTGAACACCAGGGCTCTGTGAAGTTCTTTGAGGTCCCCTCGGATGTCTCGGATTGGTTGGAAACTCTGGCTTAATGTAAAACATTTATTTTATTTTGATTAAATTTTTACTCTGTTTGGTCACCCTTGCATCTGCTTTCTGATGGAGTGAAGGCTGATTGCTCACTGGTGGACACATATACTTTGACTATCATCCTATCCCATGTTACGCCTTCCAGTGGGCTTAGGAGCGGTGTGCCTGGTTAGTGGATGGGATCTGTACTGACCTTGCTTTTCCTGTGCAAAATGTTACCTTCATGATGCTGCAGTGTGTATTTAGCTGCTTGGTGCTGCATGGACATGGAGCCGGATGCTCTCTCTGTTGAACTGAGTATTCGTAGAAGGCGCGCTGTGTCAGCGCTCACCTGGTTGACACTTTAGTTCCCTCCAAAGGGGCATATGGAATAACTCTATAGGACACCTTTCCATTTTTTCATGTTTGGTTTTGGGGATCAAGTCTGCTGGCGCTTGTTTTTTTGGTTTTTTTTTTTTTTTTTTTTGGTTTGCTGGCTAGACAGGGAATTGCTAAGATGGGACTGTTTATGAGCAAATGTTTTGGTCTTGTTTTTTTCTATGTTCTGTTTTTTTGTTTCTGCTCCACCTTTTTTGGGGCTGCTTGTTTGTGGTGTCACCCTCGGCGTTCCACAATTGGTGGGCCGGGGGACACTCAGAAACAGGCTCAGACACGATGTACTGTCTGTAGAGATGTTATAGTTATTCTTCAGCTTGTTGTGTGGCTCTGTGTAACTCTGGACCCCTCCTGTGCTCCTAGGCCCCCATCTTGTGGCAAATTTCTGAATTACAGTCATGTCTTTAAACGTTAAAATCATCTCTTGGAATGTCAGGGGATTGAATTCTAAATACAAGAGAGCTTTGGTGCTGAAATTTTTGCAGGCCCAACATCCTCACATAATGTTTTTACAGGAAACACATTTATTAGGCAACAAAATTCTGGCCATGAGGCGTCCCTGGATGCACAGAGCCATACATGCCACTTATTCGTCGAATGCCAGGGGTGTATCTATTTTGTTGCACAAGTCCCTACCTTGCTCCATAGACACGGTGATCACAGATCCTGGGGAAAGGTATTTAGTGGTCATAATTGAAGTTTACTCTCGTAAGTTGGCCCTGGTAAATGTGTATATTCCCCCTCCTTTTACAGGCAATATCCTGTATGAGGTGTTGGAGAAATTGGCACCTCACGCTCCATTTCAGTTGTTGATGGCTGGTGATTTTAATAATGTTCTCAATTATACGTTGGACATGTCTAACCCACGTAGGGCTCCAAACCGTGACTTGTCACATTGGGTGGACGCTGCGGGTCTTACTGAGATCTGGCGGTGGAAGCATCCTACTGACAGATGCTACTCGTATCTGTCCTCGGTACATGCTTCATCCTCCAGAATAGACCTGCCGTTTGCTAATGGAGCATTATTGCCTCTGGTGACTGAGACGTCCTACCTTCCGGGGGGTGTCTCGGACCACACTCCTCTCCAGATTACCTTGCAAATGGGTTCCCAGAATTCAAGGAGGGTCTGGCGTTTATCCCCTGGATGGGTGGGGGAACCCTCTGTGGAAGAGATGCTGCAACCGCACATTGATACATTTTGGCAGGTTAACGAGGGATCGGCCACATTGCACATGGAATGGGAGGCCTTCAAGGCCACCACTAGGGGGGTATACATATCAGCCATGAAAGCCCTGAGAATCGAGCAGAATAGTGTAGAAAAACAACTCCATGACAGGGAGCAGGAATGCGCTAAGGCACATGCGGACTCACCTTCTCCTGACACGTTGGCTCAGTTGCGGTTTGCAAGGAAGAACGTATCTCTCCATTATCGGGAGGCGACTACTTGTCACCTGCAAAGGAGTGCAGCGCGTGTTTTTGAACAGGGGCATAAAAATGGTAAACTCTTGGCTCTTTTGACGGCAGTTGACACGTCCCCGACGGTAGTGCCATGTGTACTGTCCCAGTCTGGACACCTGTTGAGTGACAGGGAGGACGTAGTACGTGAGTTTGTATCCTTCTATAAGTCTCTGTACTCTCCTATAGATCCCTATGACACTTGTGACCTTAGGGACACATTGGAGACCCTGCGGTTGCCCGAGCTGCCAGGGGAATCTCGTAATTTTCTTGATGCTACGTTTGGGGAGGAGGAGGTGGCCTCCACAGTTGGGTCGTTTCCTGGTGGCAGGGCTCCGGGTCCTGATGGTCTGCCAATTGACTGGTACCGTCGTTACTCTGAGATCCTGGTGCCTAGACTACTGCAATTGTATGCTGACTGTTTTCAGAAGGAGGGCCTCCCCCTCTCCTTTTATGAGGCTCATATTGTACTGTTGGCCAAGCCGGACAAGGACCCAATGCTATGTTTTTCTTATAGGCCCATTTCTTTACTGAATATGGACTCCAAAATACTTACCAAGATGTTGGCTACTAGGCTTATGTCGGTCTTGCACCATGTTATTTCCCCTGACCAGACAGGTTTTATGCCCAAGAAGGCCACGGATATCAATCTGCGTAGGGTTTTCACTCACAAGCAGTTGGGCCCGGACAGTTCCAGCGGCGGGATACTGGTCTTTTTAGATTTGGAGAAGGCCTTTGATTCCGTGGACTGGAATTACATGAGGGTGGTGCTGGAGGGATTTGGTTTCGGGCCTCATTTCAGGAAGTGGATCGACATTCTATATCATTCCCCTAAAGCGGGCATTAGGTTAACCAATATGTTATCGGAATTTTTCCCAGTACGAAGGGGCACTTGCCAAGGTTGCCCTTTATCCCCGGGTTTTTTCTCCATCATGATTGAACCCTTGGCTGCGGCCTTGCGGGCCTCTGAGGAGGTGCGGGGGATCACGGTGGGTGACTTGACCTGAAAAGACTGCACTCTATGCGGACGATATGGTTCTTTTTTTGCGAGACTCCGGAAATTCCCTGTCGGCAGCTCTAGATATCCTAAATTCCTTTGCACGTTTTTCGGGTCTGAAAGTCAACTGGGGAAAATCCCAAATTCTCTCACTCAGGACGCCATCCCCCAGTTGTGAGATTCCCGCAGGTTGTCCTTTACAGCGGGTGGAGGTGCTCAAATATCTGGGGTTACGCATTTCTAATTCCGTGTCAGATTTTATTGCCTTGAATGTCGATCCACTTTTGACTAAACTGAAATCCAGGCTACAGGCATGGCAAAACTTACCTTTGACGCTCATTGGTAGGGTGAATTTAGTGAAAATTAAATTTTTACCTTTATTTTTGTATATATTTCGGACTTCCCCTGTCTGGATACCGAGATATGTTTTAAAAAAAATAGATCGTCTCATAACGACTTTCCTATGGCAGGGACGGCACCCCCGAATTAAATTCCGGGTGTTACAAGGGGGACTGGCGGTATTTCTTAGCCTGTCAGCTAGTATTTGTCCACAGGTGGTTTACTCTACCTGAGGACGACACTGCTAATACGCTAGAGGCGGCTGTTGTTGGTTCTTTTGAGGCACTGACGCATCTCCCGCTTCGGAGAATCAGGGCTCCGTATAGGCTCACAATATCCATACGTGTCGCCTGTAGGGCATGGGTGGCAGTGAACAGGGTGGGTGGCGCCTCGGAGATTTCTCCTTACACACCACTTTGGAAGAATCCTCAGTTAGCACACTTTTGTGAGTACCCCGATCCAATCACCTGGACTAAATATAGCATTAAGACTCTGAAAGACATAGTGGGGGGTGGGAAACTCTTACAGTTTGACGCCCTTAAAGCCAAGTTTAATCTGCCCAACACTCACTTGTTTCGTTTTCTTCAGCTCAGACATGCATTTAGTGCCCAATTCGGAGATATTGGTATTACCCTGCAAACTAGTGATTTGGAGTCTCTACTGAGAGAGGACACTTTAGACAAGGCCTTGTCTAAAATATATAAACAGTTGTTCAGTGAGGGAGGTGATCTCCTCGCAAAGTGTAGGGCGGCGTGGGGTGAGGTGTTCCCCCAGATGGACAGGGATGACTGGGATGATGTATGGGACATTAATTTTACTAGATTGGTCTCTGCTAGGGACCATCTCATCCAATTTAAATTCCTGCATCGCATCTATCTTACTCCGGCTAGACTGGCCAAGATATTCCCTACACAGTCTCCTTGTTGCTGGTGGTGCAGTTCCCTCGCGGCCGATTTCATGCATATTTTTTGGAATTGTGCATCCATCCAGGGGTTCTGGAGGGGGGGTTGCAGACTGCATAGCTGAAGTGACCGCCATCCAGGTACAGCCATCAATTGAGGTATGCCTCTTGGGACTGGTAGACAATCTAGCCCCAAGGAGTGCGACTCGTACTCTGTTGACGATTCTCATATATTATGCCAGGAAACTGATAGTGTTATCATGGAAAAGGCCCAATCCGCCTGCTGTATCAGCGTGGAAGGGGGTGGTGAAAAGAGCTGCACCGCTGTACAAAGCTACTTATGCTAGTAGGGGCGCACCTCAGAAATTTGATAAAGTATCGGGCAGTTGGATGAATAGTGAACTTACGATGGCGGATTGAGTGGCACCTATTATAAATGCACCTGCAGTAGGAGTTGAATATGATTGTGAATATTTGACATTTCCAAACAACATATAGACTGTTAGAGCCAGTTCACACCAGGGCGACTCGTCAGGCGACTCAGCCGCCTGACAAGTCGCGTCCCGCTCTGTTCAATAGAACCGTTCTAGTAGGAGCGACTCAAGTCGCTCCGACTTAGAAATAGGTTCTTGTATGACTTTGGGGGCGACTCGGGGCGACTTGCATTGACTTCAATACAGAAGTCAATTTGCAAATTGCCTCTCAAGTCATCTTGAGATCGCCTTGCCGGGTCGCCCCCAAAGTCATGCCGCCCTGGTGTGAACCGACTCTTACCGAGTAAAAGTGACCTTATAACTGTATTATTCCTGTTGCTGGGTGGGGGTCTGGAGGGAGGGAGCTAATGCTGAAGAATTGTAAATAGTTTGTGTTTTGTGTATGGCCCGCTGGGTCTGTTTGTTATGTCAAAAGCAATAAATAAAACTTAAAAAAAAAAAAGGTTAGTCCACCCAATATTATTATTTTAGTTACAAAATATTTAGTTACATTTTAGTTACAAAATATAAGAAGCCTCTGGCTTCTTATATTTAGTTGGGATTAGGGATGTTTACTAAGAATGGTGATGTAGCTCAATGATTGGTATAAAATGTTTATTGGATAAGAATAACCTACAAGGTACGAAGGACCACTACAATCTGTCATTTTCATCACAATCATCAGAATTGGTCCAGGATCATCAGATGAAAAATACATATTTTTTTATTATATTTTATTGTTGTTTTATCATTTTTTTATTTGAGTTTGATGTCAGTTTTTTATTTCTTTATTTTTGTGTAGCGGGGTGTTCCCCTTTAATGCAGAGAGACAAGAAGTTCCAGGTGAGAGGTGAGTCGGGAGGAAGTAAAGAGACATTATGGAAGTGAAAGCAGAGGAGAGAGAGACTACATCTCCCAGTACATCTTGCAGCACCCAGGGTGCATTGCTCCAGAACAGAGACTGCTGGGGCAGACTTTATAAAGGGGAGGCGGAGTTTTGGTCGGCCTCTTTGGACACCCCTCTCCTAGCAAGAGGATGTCTGTGCTGAACTGCTGTGTGCACAAGGCCTGAAGCCTGGGCCGTGTGCTCCTTTCCAAAGAGCCCTCTGCCAGCCTAGCAGAGCCTTAGAGACATCTAATCCTCCTTGCTGCAGTACACCAGAAGGATTGAAGACTTGGATGTCGGTGGATTCCTGTTCCTAGACGAATCGATGGAGGAAAGGGACTTGGACTTGTCCAGGTGGTGAGAGCTGTTTAAAGACAGATACTTTATCTTTACTATTCGTTGGGATTACAAAGTTGTTCTTCAAGTGCACCACCGAGAGATTGCTAGCGAATATTGTTTCACTGAACTTCCATTTAGATCAGTCAGGCCTGACTGCATAGGTAGACATTGCTGGGTGTTAGTCTACTCATGAGGGGAAGTAGCTGTAAAAGGGCAGCGCTAGAGTTGCATAGCAATACTTTATTATTCTGATTACTCTGTTTATCTTTATTACTGTTTATTGCAGGGATCTGCAAATTGTTATACTGTTGTTTATTACTTGCCCATTAGCCTCAGTAAAATATCTGGGTAAAGTACATTTGGTGTCAGTTCCGCTTACTTTAATAGGAGTTTTAAAGTATATTCTGTGTATGTTTGTTATAGGACTGCGTCACCAACAGTTGCGGTCACGCGGTCCTATCTCTCTATCACCAGCTGTGCCACGGGAGGTTAGAGCCGATTGCCGGGGGTTGACGGCGGTGCACTGCAGGGCCCAAATCAATATCAGCGGCTCTCTTAACTGGGGTAGCGCTACACGTGGGGGCTCGTCCGGGATCCTTGTACGTTGCACGCTGCAATCAAGCCGGTCAGAAGTACCAGCATGGACCCGCTGGCAATGTCACAGTGGTGCGCAGCGATTGGCGCCGATCCAACCGCGGCGGTAGTCATTGTACTCCCGGGGGAAAGATGGAAGGAAGAGGAGATAAAACAGCTCGTATTGTTACTGTCTCCGAGCCACAAAGCATGGGTGATGGATTTTAGGCCAGATCCAGTGATCTCGTTTACATACGCACTGGTAGAATGGAAAAACGAAATCCCAGAGCATTTTAAAAGTCAGAGTATACAAGCCATAGATAATCAGATCTATCACTTGATACATACGCTGCCAGTGAAGGAAGAATGGTTTCAGACACCAAAGCCATCACTCCCACATTTATCTCCACCACTATCCCCTAAAGCAGAAAAGCTTAAGGAACTATTAAGCCCGGGATCACCGCTGGCCGCTATAGGGCCTGAATTGTTGAATGCTCTAGGAGACCTTGTAATTAAGTGCCAGAAAAGCAGTACGGTGCATGTGGAGGCCAGTTACCGGAAGCTTAGCACCTTCTCAGGGAAGCTCCCCGTCCCTGCGGGGGAGGAAGATTTTGACACTTGGGTGGAACAGGCATTGCAGGCAGTAGAAGCATGGGAGGTGCCTGAGGCACAGAAGAGACAGCGAGTCTTAGAAAGTCTGAAAGGTGCCGCGGCAGAAGCGGTGAAGAGCTTCCGGTTTGGAAATGAAAACTGTACAGCTCAAGATTGCCTGGCCATGCTGCAGGAAGAGTTTGGTCAGCTGGAGAAGGTGTCAGAGATGATTTATCAAATTGAACACACTCTCCAGCAGCCGAATGAGAAACTGTCAGAATATGTTAGAAGGCTGAACAGGCAGTTATGCAAGATTGTACTGAAGAAGGGAATGCTGCCCAAAGATGCAGATGAAGCACGCATGAAGCAGATCATGAGGGGAGCCCGGCGCTCAGACCCGGTCTGGCTGCACCTGAAAACCTCAGGAGGAGGAATGTCACTAACCTACTCTGATCTAATAAAAATTATTAGGGACGAAGAGGCGCTGCAGGAAGATCAGCAGGTGGCCAAGGCGAATGTCACACCTGTACCAGTGTTGGTCCATTCGGTCAAGAGCCCAGAAAGAGATGCGGAGGTTGACACTCTGAAATCGCAAATGGCCCAAGTGTTGGAGATGCTGACCTCTTTGATGGAGAAAGATCAGAGAAGACGAGAGAAACCAAGCCCAAGAAAGGAGTTGTTCCCGAACACCTCAGCACCGGCCTGCCTACAGGACCGAGAAGAGGTGATTTGCTATAACTGCGGAGGGAGTGGCCACTTTGCTAACGTATGCTCCAGCCCAAAGAAGAAGAGAACAGATAATTGCAAGCCGGCGGGAAACTCCAAAGGGCCCCGGTGAAGGAGTCAACCGGGTGCCCATCATCTTCAGTGCGCTCCAAACTAAAAAAAAAAGGCCAAGAATGGAGGAGACAAAACTCCTAGGAGGAGGTATAGTACACCCCCACCAAGATGTACCCCAGAGGGAGGGGGCAAGACCCCTCAGTGGAAGTACAGCACCCCAAAGAAGGAACATCCACCTAAAAGGAACAATAACATCCCTCAGTGGGTTTGTGCCCCCATTGAGAGGGAGAAAGTCAATGCATGCCAGGCTCAGGAAAAATTAAAGTCCAAAAGGAGCAGGGCAAGGGTCGAAAGCCAAAAAAAAGAGGTGACCACAGTCCGGCCATACACAAAGGAACTGGTGGGCCCGTCTCCTACTGTGCCCATTCAAGTGGAAGGAGTCTATACTAAAGCTCTTTTGGACACCGGAGCACAGGTGACTTTACTATACCGGGACTTCTATGATAGGCACTTGAGTCATCTGCCTATCCAGAAGATAGAAGAGCTGGAGATATGGGGACTTGGAACCCAGAGTTTCCCTTATGATGGGTACCTGCCCATAAAGATGACTTTCGACCCATCCGTGGCTGGGAAGGCTGAAGTGTTTGACACCCTGGCAGTTGTGTGTCCCCGGCCGCCTGGAGCCAGCAAGATTTCCCTGATCATTGGGACAAACACGGATCTAGTCAGGAGACTCCTGACCCCTCTAGTGAAAGAGAGAAACCATTCAGCCACCAAAATCCATCCCATGCTAAAGACGGCCTACCAACGACTGGTCTTAGAGCAGAAGACCCCGGGAGAGGGGATAGGGAAGGTGTGGAGACTTGGCAGAGAAGGAGTAGTGCTACAGCCCGGAGAAGTAACCTGTCTTAGGGCCACTGTGAAGCTTTCGTGGGAACAACCTGGCCCCTTTGTCATGCTGGAATCAGACCCAAGGGAAGAGTCCTCAGGCCTGGAAGTGATACCAGAAGTGATTCCGTTCAAGGCCCTGAAGAAGGCCCATGGCAGAGTTCCGGTGAGTGTTAGGAACACTACGGGAGGACCCATGGAGATCCCTGCCAGAGTGTTGCTTGGTCAGGTGAGCCCTGCTGCCCCGGTCACTTGGTCCGAAGTCAAGGGGACGGGTGACGGAGGAGATGTTTGGGAGAAACTGTCCGTGGAAAACCCGAAACTACCCAGGGCTTGGAAAGAAAGAGCCAAGGCCCAGCTGACCAGGTGGGAGAAGATCTTTTCCGAAGATGAATTCGATGTGGGGTGTGCAAGAAGTGCCACCCATCGGATCCGCCTCCAAGAAGATAAGCCCTTCCGAGAGAGGGTCAGGCGGGTCCCCCTGGCAGATCTGGAGGATCTGAGGGAACAACTTGTAGAACTAAAGAAGACTGGTGTGATCCGGGAGTCTAGAAGTCCCTATGCCTCCCCAATCGTGGTGGTCAGAAAGAAGAATGGGTCGTTGAGGCTTTGTATCGATTACAGGACTCTCAACAGGAGAACCATCCCTGACCAATACACCACGCCAAGGATAGAAGATGCCCTACAAAGTTTGTCTGGAGCCAAATGGTTCAGTGTGATGGACCTCAAGAGTGGGTACTATCAAATCCCTATGCACCAAGAAGACAGGGAGAAGACAGCCTTCATAACCCCGGTGGGATTCTTCGAATTCAATAGGATGCCTCAGGGTCTGTCTGGAGCTCCTGCTACCTTTCAACGCCTTATGGAGAAGACTGTTGGAGACATGAATCTTATAGAAGTCCTTGTGTACTTGGACGATGTCATTGTCTTTGGAAGAACCTTGGAAGAACATGAAGCCAGGTTGGAGAAAGTATTGAGAAGACTCAGCGAAGAGGGACTTAAGCTTTCCCCCGAGAAGTGTCGGTTCTACCAGTCTTCTGTGAATTATCTGGGGCACATAGTGTCTGAAGAAGGGGTGGCCACAGATCCTGAGAAGTTGGAAGCAGTCACTTCCTGGCCACGACCCACCACAGTAACAGAGCTCAGATCCTTCCTGGGGTTCTGCTCCTATTATAGGAGGTTTGTGGAGGGGTTTGCTCGGATTGCCCGCCCGTTGAATGAATTGCTAAAGGCAGAAGGGGAAGAGGATGACTCAGGGCCCAGGAGGCCTGGTGAGTCAGTTCAAGATCAGTGGAACCCAAGGTGTGAAGAGGCCTTTCATGCTCTGAAGAGGAGCTTAACCACTGCCCCAGTCCTGGCCTACGCCGACCCTACCAGACCTTATGAATTACATGTGGATGCCAGCCATGAGGGTCTAGGTGGTGTACTCTACCAAGAACATGAAGGACAACTGCGACCAGTGGCCTATGTGAGCAGGAGCCTGACCCCCTCAGAAAAAAATTACCCCACTCATAAGCTGGAATTCCTGGCCCTCAAATGGGCGGTAGTAGACAAGCTAAAAGACTACTTGTATGGGGCAGAGTTTACTGTGAAGACAGACAACAACCCCCTGGCCTACCTCTTCACCACCGCGAAACTAGATGCCACCAGACACAGGTGGTTGGCCGCATTGTCTGGATTCAACTTCAGTCTGAAGTACAGACCAGGAGCCGGAAATAGGGATGCAGATGCCCTGTCCCGGAGGTCTCATGCCACGACAAATGACTGGGAAGATTGGACCCAAGTGGCACCGGACGGGGTGCGGGCCCTTTGTCAAGGGGCTGAATTCCAAGCCAGAGGAGGCTCCAGAGCAGAAGAAATAGGGGTTACCATGGTAGGAGTCCCCAAACACTATTGTGGGGTAACTCAACTGGAGGAAGACAACCTACCGAGACTGTCCAAGAAGGAGTTGAGGTGTGACCAATTGGAAGACCCCATGGGGAGATTGGTCCTCGAAGCCCTGGAGAATCAGGATCCCAACAAATTCCTACATCACCCCTCAAAGGAGGCTCGCCTGTTGAGGAAGGAATTGGACAGGCTACAGGTACATCAGGGAGTGGTCTACCGAAGGGGCCCCTCTGATGACTCAGAAGATAAGTGGCAGTTATTTCTTCCAGAGAAGCACCGAGAGACTGTACTAATTGCCCTGCATGACCATCATGGTCACCTAGGGGCAGAAAGGACCTTCCAGCTTGTCAGAAATCGGTTCTATTGGCCCTGCATGAGGGCAGAAGTAGAGGAGTATTGCCATTCCTGTGCACGATGCATTCAGAGAAAGACCCTACCCCATCAAGCTGCCCCAATGGGCCACTTACAGAGTCAAGGCCCAATGGATCTGGTATGCATTGACTTTCTCTGCCTCGAACCCGACCTGAGTGGATTGGGGAATGTTCTGGTAATAACCGACCATTTCACCCGCTATGCTCAAGCTTTCCCAACCAAAGACCAGAAGGCATCCACCGTGGCCAAGATACTTATGGAGAAGTATTTTGTCCATTACGGACTACCACAGAGACTCCACTCAGATCAAGGAAGGGACTTTGAGAGTCGGTTGATCCGAAGACTTTTGGATTCATTAGGAATAAAGAAGACCAGAACCACGCCTTACCACCCACAAGGAGATGCTCAGCCGGAGAGATTTAACCGGACCCTGCTCAACATGTTGGGAACCTTAGAAACAGAGAAGAAGCAACACTGGAGTCAGCACATATCAGCCCTAGTACATGCCTATAACTGTACCACAAGTGACGCCACTGGCTACTCCCCTTATCGACTTATGTTTGGGAGAGAAGCAAGGCTACCTGTGGACCTGGCCTTTGGCACTTCTATAGACAATACCTCAGCTACATCCCACAAGGGATACGTGGACAGACTTAGACGTAGCTTGCAGGTGGCCTATGAACAAGCCCAGGCGGCTTCGGATCAAAGGGGGGCCCGCAACAAGAGAAATTTTGATCTGAAGGTTCGAGTGCAAGATCTGCAGCCCGGGGACCGAGTACTGCTACGCAATCTGGGGGTCCCTGGAAAACACAAGCTTGCCGACAGGTGGAGATCTGAGCCCTATGTTGTCTGTAGGAAGTTGCCCGGTTTGCCTGTCTACAAACTAAAGCCAGAAGGAAAGGTGGGTCCACTGAAGACTTGGCATCGGAACCACCTGCTCCCACTTGCTGAGGCAGTCAGAATACCTCCCGTGAGAGACTCCCCTGAACTGGCCTCTATCCTGGATATTCCTAGGCCGAACACTCGGTCCCAGACCTCTCGAGCCAAAGATGGGGAGGCCTCCCAATTGAGTACAGAAGAAAGTGGAGAACTGGACTGGCTGTGGCCTCCCTCGACTCTGGGAACGTCCGCCATAGATCTCCCAAATGGAGGGGATACCCCAGATGCAACGCTGAATCCGGAGGCTACTGAATTCATACCCTTCAGTCCCTCAGCTGATTACTGGGAAGATGTCCCTGACACTTGCGCAGAGGAGGACTCTAGAGATTCCATACGTCAGTCGACTTCTGAATCAGAGGTTCCAGAACCAGAAATGTTACCTGAACTTACTCCTGAAGAAGAGCCTGTGGTGCCAGAGTCAGAAGCACCAAGAGAGCAGAGGGCTCGCAGAGTCATCAGGCCTCCCAAGAAACTAACTTACCCCCAAATGGGGACGAGCTCAGAGGACTCTGTTGTAACGGCTAGGAGAAGTGTTGAACAACCTGATCCTTCCACCGTCCATTTGGTGGAGGGCAACCCCAGCTCACTCTCTGGCACAGTTAGGCAGGCCACTCATGGTAGTGTGACCTGTGGGCAAGAGAGTTCCATCCCAAAGTTTTGGTGGGAATTCCCTATGCCAACATCATGCTCGACATTGTCCAAAATGGTAAACAGTATTTGTTGAAGTTTATCTTTGGGGACCAAAGAGTTCAAGTGGGGGGAGTGTGTAGCGGGGTGTTCCCCTTTAATGCAGAGAGACAAGAAGTTCCAGGTGAGAGGTGAGTCGGGAGGAAGTAAAGAGACATTATGGAAGTGAAAGCAGAGGAGAGAGAGACTACATCTCCCAGTACATCTTGCAGCACCCAGGGTGCATTGCTCCAGAACAGAGACTGCTGGGGCAGACTTTATAAAGGGGAGGCGGAGTTTTGGTCGGCCTCTTTGGACACCCCTCTCCTAGCAAGAGGATGTCTGTGCTGAACTGCTGTGTGCACAAGGCCTGAAGCCTGGGCCGTGTGCTCCTTTCCAAAGAGCCCTCTGCCAGCCTAGCAGAGCCTTAGAGACATCTAATCCTCCTTGCTGCAGTACACCAGAAGGATTGAAGACTTGGATGTCGGTGGATTCCTGTTCCTAGACGAATCGATGGAGGAAAGGGACTTGGACTTGTCCAGGTGGTGAGAGCTGTTTAAAGACAGATACTTTATCTTTACTATTCGTTGGGATTACAAAGTTGTTCTTCAAGTGCACCACCGAGAGATTGCTAGCGAATATTGTTTCACTGAACTTCCATTTAGATCAGTCAGGCCTGACTGCATAGGTAGACATTGCTGGGTGTTAGTCTACCCATGAGGGGAAGTAGCTGTAAAAGGGCAGCGCTAGAGTTGCATAGCAATACTTTATTATTCTGATTACTCTGTTTATCTTTATTACTGTTTATTGCAGGGATCTGCAACTTGTTATACTGTTGTTTATTACTTGCCCATTAGCCTCAGTAAAATATCTGGGTAAAGTACATTTGGTGTCAGTTCCGCTTACTTTAATAGGAGTTTTAAAGTATATTCTGTGTATGTTTGTTATAGGACTGCGTCACCAACAGTTGCGGTCACGCGGTCCTATCTCTCTATCACCAGCTGTGCCACGGGAGGTTAGAGCCGATTGCCGGGGGTTGACGGCGGTGCACTGCAGGGCACAAATCAATATCAGCGGCTCTCTTAACTGGGGGTAGCGCTACATTTGTATATACTTTGTTTATATATTTTTGATTGTCTGAAATCAAGGCAATATGCGAAATCACTACACATGTACTTCACACCACACTTGGTCTCCTCCCATTTGTTGCTTGTTTCCCCCCCCCCAGTGCTTCCCGTTGAACAACCCTCTGCCACCATATCTCATCACAGTTCTCTCACCATTTGCCCACTCATTCATCACTGCTTATTTATCAAATTGTGACTATATTTGCGCCTCACAGCATTCTTGGCTTCCATTGGCAGCCCTGTCATCCCTCACACTGTTAACTGCTCCTTCTAGCCGACAGTCACCTACACACCCACAATACTTTTTCTCCTCAAGATAATCTCACTACATACCTGCTGTCGCATCTTACACCACCCTCAATCATGACAGCCACCCCCCCCCCCCCACCGTCAGCCATCATCCGTCAGCTCACTCCTTAATCTGTCCCACTCCCTCTCCCCTGCCCACTTATCTAATATACAGGGAGTCCCCGACTTACGAACGCAATAAGAACTGTGAGTTTGTTCGTAGGTGAAATCTGTTCATAAGTCGGAACACTGCTTGTAAGTGTAACTTCCGCCTGTGCAGGGATATGGGATGTTCCGGCTTCCGCCTGTGCAGGAATGTGGCATGTTCCGGGTGCTTCTGGGGCTCTTCTGGCCATGCAGTACATGAAGTACTGCAATGTGGAATGTGTGGAATGTGGCAAGATATCTGCTCGGAGGTATCCAGGACCATCGTGGAGCACAAGCAGCCGGCATTGAGGCCCGTTCGTAAGTAGGAGTCGTTCGTAAGTCGGGCGTTCATAAGTCGGGCGTTCATAAGTCAGGCGTTCATAAGTAGGAGTCGTTCATAAGTCGGGCGTTCATAAGTCAGGCGTTCGTAAGTAGGAGTCGTTCGTAAGTCGGGCGTTCATAAGTCAGGCGTTCGTAAGTAGGAGTCGTTCGTAGGTCGGGCGTTCGTAAGTCGGGCGTTCATAAGTCAGGCGTTCATAAGTAGGAGTCGTTCGTAAGTCGGGTGTTCGTAAGTCGGGCGTTCGTAAGTCAGGCGTTCGGAAGTCGGGCGTTCGGAAGTCGGGCGTTCGGAAGTCGGGCGTTCGAAAGTCGGGCGTTCGGAAGTCGGGGGCTCCCTGCATAAAGCATTTTTGTATTTTATAGTTTAATTTTGCCCCAGGGCAGACTACCTAATAAATACTGTCTGGTTCAAATAATTTTTTTTATATATGGAATATATATAGATGAATTGATTTATAATGCATACCTTTTGTGTTACATGGTTTGTGATATAAAAATGTTTTTATATTATATATACTGTAGCTATATACATTTTTAACTGTGATTTAATACCTGATACATTTTATTACTAGTCAACTACCATCATATTTTATGGATTTTTGCCCTGTATTACAATTCTTTTATTATTGTCTTTATTTCTCTAGAAACAGCTCTTCTTAGTCAATAAATATGATAAAAGAGCTACGAGACCATTCTTACTAGGCACTCTTAACCCCAAACTTAAAACAAATTATCTCATAAATGGTGCACTCACCATGACCACAGAGTGGTCTAGGACCACAAACAGGTCTTCATTTATTGTACCTTTAGTAAAGGTTGGCTTATAGTACTATCTCCATATACAAATAAAACCTCCATATCAGTCCAGTGCAGGGGCGGATCCAGAGTCTTTTCTCGGGAGGGGCACTGCCAAAAAATATGTTTTTTTTGGTGGGAAATTTATCGGGGAAATGGCTGGTGTCGGTGCTTCAATCATCCCAGGAACCATGGTTGTTATGGTGTCAGGATGATTGAAGCGCATTATTTCTATTATTACATTGTAATATAAAATTAAATAGTTCAATGCAGAATCAGTGGGAGCCCCGAGTGTGTCACTTGCCACCGTCACTTGCAATTAGTGGGAGCCCTGAGCGTGTCACTTGCCACACATTGCGGATTGTCACTTGCCACGTCACCTGCCACATCTTGTGGATTGTCACTTGCCACACCTTGTGGATTGTCACTTGCCACGTCACCTGCCACACCTTGCGGATTGTCACTAGCCACACCTTGCGGATTGTCACTTGCCACTCACCTGCCACACCTTGCTGATTGTCACTTGCCTGCCACCAGATGCAGATTGTCATTTGCCACGTCACCTGACACAATTTGCGGATTGTCACTAACTTGCCTACTAAGGTGTAGTTTTGGTTGTCTCTTGCTGTGTCCCAGACTCCCAGAGTCAGGCAGAAGAGAGATAATGTAATCTCTCTGCTGCCTGCACAGTGAGGGCGGAAGTCACTGCAGGAATGCAGGGCAGGCACGGGCTGTGAGAGATGAGCCTGCTCTCTCACTCTCACCTGCGCTGCCAACACACTGAGCAGCATGGCTGCAGAGCGGCCCGACGTGACTCACTGACATCACTCGTTGCTAGACGCCAAGCAGCCCAGGCGTTACCACCTCCTCCTCCGCTCCTGGTATCGTGTCAGTGCGCCGCGCAACTACATTAGACGAGTCTCTCTCTCTCTGCGCCGCTGATCGGCTGATGTGAGAAACTGACAGAGAGACTCAGAGAGGCAGCGGCAGCCGCAGAACAAGTACTGTATATACTTGAGTATAAGCCAATCCGAATATAAGCCGAGGCACCTAATTTTACCCCCAAAAACTGGGAAAACTTATTGATTTGAGTATAAGCCTAGGGTGTCCATCTGCATGCCTTACTGTGCCTCACTTTGCTTCACTGTGCCCATGACTAGACAGATGTTTAACATGGGAGTCTATGGAAGGAGTGCCCGGCTTTGAAAAATCGGTTCTCCCCGGCCGTAGGTCTCCCAGACACAAAACTTTGCACACTTGTAGAGGAGACATGGGGCTACATGTGTGCCAGGCTTGGGGTTCAGGGGACCTACAACCGGCCGGTATCGGGTCCGCAATATCACCGGAGAAATTACCGTTTAACATTGGAGTCTACGGAAGGAGTGCCCGGGTTTGAAAAATCAATTCTCCCCGGCCGTAGATCTCCCAGACACCAAACTTTTAACACTTGTAGAGGAGACATGGGGCTACATGTGTGCCAAGTTTGGGGTCCAGGGGACCTATGGCCGGCCAGTACTGGGTCCCCAAATCCGGGAGATCAGGCGCAAAAAAAAACAAACAGAGCAAGCAAGTGAGTGTGACAGATGATCTTGGGGGGCGGGGCAATTGCCCTGTTGCCCCCCCCCCAGGATCCACCCCTGGTCCAGTGAGGGAGTTAGGACATTGGAGCATATCAGGTAGGGGAGCACGGAGTGTTGTTTGCACACGGAACACTGAATGTTATGAAATCTTCAGCACTGAGCACTTTGAAGCACAACAGACTTAATGTTTATGGTCTTTATTGCGTTTGTTTATAAGCATAGAGCACTTTATATATATATTAATTTATGGGATTTCACATATGTATTGACACATGGTCACAAAGCACTTTAACAATATGTATTGATTTTATTGTTTATTAGTTTACAAACATCAGAACTGGATAGGTGACCAAAGCATTATAGTCAAGCACTTTATTGGGTAACATGCATGCATTAAGTATACACATTTAGTAAGCCGCAGCGCCACATATACTTGATTTTGATTGAAATTACCTCTAAGCCCCTAAAGGGGTGATCATGCTACGCTAAGTATTTAAACCACAGCGCAGAGTTTATACCACATTTTAGTACATTATGAATGGTCCTGCAGTCTTCTGGGATCTCTGATGTGTCCCAGAAGACTGCGGGGAGCGAGGAGAACTAGGCTATCCAAGCAGAAGTGGGAGCGGGTACATGCCAAACGAGGTACCTGCACCCCCCCCCCCCAAAAAAAAGTGCTATTTGGGAAAGAGGAGCAGGGGAGGAAGCCCTAAAGTGGTTCTAAAGGCAGAAGGTTTTTTATGTTAATGCATTCTATGTTTTAACATAAAAAACCTTCTGTGTGCAGCAGCTCCCCTCAGCCCCCCTAATACTTACCTGAGCCCCAACTCGATCCAGTGATGTTGCACAAGAGACTCGGATGTCTGGGACTCTCCCTTCTGATTGTCTGAGACACGGCACGGCACCCACTGCTGTCAATCGAAGTCAGGGAGCCAATGAAAAGAGAGAGGGAGCGGGGCCGAGCCGCGGCTTGGCTCGGGTGCCCCCATAGCAAGCTGCTTGCTATTGGTGCTCTCAGTAGGGAGAGGGGCCAGGATCTCCAGCGAGGGACCTGAGAAGAGAAGGATCTGGGCTGCACTGTGCAAAATCACTGCGCACAGCAGGTAAGTATAACATGTTTGTTATTAAAAAAACAAAACAAGACTTTAGTCTCACTTTGAAGCAGAACTTCCCCTTTTGGGTGACGCTCCACTGGAACTGAAGTATATCTGAAGTTAAAACGTTATTTGTTCTAGTTTTTGTTAGAGTAGGCAAAGGTTTAAACCCCTTTTATATTCTTATATTTGTGTTCCCACCACTGAGATTCATGCATTTGTCCTTAACCTCCCTAGCGGTAATCCCGAGCGTGACTCGGGGTTGTTTTTTTATGCTAGGATCGGTAACCCCGAGTCACGCTCGGGGTAGACATTGCAGAGCCCGCAGCGGAGTTTCCCTACCTTCTCCTGGCGATCCAGCGATGATGTCCTCTGCTGTGATCGCCAGCGAGATCTCCGGCGAGTGTCGGCACTTTCGACCCCATCTGACTTCCTAGTTCCGTTCCCTGCGAGCCGCAGCGGCGCATTTGAGCGGAACTGGGCGGCAAATTCAAAAAGGTAAACACATAGTATACATACAGTATACTGTAATCTTACTGATTACAGTACTGTATGTAATAATTACCGTATTTATCGGCGTATAACACGCACCGGCGTATAACACGCACCCCAAGTTTAGGAGGAAATTTTAGGGAAAAAAACTTTTAGCAGGGAAGTTTAAGGAAAAATAACTTACATTTAAATGCAGCCTTGTCAGTGTCCATTGCAGCCTTGTCACAGTGCAGCCTTGTCAGTGTCCATTGCAGCCTTGTCACAGTGCAGCCTTGTCAGTGTCCATTGCAGCCTTGTCACAGTGCAGCCTTGTCAGTGTCCATTGCAGCCTTGTCACAGTGCAGCCTTGTCAGTGTCCATTGCAGCCTGGTCACAGTGCAGCCTTGTCAGTGTCCATTGCAGCCTTGCCCCAGAGTCGCCGTGCAGCCTTGCCCCAGAGTCGCCGTGCAGCCTTGCCCCAGAGTCGCCGTGCAGCATTTCAAAATTGGCGCCGAGACTGTGCGGACGCCGCCGAGAACGCCGGGGACGCAGGGACTGGGCGGAGCCGCCGCCGAGATACACATAGCCGAGTGTACTCGGCTATACTCGGCTTTTCTCGGCTCCGCTCACAGTCACGCCGAGTCCCGCCCTATGATGGACATAACACAGGTCCAATGGCGGGACTGGGCGTGACTGTGAGCGGAGCCGAGAAAAGCCGAGTATAGCCGAGTACATTCGGCTATGTGTATCTCGCTCCGCTCCGCTCCCAGTCAGCGGAGACAGCTCAGGGATGTGGATATCGGCGTATAACACGCACCCACGATTTTCCCCTGATTTTCAGGGGAAAAAAGTGCGTGTTATACGCCGATAAATACGGTACACACCCCCTTTGTCCCTAGTGGTCTGTCCAGTGTCCTGCATGCACTTTTATATAATAAAAACTATTCTTTCTGCCTGGAAACTGGAGATTGTCCATAGCAACCAAAAAGTGTCCCTTTATGTCAAAAGTGGTTTTAGACCAGCTAGAAAACAGCGATAATAAATTAGAATCGCTTGCAGAATTGAGCGATAGCGATTTGTGGAGAAATTCATCATCAAACACTAAATCTAATGACAGCGACAATTCTGCAACTGAGCAAATTTCAGTGTTTTTGATTTGATTACATTATTGAATAATTTTTATTATAATTAGATTACTATTTTTTATAATTATTTATAGTTATTTATTATATTATAATTTATAATTTTGTGTTTCAAACTTTATCATACCCGGGATGTCTACTAGACTCTGGTTTGCTCAGGTTTAAGTAAGTAATTACTAAGAATTGCAGGCCTATAATACATAACACCAAATTTCCATGCAAAATAATTGTACCGCTTTTGGTACATAATTCCAGAAAGAATCATACCGCCAGGGAGGTTAATGAGCACTGTCACCGGAATGGAAAGTGAGGGAAAATACAAAATATTGAGTTAGCACCAGAACAGGAATAAAGGAAAAAAATAGGGAGATTTGTTGCAGTAACAATTGTCTAATAATGAGGAAAAATCTCCTCAATGGGACACAGATAAAAAAATAGGACAGGTTTTAACCTTTCACTACTCTATCCTAAAAAAAAAAAAAAAGCCTTTGGCTTTAGATATACTTGTAAGACATGTAACAGAATCTTTATACCGGGTACAAAGAAAAAACACTTTTTTTGTAGAGTAGGAAGGGATAAAACCCTCTGTATACTTTCACTAAGGTGATCCTCTTCACTTTCTGTATTGAATCGTCACCAGGACAGAAAGAGAAGAGAAATCTCAACCACAAAAAAAAAATTAAAATTGTAAAAAAAAAGTCTTATGCCGCGTACACACGGCCGTTTTTCTCGTTGAGAAAAACGAAATTTTTCCCATTCGACGAGAAAAACGATCGTCTGTGGGCTTTCTGTCGTTTTTTTCGACAAGAAAAACGGCATTAAAAACGACAAGAAAAATTAGAACATGTTCTAATTTTTCTCGTCGTTTTTTTCGACATGTTTTCCGCAGCAGTTTCCCATAGGGAAACACTGCCGCGGAGCCCCCACACGGTCGTTTTTTTCGACCAAAAAAAAAATTACATTTAAAACGGCCGTGTGTGGGGGGAACAAGCTGTTCCTCGTTTTTAACGTCGATTTTTTTTGACGGTGTTTTCACCGTCGAAAAAATCGATTGTGTGTACGCGGCAAAAATCTTTATTTCTTATTTCTAAACTAAAACGTGTTTCACATTCACCTACTATCATTAACTACATTCACATCTTTGTTATATCAGTTAGAACATATTCCCACTAAACATGTGAAGGTCTAATATAATAAAAGATAAATGGTTGTGATTGGCAGCAAAAACGTAATTAAAAGAACAGTAGTCATATCTCAGCTCCAGATTAGGAAGAGGAAGCAGTGCACTTTTGTTTAGAAACAATTTTTTATGACATTTTACTATAAGGCCTCATGCCCACGGATGTTTTTACAACCGCGTTTTTGAGCGTTTTTTACAGCTTAAAAACGCCTGTCCATGTTAGTCTATAGCAGTGATGGCGAACCTTGGCACTCCAGATTTTTGGGAACTACATTTCCCATGATGCTCATGCACTCTGCAGTGTAGTTGAGTATCATGGGAAATGTAGTTCCAAAACATCTGGGGTGCCAAGGTTCGCCATCACTGGTCTATAGCTTCATGCCCACCTAGACGTTTTTGAGCTGCAAATAGCATAGACGTTTTTAAGCTGTAAAAAAAACCCAGGACCAGTGCGTTTCTCAGCGTCGGCGTTAGGCATAGAAAAGCAAAGCGTTAAAAAGCGCGCAAAAACGCAGCGATTGCGTTTTTGAGCTCCGGCGTTTTTTTTTTCTTTTTTCGAAAAAAATACGGTCGAAAAATGTATACAATAACATGGACAGGCGTTTTTAAGCTGTAAAAAAACGCTCAAAAACGGGGCTGTAAAAACGTCCGTGGGCATGAGGCCTTATGCCTCAGCTGCTGAAATGTTCCACCTATATCAATGACTCCGGGATGGATTTCATATTTTGCTGAGGTGTGATAATTGGAGTTTAAGTGCATAATTTTTCACTTGCTAAGCTTGTTTAGCTAAAGGGATCATAACAGTTTCCAACGGATTGTGCCAATATCGAGCTAGCATACAACGAGCAGAACAAAGCTCATCCGTTTTAACTTTTGCTTTGACAATCAGCTTCAAAACTTCCTCTCCAATTCCCGCAGAGATGACTACATGGAAATCCCATGGAAATGAAAGAAAAAGGGATAGGGATGAAAGAAAAAGATTACATTTGTATTTAACCAATAACCATTCACCAATGAAGGAAGATTGGAGTGGTTTATCAATCAAGCATTTAGATCACAGGTGTCAAACACAAGGCCCGTGGGCCGAATCCGGCCCTCCAGGCCATTTCATGTGGCCCTCGCACCTCTCTTGCAGCTGCAGGAGAGCTCCAGCCCTCCTCTGGTCCTCCTCCAAACCCTTACTTTCTGCTTTCAAGCAATGCATCAAGCTTGTTCCCAGCAGCAGCATAAGGAAAGGGGGGGGGGGGTGCACTGTGATGTAAGGGAGAGTGGGGGACTCAATTTCTGATGGTGGGGTGGCTCTTGACATCTAATGTAATGGGGAGGGGATGCACTGGACATCTAATCTTACAGATACAACCGGCCCTTTTGAGAACAATCATAATGCTCATGCAGCTCACAATGAAATTGAGTTTGACACCCCTGATCTAGATGATACAATTTGTACAGCTACCTACCTACTCACACTATATAACAATCTATGAATACCAGTGTAAAGTGTAACATTAAAGTGTAACTAAAGGCAAAACGTTGTCTTCAGTTACACTTTAAAGTAAAAAAAAGTGTTCTCTCATAAGATTTAGTGTAAAGGGTCTACACACTATGCCCCGTTAGTCCTACATCAGTGCTTATTATTTTTGCTGGTGCCCCTACTGCTCACTCCTTTTAGACATTTACTTAGTTCCTGCCTGTTATCTGTCATTTACTAAACAAAGAATTTATGGAGTATATAACTGAAAATCTAAATCTGCAACCTTGTTCACAGAGTTTAGATCAATTCACCATGTTCCTCTTTTTAGTAACCTTTCTTTATTTAAAGTAGAAACAAGGTTCTATCCCTTTTCAAAAGATACCTGCCTGATATACTAAGCATACAGGCTGGTATCTCCAAAGCAAGACAAGTGGACCAAATGAAAACAAAAATGCTAAGACCTCCGTTTGTTTCCCTGCCAAGGAAATTTTTCCTTACTTCTCCCAAAAAGGAACACACAGCACGTAATAGAGACCATGCAAAAATGTTTAAGTTGGAGTTCCACTTTAAATAATAAGAATACAACCTTGGGTAATCATAAAAGAAACCTGCAGTAAAGGAAGTGTGGATGTTTTTAACCTCCCTGGCGGTATGATTCTGTCAGATTTTAAGTGCTGAAAGCGGTACCATTATTCTGCATGGAAATTTGGCGTTTTATATTGCAGACCTGTAATTCTTAGGAATAACTCACTTAAATCCGTCCAAACCAGAGTCTAGTAGACATCCCGGGTATGATAAAGTTCAAAAAACAAAATTATACATTATAATAAAATAAATAACTATATAATAATTATAACAAATAATATAATAATAATAATAAAAGTGTTTTTCAGTGTTTGATGACGAATTTCCCCACAAATCGCTGTCGCTTAATTCTGCGAGTGATTCTATATTATTATCGCTGTTTTCTAGCTGGTCTAAAACCACTTTTGACATAAAGGGACACTTTTTGGTTGTTATGGACAATCTCTAGTTTCCAGGCAGAAAGAACAGTTTTTATTATATAAAAGTGCATGCAGGACACTGGACAGACCACTAGGGACAATGGGGGTGTGTAATTATTACATACAGTACTGTAATCTGTAAGATTACAGTGTACTGTATGTATACTGTGTTTTAACTTTTTTGAATTTGGCGCCGATCTCCGTCCCCGTGCGTCGTAACGTCGCAGGGAACGGAGCTCGGCGGCACTCGGAAGTGTGTGAATCGAGCGAGGAGACAGCTCGATCACACAGTGGGGAGACATCGCAGGATCCAGAGGACAAGGTAAGTAACTTTGCCTGGATCACTGCGATGCAGCCCGAGTCAGGCTCGGGGTTACCGCTTTTGGTGCTGAAATTTAACCCCGAGCCAGACTCGGGAATACCGCTAGGAAGGTTAATGCTGCGCTGAAATACTATTTTCATTGGTTGTCATGCTGGTGCAGTGGCTTCAGTACTCCCTTTAGGTCATTGAGTCAGAACGTGGGGTTGATTTACTAAAGACAAATAGACTGTGCACTTTTCAAAGGGCAGTGGCACTTTGCAAGTGTAGTTGCTCCAGAGCTTAGTAAATTAGGTAAAACTTTTTTTTGCAAAGAGTATCTAATCACGTGCAAGGAAAATAAACAAACTGCATTTTTGCTTGCACATGATTGGATGATGAAAGTCAGCAGAGCTTCTGCTCATTTACCAAGCTGTGGAGAAACTGCACTTGCAGAATGCAACTGCACTTCGCAAAGTGCATAGTGTAATTGCCTTTAGTAAATCAACCCCCATGTCTGCTGATCAGGAGTACTGAGGTTGATTTACAAAAGACAACAAGACTGTGCAGTTTGCAAAGTGAAGTTGCTCCAGAGCTTAGAAAATGAGGGAAAGCTCTGCTGACTTCCATCATCCAATCATGTGTAAGCAAAAATTATTATTATTATTATTTTTTTCCTCACAAGTGATTGGGTATTCATTGCAAAGTGAAGCCTTACCTCATTTACTAAGCTCTGGAGCAACTGCACTTGCAGAGGGCAACTGCACTTTGCAGAGGGCAACTGCACTTTGCAAAGTGCACAGCCTATTTGTCTTTAGTAAATCAACAACAATCAACCCACAGCGTTCACTTTTCCATAACTGCATGCCTGTTTCCGGTCAGTGGGGTTGATTTACTATAACTGGAGAGTACAAGATCTGGTGCAGGTTTCTAGTCAAATGTAATTGAACAAGCTTAAGTTAGAAGCTGATTGGCTCCCATGCAGAGCTGCACCAGATTTTTCATTTTGCAGTTTTAGTAAATCAACCCCAGTGTCTTAACCACTTCAGCTCCGGACCATTTTGGCTGGTTAAAGGCCAGACCCCTTTTTTGCGATTCGGCACTGTGTCGCTTTAACTGACAATTGCGCGGTCGTGCGACATGGCTCCCAAACAAAATTGACGTCCTTTTTTTCCCACAAATAGAGCTTTCTTTTGGTGGTATTTGATCATCTCTGAGGTTTTTATTTTTTGCGCTATAAACAAAAATGGAGCGACAATTTTGAAAAAAATTACATATTTTTTACTTTTTGCTATAATAAATATCCCCAAAAAATATATTTTATAACAAATAGTTTTCCTCAGTTTAGGCCGATACGTATTCTTCTACATATTTTTGGTAAAAAAAATTAAAAATCGCAATAAGCGTTTATTGATTGGTTTGCGCAAAAGTTATAGTGTCTACAAAATAGGGGGTCGTTTTTTGGCATTTTTATTAATAATATTTTTTTTTACTAGTAATGGCGGCGATCAGCAATTTTTATCGTGACTGAGACATTATGGCGGACACATCGGACACTTTTGACACATTTTTGGGACCATTGTCATTTTTACAGCGATCAGTGCTATAAATATGCACTGATTACTGTGAAAATAACACTGGCAGTGAAGGGGTTAACCTCTAGGTGGCACTGTAGGGGCTAAGTGTGACTTAATGTGTGATTCTAACTGAAGGGGGGCGTGGCTTGGCGTGTAACGTCACTGATCGTCGTTCCCTATGACAGGGAACAGACGATCAGTGACACGGCCACTAGGAAGAACATGGAGAGGTTTGTTTACACTTACCTCTCCCCGTTCTTCAGCTCTGTGACCCGATCGGGTCCGTGGGTCCCGCGGGCGCGGTCATGGAGCTTCGGACCGGGTCGCGAGCGTGCTGCCGGCGGTGCGCGCGCGACCCACGGACAGGTTCTTAAAGGGGACGTACCTGTAGGCCCTTGTGCCTGTACGTGCCATTCTGTCGACGTACATCGTCGTGCGGCGGTCTTTAAGTGGTTAAAGTGAAATTTTAGTCAGAAAATTAAGTCCTGATAGATCACTTCAGGCTGGCCCCTTTTACAGCTATAGTAAAACATTAAAAATAAGTGCCTATACTGTTTGAATTCCAGTAATACACTTTTTATTTTTCTTGCATGTGATTGTGTATTCTTTGCAAAGTGAAGCTTTACCTCATTTACTAAGCTCTGGAGCAGGTGCACTTGCAGTGCACAGTATATTTGCCTTTAGTAAATCAACCCCACTGCCTCACCCTGCTCTGCGCATGCTCAGCTACTCTTTGTCACTATGCCAAAAATGTACAGGCTGATCTGCTGACAGCCTCGAGATTTACTGCTGCTCAGGAGCTTTAGGCTTCAGTAAAATGGCAGCCTCCAGCAAGAAGAAACAGGAACAATCCTGGAGGCAATTTACAGCACACAACCATTTTCGTAGCATAATGTGGAATGTATGTTTTGTGCTAAAGAACGCTATTTTTTATCAAGTTGTTTTGGGTAAAGTTCCACTTTATTTGAGCCAGAGACAGCTGGGCAACTAGCATTTTCAGAAGGAGGACAGCTACTCCCTCCCAAGGTTTTCAACTGATCAGACAAAGGGCTTTTATTCCATCATACCAAAATATTTTTCTCTATTTACTTATTGTCTAATATTTAAGTGCTAAATATATTTAACTACTTGAGGACCGCGCTATAGCCAAATGACGGCTTCAGCGCGGACCTAAAAATCCGGGAAGCCGTCAATAGACGGCCGCCCCTTCGCGCGCTCCCCGTGCGCCCTTGCAGGGCGCGTGCGCGCGCGCTGTGATCACCCGAGTCACTGAGACTCGGGTGATCACTGATACGAGTAAGGGGCCGATCTCGACCCCTTACCACGTGATCAGCTGTCAGCAAATGACAGCTGATCACGTGATGTAAACAAAGAATCGGTAATCGTTTTTTTTTCTGCTCACGCTGATAGCGTGAAGAGGAAAAAAAGCCGATCACCAGCTCTTTCACAAGGGACATCGGTCCCGATGAGGAAGGAGGCAGATGTGCCTCATCAGTGCCAGTAAAATGCTACCTGCCAGTGCCCACTGTGCCACCTATCAATGCCCACAGTGCCACCTAACAATGCCCACAGTGCCACCTATCAATGCCCACAGTGCCACCTATCAATGCCCACAGTGCCACCTATCAATGCCCACAAGTGCCGCCAATCAGTGCCTCATCAGTGCCACCTAGCAAGGCTGCCTATCAGTGTAACCTACCAGTGCCCATTATTTCCACCCATCAGTGCCCATCACTGCCACCCATCAGTGCCCATCACTGCCACCTATCAGTGCCACCTATCAATTCCACCTATTAGTGCCACTTCTCAGTGCCCACCAGTGCCACCTATCAATGCTCTTCAGTGCCACCCATCAGTGCCACCTATCAGTGCCGCCTATCAGTGCCCACCAGTGCCGCCTATCAGTGCCCACCAGTGCTGCCTATCAGTGCCCACCAGTGCCGCTTTATCGGTGCCCACCAGTGACGCCCTAATTGTATAACAAAATATAAAAATATATACAGTATATATATATATATATATATATATATATATATATATATTTTTTTTTAAATCAGTCTTTTTATTTATTTGTTTAACAAAAAATAAAAACCGCAGAGGTTATCAAATACTTTGTGGGGAAAAAAATATAAAAATGTCATTTGGGTACAGCGTTGTATGACCGCGCAATTGTCATTCAAAGTGCATCAGCGCTGAAAGCTGAAAATTTGTCTGGGCAGGTGGGGGGTTTAAGTGCCCAGTAAGCAAGTGGTTAATAAGTACAGTAATCATAAAAAGCTTTTTCTTCTGTCTTCCATTTTTTTACATTTCATCTTATGTATGATTGCTATATGTTCAATCTATGGCTCTGTATAATTTCTTTGCTCTATTTGTCAAATTCAATCTTATGTTTGTTATTTAATCTTTTTTTGTTAAATCCCAATAAAACTACTGAAGAAGGCTTTCATTCAGACCTCTATTTACCCTGGTTCACACTGGTGCATCTTTGAAATCGTGCTATTTCAGAGAGAGATTTCAAAGCCTCAGATAAGTGTGATTTGCGCCAATTATTTAATTGCGGCTTGTGACAGAAGTCTATGCAAGTGGCAATAAAATCGACAAGAAGTAGTGCAGGGACCTTTTTCAAAGTCACTGTGACACGAGTTACGGCAATTTGAATGGTTCAATTGCTGACAATGGGGTGCGACTTGTCTTGCGATTTGGAACTGTCAAATTGCATGACAAATCACACCGGTGTGAATGGGGGCTTAAAGGAGGAATCTTTATTCTGCACAAACAGACCACCGAAAGAAGGTGTCTTTACAGATGGCGTTGAATGTATAGCCAGATGCCCGAGGACTAGGGATGAGCCGAACACCCCCCCGTTCGGTTCACACCAGAACCTTCGAACGGACCGAAAGTTCGCGCGAACGTTAGAACCCTATTAAATACAATGGACGCGAACGTTTGAAATCTAAAGTGCTAATTATAACGGCAAATATGCATGTTATTGTCCTAAAAAGGGTTTGGGGACCCGGGTTCTGCCCCAGGGAACATGTATCAATGCAAAAAGAAGTTTTAAAAACGGCAGTTTTTTCGGAAGCAGTCATTTTAACCACTTAAGCCCCGGACCATTTGGTAGCTAAAGGACCAGAGGTTAATTCAGAATTTTGCACTGCGCTGCTTTAACTGTAAATTGTGCGGACATGCAATGTTGTACCCAAACGAAATTTGCGTCCTTTTCTTCCCACAAATAGAGCTTTTTTTTAATGGTATTTGATTGCCTCTGCGATTTTTATTTTTTGCGATATAAACGGAAAAAGACCGAAAATTTTGAAAAAAAATGATATTTTCTACTTTTTGTTATAAGAAAAATCGAATAAACTCAATTGTAGTCATACATTTAGGCCAAAATGTATTCAGCCACATGTCTTTAGTAAAAAAAATGTCAATAAGCGTATATTTATTGGTTTGCGCAAAAGTTATAGCGTTTACAAACTAGGGTACATTTTCTGGAATTTACACAGCTTTTAATTTATGACTGCCTATCTCATTTCTTGAGGTGCTAAAATGGCAGGGCAGTACAAAACCCCCCAAATGACCCCATTTTAGAAAGTAGACACCCCAAGGAAATTGCTGAGAGGCATGTTGAGCCCATTGAATATTTTTTTTTTGTCCCAAGTGATTGAATAATGACAAAAAAAAAAATTACAAAAAGTTGTCACTAAATGATATATTGCTCACACATGCCATGGTTATATGTGGAATTGCACCCCAAAATACATTCTGCTGCTTCTCCTGAGTACGGGGATACCACATGTGTGGGACTTTTTAGGAGCCTAGCCACGTACGGGACCCCGGAAACCAAGCACCGCCTTCAGGATTTCTAAGGGCGCAAATTTTTGATTTCACTCCTCACTACCTATCACAGTTTTGAAGGCCATAAAATGCCAAAATAGCACAAAGCCCCCCCAAGTGACCCCATTTTGGAAAGTAGACACCCCAAGCTGTTTGCTGAGAGGCATGGTGAGTATTTTACAGCTCTCATTTGTTTTTGAAAATGAAGAAAGAACATTTTTTTTTTTCTTTTTTTTTTTCAATTTTCAAAACTTTGTGACAAAAAGCGAGATCTGCAAAATACTCACAATACCTCTCAGCAAATAGCTTGGGGTGTCTACTTTCCAAAATGGGGTCATTTGGGGGGGTTTTGTGCCATCTGGGCATTCCATGGCCTCCGAAACTGTGATAGGCAGTGAGAAGTGAAATCAAAAATTGACACCCTTAGAAAGCCTGAAGGCGGTGATTGGTTTTTGGGGTCCCGTACGTGGCTAGGCTCCCAAAAAGTCTCACACATGTGGTATCCCCGTACTCAGGAGAAGCAACAGAATGTATTTTGGGGTGTAATTCCACATATGCCCATGGCATGTTTGAGCAATATATCATTTAGTGACAACTTTGTGCAAAAAAAAAAAAAAATTTATTTTTTCCGCAACTTGTGTCAACATATAAAATATTCCATGGACTCGACATGCCTCTCAGTATATAGCTTGGGGTGTCTACTTTCCAAAATGGGGTCATTTGGGGGGGTTTTGAACTGTTCTGGCATTTTATACACAACATTAGGAAGCTTACATCCACTCTTCTAACCACTTGAAGACAAAGCCCTTTGTGACACTTTTTGTTTACATGAAAACATATTTTTTTTTGCAAGAAAATTATGTTGAACCCCTAAACATTATATATATTTTTAAAGCAATTTTTTTTTCTACACAGTATTTGCGCAGCGATTTTTCAAACGCATTTTTTGGGGAAAAAATACACTTTTTTTAATTTTAATGCACTAAAACACACTATATTGCCCAAATGTTTGATGAAATAAAAAAGATGATCTTAGGCCGAGTACATAGATATCAAACACGACATGCTTTAAAATTTCGCACAAACGCGCATTGGCGACAAACTACATACATTTTTAAAAGCTTTTAAAAGCATTTACAGGTTACCCCGTTAGATTTACAGAGGAGGTCTACTGCTAAAATTACTGCCCTCGATCTGACCTTCGCGGTGATACCTCACATGCATGGTGCAATTGCTGTTTACATATGACGCCAGACCGACGCTTGCGTTCGCCATTGGGCAAGAGCAGGGCAGGACAGGGGTGCTTTTTTTATTTTTATTATTAATTTTGCTTTTTTATTTTATTTTTAAACTGTTGCTTCCATATTTTTTTTTTTTTATCACTTTTATTGTTATCTCAGGGAATGTAAATATCCCCTATGATAGCAATAGGTAATGACAGGTACTCTTTTTTGAAAAAACTGGGGTCTATTGGACCCTAGATCTTTCCTCTGCCCTCAAAGCATCTGACCACACCAAGATCTGTGTGATAAAATGCTTTCCCAATTTCCCAATGGCGCTTTTTATATCCGGGGGGGGGACATTCCCTCCCACTGCTTGTAAAAGCAGTCCAGAGGCTAATTAGCCACTAGGATTGCTTTTACATGAAAGCCGGCCGCTGGCTGAAAAGAATGATACCAAGATGATACCTAAACCCGCAGGCATCATTCTGGTATAAACATTCAAAGTCCAGCAACATACCAGTACGTTGCTGGTCCTTGTTGGACATGTATTGTAATCTTTTTTTTCATGCAGCCTGTTGGCTGAATGAAAAAAAAAGATTGATCGGTGGGTATGCCCACCATTAGAATACCGCCCTTCATCCACCCACTTCTAATGATGGGCATACATGCACCATTTATATATGCCGAAGCATGGGGGCATCTTCTCGCAAAAGTTATGCCGCGTACACATGGTCAGACTTTTCCACGGGCAAGCCTCCGTCGGAATTTCAACCGTATGTACGCGGCATTAGGAGCAAAATCGCTCCCCCGCTCCTGCTGCCCCAATGCTTCGGCATATATGCTTTTTTTTTTTTTAACTGTGGTGGTGAAATCACCTCCTACAGCACTGGAGTCGCAGGGATCAGGCCTGTCTCTGCGAACGCTGCAGTTATGTGTGTTGTGTTTTGTAAGTGACAGTGATCGATCGATACTGCACTTGGGTGGCCTGGGCTGGACGGAGGGGCAAAACGCAGGTGCTAGCAGGTATCTGGGCTGATCCCGCTAACACTGCGTTTTTGGGAACCCTAAACTGCTGGGGACGCTAGTATAGATCTAATTAGATCAGATATTGAGCTGATCAGATACTATACCACTAAGGGGGGTGTATGCTTCACGCGTGGGTGTTAGCGCTACTGGCACTAACCTGACGCTGCCTGGGGTGTGACTCAGACCCTCTCTGACGCTAAAACCTAATTGATATCACCCGCCGGGCGATCAGGGGGTTAAACCTTTATTGGGTTATATACGGCGGGTGCCCTGACACTATAAAAAGCAAACTAACTAACCAGCGTCACCCGTAACACTTATATGATGATCACTGGTGAAAGGGTTAACTAGGGGCAATTAGGGGGTTAAAACCTTTATTAGGTAATATATGGGGGTACCTGACGCTATATAAAAACCTGACGGCGAACCTAAAAAAAAATTACTGGCTACCTATCGGCATCACCGACACTAAGACAACGATCATAAAAACGATCGCTTAGCGACAGTGGTGATAGGGGGTGAAAGGGTTACCTGGGGGGCGATCAGGGGGTTAAACCTTTATTAGATAATATATGGGGGTACCTGACGCTATAAAAACCTGCGGCGAACTTAAAAAAAATTACTGGCTACCGATCAGCATCACCGACGCTAAGACATCGATCAGAAAAATGATCGCATAGCGACGGTGGTGCTAGGGGGTGAAAGGGTTACCTGGGGGGTGATCAAGGGGGTTAAACCTTTATTAGGTAATATATGGGGGTACCCGACGCTATAAAAACCTGCGGCAAACCTAAAAAAATTACTGGCTACCGATCAGCATCGCCGACGCTAAGACATCGATCAGAAAAATTATCGCTTAGTGACAGTGGTAATAGGGGGTGAAAGGGTTACCTGGGGGGCAATCAAGGGGGTTAAACCTTTATTAGGTAATATATGGGGGTACCCGAAGCTATAAAAACCTGCGGCGAACCTAAAAAAAATTACTGGCTACCGATCAGCATCACCGACGCTAAGACATCGATCAGAAAAATGATTGCTTAGCGACGGCGGTGCTAGGGGGTGAAAGGGTTATCTGGGGGGTGATCAGGGGGTTAAACCTTTATTAGGGGGGGTTAGGGGGCTACACTGGACCTAAAACTAAATGTAGTGACACTTTTACAGTCACAAATGTCACTGATTGCAGTGATCACTAAATAAATGGTCACTGCAATCAGTGACACTGTGACTGGGGTCTGGGGGGTGATCTGGGGGGGCCTGGGGGGGCGATTTATGTGCCTATGTGTCCTGGTGTCAGTGTAGTGTTGTGTGCACTAACCTGGCATCTTCTCCTGTACGGCGCTCGGTATATGTGAGCGCCGCAGGAGAGATGACATCACTTCCTCCTGCCTGGCAGGCAGGGGAAGCTCTCTCATTCGCCGGGAGCAATCGAGAGGGGGTGGCCAGAATCGAACGGCCGTCCCCTCATGCCGGATCGCTCCCGAAGGTAAAACGACCACCCACTGTAAAGAAGGGGGGTCCGATCTGACCCCCCAACTATACAAAAGCAATCACGTATATGTACGTGATTCTGCCTGTCGGTGCCATTCTGCCGACGTATATTTACAGTGGGCGGTCGTTAAGTGGTTAATGATGCATAAAGTGAAAAAAAAAAGTGAAATATTCCTTTAAATATCGTACCTGGGGGGTGTCTAAAGTATGTCTGTGAAGTGCCACGTGTTTCCCGTGTTTAGAACTGTCCCTGCACAAAATGACATTTCTAAAGGAAAAAAAAGCCATTTAAAACTGCTTGCGGCTTTAATGTCATGTCTTGTCCTGCCAATATGGATAAAAATCTTTGAGAAAAATGGCATGGCTACCCCATCTACCCCCCCCCCCCCCACCCCAGCCCATTACCAGCCCCTTTGGGTCTTGTATGGATATTAAGGGGAACCCCGCACACAAAATAAAAAAGGCCCTATATACTCTGAACAGCAGTATACAGGCGGTGCATACAAGACAGGGACTGTAGGTTTGTTCTTAAGTAGAATCTGTTTGTAATTTTGAACAGGTATATTGTGCAAGTGTAGCTCCAGCCAAAAAATCTATTTTTAAGCTTTTTGGAAAACATAGGGAAGGGTTATCACCCCTGTAACATTTGTTTTGCTGTCTGTGCCCCTGTTCAGAACATTTCACCTCACTTTCCGTCCCAATGACAAATGTTTTTGAAAAGTGGGGTTTTTATTGAAACAAGGATTGGTGATAAAGCATCAGTACAGAGGAGACACCTTTCTCCCATATTAATTCTTACAGGAGAGAATTTCCCTTCCTAGGGGTAGATTTCCTCTCACTTCCTGTTGTCTCCTTTCATTTGCAAGTAGGAGTCGTTTGTAAGTTGGATGTTTGAAAGTAGGGGCCTGGCGTATATACTCTGCTGAAATTTGCCCCTTACATGTTGGTGATGCCACAACACTGTGAGCCCTCACAGTTACTCTTGGTGGGCGCTGGAACGCCCTGCTGTGAACTATTATATCAGGAATTGTATTTACATGCCATTATTGAACAGTGGTAGGTAAAATTGGGCCTTTGGTGGTGGTATTGGTGCCATAACACTGTAGGCCCTCACAGTTACTCTTGGTGGGCGCATGAATGGGCCCTGCTGTAAATTATTAGATCAAGAATTGTAATTGCATGCCCCTGTTGAACAGGGGCTGAAAAATTGGGCCTTTGGTGGTGGTGGTGGTGTTGCCACAACACTGTAAGGCCTCACAGATACTGTACTTAGGAGCACAGCAATGAGCCCTGTTGCAAAGTATGGCATCAAAAATTGTAATTACACGCCCCTGTTAAACAGGGGCAGAAAAATTGGGCCTTAGGCACTGGTGCCACAACACTGCAACCCCTCACAGATACTGTACTTGGAGCACAGCAATGAGTCCTGTTGCAAAGTATTGCATCAAAAATTGTAATTACACGCCCCTGTTAAACAGGGGCTGAAAAATTGGGCCTTAGGCACTGGTGCTGGTGCCACGACACTGCAACCTCTCCCAGATACTCTAGTTGGAGTGCATCAAAAATTGTAATTACATGCCCCTGTTAAACAGGGCCTGAAAAATTGGGCCTTAGCCACTGGTGGCGGCACCCAGAAACAAAAAAGTTCTTCCAAGCTATCATCAAGAATCGCATCATTGAGGAGGAGGAGGATAGTCAGTCAACATAACAGGACAGTCACTCAGCATCAGCATCAGTCTTGAAGGGATGTGACATTTGAAAATAAATTATTCTGTTATAGTCAGCTTCAGGTGCTTGGTAGCTGGTGGTGATCCAAGACTGGTTCATCTTTATGAAGGTCAGTCGATTAACCGAGTCGGTGGACAGGCGCACCCTTTGATCCGTGACAAAGCCTCCAGAAGCACTGAATGTGCGTTCCGAAAGAACGCTGGATGCAGGACAGGCCAGTAGCTCAATTGAATACTGTGCAAGCTCTGGCCAGTAATCCATCCTCAAGAGCCAGTAAGCCAAAGGATTTTCGGTGGGAAAGGTGTCCAAGTCTGACCTTGCCCCTAGGTATTCCTGCACCATGTATATCAGACGCTGGCGATGGTTGCTGGAACCGATCATACCTTGGGGCTGCGGACTAAAAAATTGTCTGAACGCATCGGTCAGACGGCCACCTTCTCCACCGCTCCTTCTGCTACTTACTGAAGCCTCAGCAACTCGTTGTCCAGGACCAGGAGTTTGTAACCTCCCAGTCTCTGGGAACGCGTTGCACAGACCTTTCTGCAAGGCCTCCCGGAGATGTCTCATCCTCTGCTCCCTCTGCGACGGTAAGATAAGGTCCGCAACCTTACCCTTTTACCGTGGATCAAGGAGAGTGGCCAGCCAGTAATGGTCCCTCTCCTTGATCCGAAGAATACGAGGATCCTTCTGCAGACTTTGCAGGATCAGGGAGGCCATGCAGCGTAGGTTAGCTGAGGCATTCGGTCCGGAGTCCTCTGGGTCACTAAGGACGACATGATCCGCAACCACCTCCTCCCAGCCACGTACAAATCCACAAGTTTGTTGGGACTGTAAATCATCCCTAAAAGAATGCTGCTGTTGATGCTGAGTGCCATGCTCCACCTCCATGCTGACACAATCCTCCTCCTCCTCGTCCTCTTCCTGTGTAATGGGTGGGACAGAAGGAACACTGTCTGGGTAAAGGGGGCCTTGAGAGGCAAGGAAGTCCTCCTCTTCCTGCCTCTGTTCTGCCTCAAGTGCCCTGTCCATTATTCCATGCAGCGTATGCTCCAACAGGTGGACGAGAGGTACAGTGTCACTGATGCATGCACTGTCACTGCTCACCATCCTCGTGGCCTCCTCAAATGGTGCCAGGACAGTGCATGCATCCCTGATCATGCCCCACTGGCGTGGTGAAAAAAAACCGAGCTCCCCTGACCCTGTCCTGGTGCCGTAGTCGCACAGGTACTCATTGATGGCCCTCTGCTGCGTGTGCAGCCGCTGCAGCATGGCCAACGTTGAGTTCCACCTGGTGGGCATGTCACATATAAGGCGGTTCTTGGGCAGGTTCAACTCCTTTTGCAGCTCAGCCAGCCGAACACTGGCATTATATGATCTGCGGAAATGCACACAGACTTTCCTGGCCTGCCTCAGGACATCCTGTAAGCCCAGGTACCTGCCCAAGAACCACTGCACCACCAGGTTAAGGACGTGAGCCACACAGGGCACATGGGTCAGTTGTCCCTGTCGGAGGGCGGAGAGGAGGTTGGTGCCATTGTCGCAAACCACCATTCCTGGCTTAAGCTGGCATGGCGTCAACCACCTCTCGGCCTGCCCCTGCAGAGCAGACAGAACCTCTGCCCCAGTGTGGCTCCTGTCCCCCAAACACACCAGCGCAAGCACGGCATGGCATCTTTTTTCCTGCGTACTTGCGTAGCCCCTTGAACGCCTGCGGAGCACCGCTGGTTCCGAGGACAAAGCACAGGAAGAGGCCATGGAGGAAGAAAAAGAGGAGGGGGTGGAGGAGAGAGGTGTATCACAACCAGTAGTAGCATTTTGGAGGCGTGGCGGCGGAACAACCTCCAACACTACTGCACCTTGTCCTGCATCCTTCCCAGCTGCCAAAAGAGTGACCCAATGGGCCGTGAAAGAAAGGTAACGTCCCTGTCCATGCCTGCTGGACCATGAGTCAGCGGTAATATGCACCTTACCGCTGACCGCCCTGTCCAGCGAGGCATGGACATTGCCTTCCACATGCCGGTAGAGAGCCGGAATCGCCTTCCGTGAGAAAAAGTGGCGTTTGGGAACCTGCCACTGAGGAACCGCACATTGCACAAACTCACGGAAGGGGGCCGAGTCTACCAACTGAAAAGGCAGCAGTTGAATTGCTAGCAATTTAGCCAAACTAGCATTCAACCGCTGGGCATGTGGATGGCTGGGAGTGAACTTCTTTCGACGGTCCAGCAGCTGGGGCAGGGAAATTTGCCTGCTAGAATCGGACGTCGGTGTACTGCTAGCAGAGTGCCCGCAAGTACTTGGCTGTGACACACCTAATTCTACACCTTCATTTCTCTCAGTGCAGGTTTCAGAGAGGACTGAAGGTAGGGCTGGGCGATTTTCCCCCCAAAAAAAATCTGCAATTTTTTTATAAAAAACTCGATTTACGATTCGATTCGATTTTTTTTTATTTTTATTATATTAATTAAAGTGCATCAACAAACAAAATTGCAAAGGCAAACCCTTTCTCTAACTGCAAAGTCAGTGTGCAACAAACACACAATATATTCCAGCGCTCATGGAGCATACATTATTAACTATTGAAAACTCTTGAAACTCTGTGTGTGATTCCTTCTGTCCCAGCCTTGCTGCGATCCTGGCTCTGCATCCTTTTGGGTTGGAGGGCCCTCCACACGCTGGTCTGCCTGTTGTCCATCATTCAAGGTACTGTGCTCACACGGAGATCATGCCACAGGCTTTGTTTTGACTTTTTTAACCCCTCCTTGCTCCACGGATGTCACTGCAAGTTTAACAAGTTTGTCACCACTGGCAACTGGAGAGTTAAGATTCATTTGCCCTCTGCACATTTGAGAGTGGATCCCTCTCTTTATTGTGATAAATGGACTAAGCTTTTTTATCAATTCTTCAAGAGTTTTCAATAGTTAATAATGTATGTTCCATGAGCGCTGGATTATATTGTGTGCATGTTGTGTATTTTGTACTTCTGGGTACGGATTTTTTCTTGCTGCGCTGGATCCTGTTTTTTCCCCCTTTTGGATACTTTGTACTTCCCAAAATATTTGGGATTTTTTTCTTCTTATTATTATTATCATCCATTATATTTTTTTCTTTATCCACCAATTTAGCGCTTGTGACCTTTTGTTGTTTTTTGCAGTGTGCAACAAAGATTGTTAAACATCCAAATTATTAATACTGTATTTGGATTTAGCTAATAAAACAACAAAAAATCCTGAGGTTACTCTTAGTTGAATTGAACTGTGTCCATGCCTCACTGTACCCTTGTCTCACTGTACCCTTGTCTCACTGTGCCCGTGTCTCACTGTGCCCGTGCTTCAATCACTGTGCCCGTGCCTGATGCAGATTTTTATGGTATACGGATTTTACTGCTACACCGGTGGCCATTCCAGTATTCAAAAGCCGCACCTCCTCCTCGTCTGTGATAGGCGGAACACTCAATTTCCCAGCATTCAGTGTTCCGCCTATCATGGTCATCCTCATAACACAGACAAGGATGAGAGGATGTCCGTGATAGGCTGAATACTGCCTGCTGTGAAATTGAGTGTTCCGCCTATCACAGACGACGAGGACTCGGGAGGCGCGGCTTTTGAACACTGCAATGGCCGCCGTCTGTCTGCATGACACGCTGATCAGGTAGGCAGACGGCGGCTGCAGCGAGTAGATGTAATTGGGTTAACGCTGCCCAGTGCCATTCCGGATACGCCCCCTGCAGTCCTGCTACGGAAACTTTGAAGGAAAAAAACAAACAAAAAAAAAAAACTTTTCAAAAAAAAAAAAAAAATCTAAAAAAATCGATTTTCTTCAAAACTGAATCGATTTGAGCTCAAAATTCGATTCAAGATTAAAATCGATTTTTTTCCCAGCCCTAACTGAAGGTATAGTGGGGTTGGAGATCCCAGCTGATGCGAAGCAAGGAGAGGTCCGATTTGTTCTTTGGTGTGGGTCTTTAAGGTAGGCTTGCCAACGAGCTGCATGGCAGGTCAACATATGTCTGGTCAAGCATGTGGTGCCCAAGCGGCTGATGTTTTGGCCACGCGAGATACGCTTGAGACATATGTTGCAAACAGCAGCGGTGCGATCTGATGCACTTGACTCAAAAAAGGCCCACACCAAAGAACTTTTGGAATAACGAGCAGAGGCAGCGCCCTGCACAGGCGGAGCTCTGCGGTGTGATTCAGTCGGTGTGCTGCCCTTACGCTGGCCCCCCTGAGGGCATCCTGCCTCATTGGAGATGTGCCTCCTCCTCATCCTCTTCCTCCTCCTCTCTCCTATCAGGCACCCACAGCAATAAGGGCTAGCTTCAGGTGTATATTGTGCAGGAGGCACACTACGCCCGCTGTAAGTGCTGCAGATGCCTGCCTGTGTTACACAACAGGAAAACACAGCAATAAGGGCTAGCTTCAGGTGTATACTGTGCAGGAGGCTTAGCAAAAATGACACTGACACTGTCCCCTGCCTATCCTTCTCTGTCCCTGCACGCCAACACACTGTAAATGCACAAGGTTTAGCAAAGAATATCACTGACACTGTCCCTGCCTATCCTTCTCTCTCCCTGCACACAAGGTTTAGCAAAGAATATCACTGACACTGTCCCTGCCTATCCTTCTCTCTCCCTGCACACAAGGTTTAGCAAATAATATCACTGACACTGTCCCTGCCAATCCTTCTCTCTCCCTGCACACAAGGTTAATGAACAAATAGCAAAGACACTGTCCCTGCCTATCCTTCTCTCTCCCTGCATGCCGGAACACGCTACACAAGGCCGCCGCGCTGGCCGCCTTTTATAGTGTGGGGCGTGTACTAAACCCCCCTGAGCTATAATTGGCCACAGGCATCCTGCCTGTGGCCAATTATGGCTCTCCTCGCTGCCGGCGCTGTGATTGGCCAAGCATGCGGGGTCACAGTGCATGCTTGGTCAATCACAGCGCCGGGATTGCACTGCAATGGCACAGTGTATTGTGGGCCGTTCGCGTCACTCGAATTTGGCGCGAACGGCCCAAATCGTTTGATCTTCGTCGAACGATCGAACAGCCGATGTTCGAGTCGAAGTTGAACGTATGTTCGACTCGAACACCGAGCTCATCTCTACCGAGGACTCAGGACACTATACACAGACATTGGAGGATGGAGGGGGGCTCTAACTGCTTGCATCAGCACAAGCAGATTAATTAGATACGGTTTCTGCCCAGGTATGGAAGCCCACATATAGTAATATACTGTATGTGGTCTAATCATAACACTATTACACATTAAATTAACCTGACCCAATGTCGAGATGAGACCACCTACTCTGCATTGATAATACTAGAGGCCCATGTCGGTGTATCTTTCTGGATGTTTGTGTACCTTATTTAATTTGCTTATTGTTTTATATTCCACACTTGTGTGTGCTTGAGTTGTAAACTGTGAGCTAAGTATACCGTGTTTGTATCCCCTTTTCTAAAATCTGTAATAAAAATGTTAATGATAAATTAAGCTGACATTAAAAATAAAATACAAATCGGGTAGAAACATAGATTAAAAAAATAAATTATGCATTTTTAGTATTAGTGATATCACTTTCCTTCCACTTTGAGGACTTTTTATGCATTTGCATTTTAAATGGTTTTATATTGTTTAAAGCCTTCAAGAAGGGAAGCATATCTTACCACTGAAATGTGTTTTCTCTCTGAAAATTACAAATAGTCTTCGGATAATTTACTATTTTCCTTTTCAGCTCTCCTCACCCTTGGTATGCATGGCCCACTTTGAAGGACTCTTTGGTCTCTCTACTAGTTAAGAACCCTATGGAATTTCTTTGACCCCAGAGTTTACATTTCATGAACATTGCATGTTTATGCTCCTCCATTATGTACCTTCAACACCTCCTGCACAGCTTCCAGTTCGAACGTATGCATTCTGGCAACACACAGTAAAATGCACATTTTACCATGCATTGAGGCTGGGTTCACACCTATGCGAATTGGATGCGGTTTTAACCGCATCCAATTTGCATGACAGGAGATTGTGACCGGCTCTCTATGGAGCCAGTTCACATATCTCCGTTGCGGGTACGGAATGGCTTGCACAGGAACACTGTGCACCTTTGGCTCAGTTTCAGGGCCAAATTCAGGCAAAAATTCGGCCCTGATTCGTCCCTGAAACGGAGAACAGGGACGCACCGGACCCCTGATGCGAGCCGCATCCATCGGAGGTGTGAACCCAGCCTAAAGCAACTTATGGTAATGAACAATTTGCAGTATGATGCCCTTTTGAAGGGCACCCCAATGCACCTTGCAAACCCAGCGTTTCAGTGCACCACAAGGCACAGATGGTAAGTTGATAACACATTTAAAATGATTTTAAAGCAGGGAATGTTGGCAAAACAAAACTCAACTCTGTTTAGTTTTTGATGACAAATTAATGCTGTTTCCCCACATTGCTTAGTGTCATAATCAAATTGGTTTTCCATTTGCTTTCCAGCCTTGTAGATGGCAATTCGTACTTATAAAACCCACTTATAAATAGATAAATAGGTAATTTGTTGGTTAAGGCATGGACATTATTTAATGGCATTATTCAATAACAGAATTTACTTTTGATTAGCAACATACTTAATTAAATTACATGAGATAGAAAAGCTTTTCCTGATAATTTAATTCTCCCCTCAAGACCTTATTAGCATATCAACCATGAGGATAGGCGGCATGAACTGTGGTAAATAAACAAAGAAACCTGGAATGATCAAGTATCACTGAGGAAAAGAAAGTGCGCAGTGTATACTTCACCTTGTAATATTATTTACTTGGATAATCAGCCGTATTGACTTACATATTTACAGCTTTCCTGTGACTTGATATGGTATGACATTCCATTCTCATGCCTATCTATGTGGCCATGGCTTATTGCTCAGGAAATGTAATCTAGACCAGAGTTTCTCAACCAGGATTCCATGGAACCTGAAGCCTAGTACACACGTCCGGGATTCCCGACAGGAAAAGATCCGTCGGAAATCCCGGAATGAAAACCGAGAGCCTGCTCTCTAGTTTTCCCCCTAGTTTTCCCCCGTACAGATGCTCGGTTTTCCGTCGGGAAAACTCAGATGAGAGCTTTTCCTCAGGAATCCCAACCGTGTATATTGCTCCATCTGAGTTTTTCCCCACAGGAAAACAGCCAAATATGGCAGTTTTCTGCTACACACGGCCGGGTTTTCTGACGGGAAAAAGTCAGTCGGGAAACCCGGTGGGAAAAAAGAGAGCTGGTTCTCTTTTTTTTGCCGGCAGTTTTCCCGTCGGAAAAACTGCGAGGGAGCATACACACGGCTGGGATTCCCGGCCAAAAGCTCTCATCGCAGTTTTCCCGTCGGGAAACCCGGCCTTGTGTACGAGGCTTTAGAGTTCTTTCAGAGGTTGCTAGGGGTTCCTTGAGCGATGGGCAATTTCCGCCTCTCAGATAGGTTCCCACTGACACCATTGATCTTTTTAGCTATCTGTATATTCTTTCCAATGACAACTGTAAGGAGCATTCTTCTCAACTGATCATCACTCTAATGTACCATGAGTTGTAGATATAGTAATTTTTAGCAGGGGTTCCCTGAGACTGTCAAATTATTTCAAGGGTTCCTTTGTGTTGAAAAGGTTGGGAAAGGCTGATCCAGACTGTAATGCAGAGATCCTATTTACATATTCATATAAAGTTATACAGTAGCACAGGGATATGCAATTAGCGGACCTCCAGCTGTTGCAGAACTAAAAATCCCATGAGGCATAGCAAGACTCTGACAGCTACAAGCATTACACCCAGAGGCAGAGGCATGATGGGACTTGTAGTTTTGCAACAGCTGGAGGTCCACTAATTGCATATCCCTCCGAGTAGCACCTTGTAAAAGTGCATATTAACACATCATCCACACGCATAGGTTGACTGCATTTGTGTAAACACCATTCTACACAGTGATCAATGGTGTGGAAACAAAGCTAAGATGCGTTTGTTCTGTCCCAGAGTAGTGCAACATTGACTGATTTAGAAAAGTGTAAAGGGTCTACACTATGTCCCGTTAGTCCTACATCAGTGCTTATTATTTTTGCTGGTGCCCCTACTGCTCACTCCTTTTAGACATTTACTTAGTTCCTGCCTGTTATCTGTCATTTACTAAACAAAGAATTTATGGAGTATATAACTGAAAATCTAAATCTGCAACCTTGTTCACAGAGTTTAGATCAATTCACCATGTTTCTCTTTTTAGTAACCTTTCTTTATTTAAAGTAGAAACAAGTAGAAACAAGGTTCTATCCCTTTTCAAAAGATACCTCCCTGATATACTAAGCATACAGGCTGGTATCTCCAAAGCAAGACAAGTGCATGCATTCAGGCCCTGCCAGCTTGTATGCTGTTCAGTAATAGCTTAATCCCCCCCTTTGTACTCTTTGCTCCTAAAATTCAGGTCTTCTGTGTGTGTGTCCCCTACTCAGGGCCATCTTTAAGGCAGGGCAAAAGGGGCATCTGCCCTGGGCCCTGTCATTGTTGTGGGGCCCAAAGCAGCTGCCTCATACTTGCCAACTGTCCCAGTTTAAATCCCCTCATGCCTTGAGATTTTAGTCCCGTGCTGTGTCCTGATATCTCACTGTGAAGTTCTGTTACTAATGCTGCCCAGCTCTGCCCTATTGTTGTGTAGAGATGACTTACCTGCAGAACCTGTGTTTGCATGTTAATACCAGCATTAATATGCAAATAGTGCCGGCATTCATATGTAAATAGAGGCGGATCGGCAGCATTCATATGTAAATAGAGGCGGATCGGCAGCATTCATATGTAAATAGAGGCGGTATTCATATGTATATCATGCCCCCCTGAGGTCATATCCACCATCACCTATATAGAATGCTGCCCACTGGGGAGATAAAGGGGCGTGTTTGAAAGTAATGCCTACAACTGTGGTCATGAAAGTGTTACTAAACCCAGTAATATGAAAATAGTTCATCTGCTTGCCCACAGCTTATAAATCTTCTTTTTACATTAAAATATTGCTACTATATACCTGTTTGGCTGATCTGTATACCACGGTCAGTGATAAACTGCACAGTTTAGTTTCTCTAGTGCTGAGAGTTCAGGTAGGAGGAGATGTCAATATCATGTGACCTGGCTAGTTCAGCTCAGGGGCCCAAGAAATTTTTTGCCCAGGGTCCAATCAATATTAAAGACGGCCCTGCTCCTACTCACCTACACTCGATGGGAGATAGAGCTTTCTCTTGCTATACCCAAAAACTCTGGAATTCATTACCAAAAAACATCAGTCATCTTCTCTAAACTCATTTAAATCAAATCTAAAAACTTTTTTTCTTTAGACAAGCTTTTAAATAATTACCCTTTTTCTCCTTTGTTTTATCCTATGCATTTCTTATGTTTTCTCTGTAAAGCACTTTGAAAAGTTACCTTTAAAGCGGAGGTCCCCCTAAATTTTTTTTATTAAAAGCCAGCAGCTACAAATACTGCAGCTGCTGACTTTTAATATTAGGACACTTACCTGTCCAGGGTGCCCGCGATGTCGGCAGCCGAAGCCGATCTGTAGCTCGGCTCTCGGCTGCTGCCACCACCATCCTCGGTAAGGGAATCAGGAAGTGTGGGTGGAACTCCACTTTAAAGATGCTATATGAAATAAAGTTTATTATTTTTACTATTATTAATAGCCGGCTTTTTGAAAAAGGGCTCAAGAAGAACATCCCCCTTCTCAAAGTAGCAGTTTGCTGTTGATGGTTACTGGGATTTTCCACAACTAAGCTGCTGTGAGCAATGGTGGGTTTTATGTGCCAGGGGGAACAGGTAAAAGAAGCAGTGACCACTTGGGTTCTAAGGTTTTAATAAGCAGGGTGAGCAGCTACAGAAGCAGATATGATTGTGCCCTGCTTCAAGCGAGCTTAACGCATACTGCTAATTCAGAATGTATCCCATAGCTTTTAACACATATTTTTGATTTATTGGGGTTTTTTGCCTTTCTCTTTATCAACTGTGGGTATAGAATAATGTATATAGGATTGTATAGAAAAATGTACCCTTCTATTGGTTGAACTGGACGGACATGTGTCTTTTTCTCCACCAGACTGACTATGTAGCCATGAAACTTTGTAACTACCGTATATACTCGAGTATAAGCCGAGTTTTTCAGCACATTTTTTTGTTCTGAAAATGTCCCCTCGGCTTATACTCGAGTCACCTTTTTGTGCCTGATCTCCCGGACTTTGGGGACCCAGTACCGGCCCCTGGACCCCAAACTTGGCACACATGTAGCCCCACTCTTCCTCTATGAGTGTGCAAAGTTTGTTGTCCGGGGGACCTATGGCCAGGGAGCATCCATTTTTCAAAGTCGGGCACCCCTTCCATAGACTCCCATGTTAAACGTCAGTCTAGTCATGGTCACAGTGAGGCATGGGCACAGTGAGGCATGGACACAGTGAGGCATGGACACAGTGAGGCATGGACACAGTGAGGCATGGACACAATGAGGCATGCACATGGACACAGTGAGGCAAAGTGAGGCACAGTGAGGCATGCAGATGGACACCCTAGGCTTATACTCGAGTCAATAAGTTTTCCCAGTTTTTTGTGGTAAAATTAGGTGCCTCGGCTTATATTCGGGTCGGCTTATACGCGAGTATATACGGTATGTAGCCCTCCAGAAAGGTAGCTATACATCATCTTCTTTTACAGGCTGGTTTAGGTAATCACTATACACTGATCATGTTGAATAATAAATATCCTCGATTAGCAGTTTACTTTAATGCAGGCACGGTTTATTTCAAAAGATTAACAATTTCCTGACACCCTATATGTTAGCCTTACCACAATACAGTATGTTAAATGTTTACAAGGAAATACAAGAAAATAAAGACTAAAATCACTATATTGGGACAGGTTAGAAAGTCTGACAGTGTTTTTATTGTTGTTTGTGTCTTCCAGTCCAAGTGACAGCAAACAATCCCCATTATATATGGCGTCATAGGAACAGAACATGAAGGAAAAACTCCCTACTGGTATCACAGACAGAAATAAAGACCTATAAGAGATGGAAAATGGTGGCATTGGACCCAAGTGTATCTCGATCTAACAGTCAAGATATAAACTATATTAAAGTGCATAAGGGCTCTGGTTGGCAGAACATGGGCACAAAAAGACTTCTGTGAAATCTGAGAGGCACAGAAAAAAAAAAACAGGAGTGCCAGGTCAAATATTGAGAAAGGGTTTATTTTGTTGTAAAACATCATAAGAACAAGCCAAAGTGTTTTTTGTGGGTTTATTGGCTCTTATTTTTCAGGGCCTAAATTGCTGGCAAGATGGGCTGATAAGAATCTAAGGCTTGGATGAGTTAAAGTAGAACTAAAGACAATATTTTGGATAGAGTAAGGCAGGCTATACATATACCAGGAGGTTGAAGGAAAGAAAATTACTTGGATCCCCAATTGGGATGATGGGGGAATCCCTCCTGCAGCGCTATTGTGTTTTGCCGGTGGGGAATGCGGGGAGCCTCCCTCTTAGGCAGAACACAATGATCACTGGCTATAGCCACTGGCAGTAACTGGGTGAAAAAAAAAAAACAACAGGCTGGATCGACTTCAGTACAACCAGCCTGCTCATAGGCAGATTGTAATTTGGCTGCGTTCTGCTGAACCATCAATCTATGGCCGGCCTAAGGGAGGCATATAACCCCTGTTGTTTTTTTTACATCTGTAGCCCATTGGGTAGATTTCACTTCACTTCTCAAAGTAAAGCCCTGTACACACCATCGGATTTCCTATGGATTCTAATCCGATGGATTTTTCCATCGGAAATCCGATGAAGCTGACTTCCATCAATCTTGCCTACACACCATCAGTCAAAAATCCGACCGTCCCAAACGCCGTGACGTAAAACACTCCGACAAGCCGAGAAAAATGAAGTTCAATGCTTCTGAGCATGCGTCGACTTAATTCTGAGCATGCGTGGGTTTTTTCTCCGATGAAGTTCCACACAGACGATCGGAATTTGCTATCGTTTTTTTTCCCATTGGATAAATTTAAAACATGTTCTATTTTTTCTCACCGATGGAAAAAAGACCGATGGGGCCCATACACGATCGGTTTGTCCGATGAGAAAAGTCCATCGGACTGTTTTCATCAGTAAAACCGATCGTGTGTACACGGCATAAGGGAATCCCTAGTTGTCAAAAGGGGCAAAGAACTAGTGTCCCCATTAGAAGATTTCTCCTCTATTTCTATTCTGGTGACAACCAAACCTTTGGGATTTTCTTTCACTTTTAGTTATAACGATAAAAAAGGACAAATAGAGAAAGTGAATCTCCCTAACGGGGACACGGGCACCAATAAAAACCTGACAAGTGTTCGAATTCCTCGCCATGTTGACTAAAACTAAAACAAGAATTTTAGCTTTAGTTATACTTTAACATTATAAACATCAAAATTTGACTGGCAGACTTACTTTATTAATGTATATCTAAACCAAAAAACAGCTATTGCAGCTTACCAGTCCTAATATGAGGTGGCTGCATTTGTTTCCCTTTTTCTGTCTTTCCCCTTTTATTTTCACCTGGTAATTTTCACACAGGTGGACTGATCGGGTTTGCCTGTCAGTTTTTCAGGAGGACTGGTCGGACCCTCCATTATCCCCTATGGAGGGGTTGATGTAAACGGACATGTGTGTGTTTACACCTGCAAACATCCAATCCAATCAAAATATATTGTTCACGATCTGTCTAGCAGATCGGATTGGATGGCATTTGGGTGTAAATGGACAGGTGGTCCATTTACATCCGACTGCCCATAGAGTAAAGTTGGCTGTATCTGTGTCTGCGGAGCAGAGACAGACCAGCCATCCGCCTGCTCAGGGGGGATCAGCAGACAGATTACCGGCTGAGCAGGCGGATTTCTAGCAGAGTCCGCCCCGTGTGGAAGGGGCCTAATTCACTTCTATATGAAGCCATAGTTGCCAACCAAACTGGACTTCAAAAATGTTGCAAAAGAAAGATATCAATATTTGTGCTGTCTGTCCAGCTCACGGGAAGTGATAAGAAAATTGCATTTCTACCAAGTTCTTCATTTCCTGTCCCAAAGACACTGCATTTCTACTTTACACAAATATATCAAATTAATAATACTAAGAGCAGTTTAAAACTACGGTAAGTTAAATACGACTTTTAAATATAGAGTACTGAGTATGCTAATGTAGTATCAATGTACATAGAGGTTTACCTTAGCCAAATGTGAATTGATCCATTTTGTGAAGGTTCTCTTTTGTACTGCTTCTTGTTCATCTATGGAAGAAAAAAAATACAGAGTTAGTACAGCAACTGAAACAATGTCAATGAAGCACAGATTCAGCCTTAGGACAAACAATGTTTCTGAAAATGTACATTATCCAATACTTTATAAATGATTACACATAAAACATAGAATGGTGCTCTGTAAGGAAAAACAATGAATACATTTCCTGTATAATAAGTGTACTGTGTCATCTGGAATCACTGTTTTTATGTGATCATCTTTATTCCAGGTTCATAGTACTGTATATAAATTGTATACACAGAGCAGAATGCTAACTATTTTTCTGGCTCTGGCTGCTTTTGATGGGGAATTTTTCAGATTTATGCTTTAAATCAGGGGTCTCCAAATTTTCTAAACAAAGGGCCAGTATACTGTCCTTCAGACTGTGGGGGCCAGACTGAGGCCAGTGGGAGCAGAAAATGTCCTGGCGTAAGTAAGAGTAAGCAATGCCTCATCATTATAAAAAACTAGAGCTGCGCAACAACGTGTCATAAATTAATTAATAAATTAAATATGAGTGAGTGATCAAAATGTCCACTCTTAGATCACAATGTAGTATCACATCAAACGTGAATAAACAACAATAATGAGAAGAAAATCATTGAGCTCCTAGGCACAGGTCTTAAATGATACCACATTTTTTTCCTCGGTTCCTATGCAAAAAGAAAACTCCAATGACAGTTCATGCATAACAAATAGTCCCCAGGAGAAGAGGATGAAGTGTAGGGGTTCAATCTCCTCAGAATGAATTTGTGACTTCAGACTGAAACACCCCAGAAGAAGTGCTGATATGATAGAAAGGAATCCACCACCTCAGCTCTCACAGGCCGCCCACCGAAAATCCTGATCCCTGAGAGAGATCAGTCAGAACAGATGGCTATCTGTTCTCCGCAGATCATATTTAGGGTGAGAAAGAAAGCCCCATAGCGTAATCCAGTATTTTAAAACATTCATTAGAATAAAATAATGCACTTACAGCATGTGAAGTAATAAACAGCAGTGGTTAAGTAAAGGGCCGGCCGGCTCTCACTACCCGTCGCCTCCGGGACTCGTATGTGGCGACATCAGCACGCCGCTCCTCCCCACGTCGCCTCAACATACCTGTTGTCATCCAGGGGCACGGCTCATCATTGGTGTCAGTGGTAGGAATAGTGCCCCATCGTTGGTGTCATTAGGAGGAATTTTACCCCTTCATTGGTGTCAGTGGGAGGACATATGCGCAACTGCTGCTGCCAGTGGATGGAATAGAGCCCCATCATTGGTGTTAGTGGATAGAATTGGGCCCCATTGTTGGTGTCATTGGGAGGAATTGTGTCCCTTTATTGGTGTCATTGGAAGGACATATGCCCAATTGTTCATGTCAATATGAGAAGATGTGTCCAATTGTTGGTATCAGTGGGAGAAATAGTGCCCCAAGGGCCGGATAAAAGCAAGCAAAGGGCCATGTCCAGCCCTCGGGCCACAGTTTGGAGACCACTGCTTTAAATAATAAAAAACAGGAAATGCACACAGTTGTATTGGGTCATACAGCATAAAATGTGGCCGTATTTTGGAGCATGTGAGCCACAGATGTTGCGTACAGCCATCCATACAAGTTAAATCACAGAATACGACTGTAGGCAGGTACAGTATTTGGTAAAGCATGCATGCTGATGTCCACCCCTGAGCATGCATAGATCCAGAGGCATATACCTGTATGCATGTTTACACTCATCTTTACACTCAGAGCTGCTTATACCTGTGTAAAGCTCTACCCTTTAATTAATTTGTACAGGTGATTGAATGCAATACCTATTACTCTCAGATGCCAAAATATGGCATAGCATAAAATACATTTTATGCTATATGGCCCAGTGCACTCCTGTGCATGGGCCCAAAAGATCAGCTATTAAAGTTGTAGACATTAAATAAAAAAAAAAAAAAAAAAAAAAACAGATTACAGGCATACCCCGCTTTAAGTACACTCACTTTACATACACTCGCGAGTAAGGACATACCCGCGAGTGTATGTAAAGTGCCTCACAAGTACTGTACAGACATTTTGCAGCCACAGTAGAAGGAGCTGAAGCTCCGAGAGCATAGACCCTGACACCCCCACTACAGCCCCTGAGACCTCAACTACAGCTCCTGACACCCCCACTACAGCCCCTGACCCCCCCCCCCCCCCCCACACTACACCCTAGAAGTGAAAAAAGGTATTGTTTCACTTTAAGTACATTTTCTTTTTACATACATGCTCTGGTCCCATTGTGTACTTAAAAGTGGGGTATGCCTGTAAAAGCTTTTATAGGTACTTTTTAAACCCCGTACACACGATCCGAATATCGTACGAAAAATGTCGTCCGAGGAAGAATCGTACGATAATCGGATCGTTAGTACAGAGCTTCGAGAGCCGATCATGACAGTTTATCCGATATTATTTAATCGGACGTGCACGAAAATTTTCCTCGTACGATAACAAATCGTACGATTTTCGTTAAGGCAGTACAGTTGTCGTCCGAAAATACAATACAAATACATTACAACACATGACATCACTTCCGATTTTTTTTTCTGTCGTACGAGAATTTTCGTGACTTTAATAACCTATTTAATTTTACTTGCGACTATTAAGCGAAAAAAGTCGTACAATCCGTCGTACGATATTCGGATCGTGTGTACGGGGCATTAGGGCCTCATGCACATGGTCATACAGAGGCCGTACAGCACACAGAGTCTGTGTAATCACTTTCTGGGACCCACTGTTTCTGCAAACAGCTGCCTGTTAAGATGAATTAGAATATGGGGTTGTATGCAATTATGCTCTAGGGGTTGCATAAAACACCTGCGCGCACATGAACGCATGCACCGAACGAATATAGTGCTCATTCACAGCAAATGTGGATGCTTTACTTTGTATAGCCACATATTCTAATTTATCTCAATGGGTGGCTGTACATGGCAGCAGTGGGTCCCATGAGAGTGATTATGTAGGCTCTTCCTGCAGAACGGCCACTGTACAGTTGTGTGCATGAAGCCTAAAAGAAATAAAATACAAAACTGGCATTAGAGCAGCAACAAAAACATCATCATCATATGACATCATCGTCATCATATTGTATACTGTTTATCATATTTATTAATAGATGAATTAGGGAGAGGAATGAACTGCCTATTCTGAAATGAATATATCAATTGTTAACTAGTGCTCCTATTTGCATACTTCACAACTTTCTGAGATGGCAATGAGGGACACCAATTAGTAAAAATATTTAGACATAGGACACCCCCCCCCCCCCGTCACACCCCCTTAAAGGAGAATTGTACAAAATAAACGATTGGTTAAACCCACAAGTGCTTTTTCTACTACTATTCCTTTATATTGGCTTTTGAAGTTTACAAATGCAGCGATATAGAAATTGGAAACAATTTAGAATACTTTTTGATAGATACGTAGTGCCTTTTATATACAACTATATAGATCAGACTAAAACAAAGGACAAATGAGGGGGAAAGAGGGACAGAGGGATCTTGTTCCGAATGAGGTACAATCCCTCGAAAACAGGGACAGTTGGGAGCTGTGCCATCTGTGTCACCCTGCCACACACTCTCGCCTTTCATTTCCTTTTTTTCTTTTTGGGGGTGAGGGGGCAACTTACGCAGGTCAGCTACTCACTAAGCAATTCCTGTGCCCCAGTGGAGCCCTTGGATTTTAGGACCAGGCCATACACTTTAGTCCGGTGGTTGTCAACTTATGAGATAAAGGGGTCTTCAAGTGCAACCCATCATCAGCAAAGGGCCACACGTAATGTTCAAAACATGTAATGCTTATGAGAACTGCCAGAATCTGCAGACCTAATAGAGAAAACGAGGGGTCAGAGATAGTGGACATGCTACATTTTTGGCTGGAGATATGCTGCAGAAGATAATAAGAAAATGGAAACATGTTACATGAGGCTAGTAGAGATCAATGCAATTACCCTAATGAATGTTACCACTATAGACTGCTGAGGTCCGAGGGCCGCACACAGGCCCTCAGGCTGCAGGTTGGGCACCAGAGCTTTAGTCTAGTCTCCATGGTGCTAAACCCTTCCATTGCTATTCAACTGTCAAGTAATAGTGCCGCAGTAGCAAGTAGAGATTCTGGTGTTTGAATGGCATGAGCGAAAATGTAATACCAGGAAGGGCATAACAAAACCTGGACAGGGGTCACGGCCCATTTTATAGCCTGGGCCTGGAATAAAGAGGCTCAGCAAAGACACTGAACTGACAATGATCGTAGGTATCTAAGGGCATCACAAAGTGTTTTGCTCTTTAGTAGAGTTGTTACCTTAGACATTTTCCAATCCATGACAGGTTCACTTTAAATGGACACAGCCCTAAAGATTCTATTAGAATCTCAGCTTTTGCTGGTAACCTATGATTTTTAAAACTAGTCATACATAGAAAAACATCTATAACGGATATGTTTGTATACTACAAATGAATCTCTCATCAGAGCAAGCTGTCAGTGATATGTCTTTCCTTCCCTCGACAGGAAAAAGATGCAGACATCCTTGTTGGTAAAATAAACCTGGCTTCATAGATCTCCCCACAACTGCACTTCCACATTATCCACATAGACGTTGTCTACAGCACTGGAGTATTTCCCCTATGAAATATTAATAAGTCTTCCATGAAGAGAAATTAGTTGGTAAATAATTGATTTGTTCCCCATGAATTTCCTTTATAAAAGAGATAGAAAGGAGAGATATACAATGTAATACTTAACAGCCTTCTGCATGGGGCTGACCATAACACTTGATAGTGACAGGTCCTGAGAAAGAGCCCTAAACATGTATGCACCTTTCATGGGGATTTCAGCTTATGCTATATTATTTTCAAAGCACATAAAGGATAATCTTATAGTGTATGTGTTGCTAATAAATTAAATTGTAATCAGGTAGGGGATTACACATCAGGGACCAGTTGGTTATGTAATCTAGAGCCTTGAAGCCAGTAACCTTAACCCCAGAGCAAGAGATGCTCTTAAATTAAAAAACTTAGAAGCAGCCATAATGATTTACTGCTGATTTGTAAGAGATATTATAATGAACAGTAAGGTGATACAATTAAATCTATGGAACACATCACGTTTTTTTTTTTCCTGCTTGAGTTGCCTGTTCACAAAACATCCAAGAAAAACATATACACCAAGACATATGTAGCGGTCCACCCCCGCCTTCTCCCCTCTCTTCAGGGCTGGTTTTACTCGTCTAGGGGTACCTGGGAGAAGGGGGAAAGATGCACACCACCAGCTCGGCTCTCTGATGTAGGATGCAGAGATATGAGCTAAACCGTTTACCTTCGGGTCTGCGTTTTAGGCCGGAACCTCAGCTTCCACTGTCGAGGATGATTGTCACTGTCACTGACAGGGACACTTAGCTTCCAGTAACACGAGTTCCACACCATAAAAAGTCCAACTCTGTTTATTGCTTAGATCAATAGGAAGACTGGTTGTCTTTTAAAAGAACAGACAGGATGTGGGAAAGAGAAGGTCCAGGCACAACACAATGAATAAAGTCTCTCCTGTTCCGTTTAGTGCAAACAGGCCTGGCGCACAGTCGCTGCCACCGACTGTGAATTTGGTCACTGGCACTGACCTGGGTGGACGTTGAGGCCTCTGCCACAGGCCTTGGATGAGGCCTGCCACTGACCTGAGGAAGATGGGTCCCTGCCACAGACCATGAGAACATGAATTACCTCCTTTAGAACAAACGACCCCTGTCAGAGGAAGACATCCATCCGGACACTCACCAGAGGCCTCCACCGTCACCAGCAAATGCTGCGCTGGCTCTTCGGGGAGGTCACGTCTCCGGTCCCTTACGCCCTGGATTCAGGCACCCAATACCGGGGGCACCTTTGGAATGCTTCGCCCTCGCGGGACCCGGTCGAAGGTACTGGGCCCCAGGCCTCCTGGTAAAGTACCTCACCCCAGGCTGAAGGTGCCTGGGATGGAACTCGACTGCACGCGCCCAGGCCGAGGGCGCCTGGGCACAGACGAACCGCAGCAGCCCCCCAGGCCGAAGGTGCCTGGGGAATGGACCTCGTGCGCAAGATGTCCGCCCCCTTTTATATCCTCTCCCAGCAGGCACTGCGGGTTCCCCGCCCCACCGTACTACTGCCGTGAGAGGAAAAAAAGGGCACGGCTCTAGAATGGCAGTTCAACCCCGGTCCCAGGTGACAGCGCCACCTAGGGACCGCAGGGAACATGACACCATTCATACCTCCCACACTCCAAAGTGTCCATAAATCCCTAAAAATCAATGTATCTGGGCCATCTATGGCCCAGATACACCCCACTAAATTTGACACCCGCTACACATAGATTCAGAAACACTGGCATTGAAAACTTGTATTCTGCAGGACTTGATACCTTTACCGTTTCATTTTCTAGTGGGAATAGAAAAGATCTAAAGATGAAATTGAAAACCTAATAGTATAATCTCTATAATACTCTAGATACTGATAATTAATCTATAACATCAAGTTATGTACATGTGTAGTACAATACCCACTCTCACTTCAGCTCAGATCTCCTAGGTGATCCTGAGCGAAAATTCGCCACACCTAACGTCCCAGGTCCCGGAAGGATGCAGGACCTTTTTACAAAGTGGAGCATGGCTCGCGCATGTGCAGTGCGAGGCCAGCTGGGAAGCCACAGGGAGTCATAGCCAGCTTTCCTTAGTAAACATGCCAACATGCATGCCTTTAGTAAATCAGAGTTATAAAGCATGCTTCTGTATGAAGACTGCTTCTTAAAGACATAGACAGCATAGTTTTTAAAGTGGTCCTGAAGCACAAAGGGGTATAAAAATAAACTTTTATTTAGTTGTCCTTGTGAACTAAGCACTAAGAACTAAGCACTGCTCTAACATATATAAGTCTTGCCTGTCACCAGGGGCGGATCCAGGGGGGGGGCAACAGGGCAATTGCCCCCCCGAGACCATCTGTCACACTCACTTGCTTGCACTGTTGTTTTTTTTGCGCCTGATCTCCCGGACTTTGGGGACCCGTTACCGGCCGGTCGTAGGTCCTCTGGACCCCAAACCTGGCACACATGTAGCCCCATGTCTCCTATATAAGTGTACAAAGTTTGGTGTCTGGGGGACCTACGGACGTGGAGCACTGATTTTTTAAAGCCGGGCACCCCTTCCATAGACTCCAATGTTAAATGGTAATTTCTCCGGTGAATTTGCGGACCCGCTACCGGTCGTAGGTCCTCTGGACGCCAAACTTGGCACAAATGTAGCCCAATGTCTACTCTATATATGTGCAAAGTTTGGTGTCTGGGAGACCTACGGCCGGGGAGAAACGATTTTTCAAAGCCAGGCACTCCTTCCATAGACTCCCATGTTAAACATCAGTCTAGTCATGGGCACAGTGAAGCATGGGCACAGTGAGGCATGGGCACAGTGAGGCACAGTGAGGCATGCAGATGGACACCCTAGGCTTATACTCAAGTCAATAAGTTTTCCCAGTTTTTTGGGGTAAAATTAGGTGCCTCGGCTTATATTCGGGTCGGCTTATACTCGAGTATATACAGTACTTGTTCTGCGGCTGCCGCTGCCTCTCTGAGTCTCTCTCTCAGTTTCTCACATCAGCCGATCAGCGGCGCAGAGAGAGAGACTCGTCTAATGTAGTTACGCGGCGCACTGACACTATACCAGGAGCGGAGGAGGAGGTGGGTAGGAGCCTCTTCCCTGCACGCTTGGCGTCTAGCAACGAGTGACGTCAGTGAGTCACGCCGGCCGCTCTGCGGGCAGGTGCGATAGCGTGCGGCTCCACAGACGGGTAAGAAAGCGGGCTGCTCTGCTTGCGGCACGGTTTGTGGGTGGGCGGCGCGGTTCGTGGGCAGACCGTGCTGCTCAGTGTGTTGGCAGCGCAGGTGAGAGTGAGAGAGCAGGCTCAGTATGGCAGCCAGGATCGGGGGAGCAGAGAGATGAGATCATCTCTCACCGCCCGTACCTGCCCTGCATTCCTGCAGTGACTTCTGCCCTCACTGTGCAGGCAGCAGAGAGATTACATTATCTCTCTTCTGCCTGACTCTGGGAGTCTGGGACACAGCAAGAGACAACCTAAACTACACCTTAGCAGGCAAGTTAGTGAAAATCCGCAAGGTGTGGCAGGCGACGTGGCAAGTGACAATCCGCAAATTGTGTCAGGTGACGTGGCAAATGAAAATCTGCATCTGGTGGCAGGCAAGTGACAATCAGCAAGGTGTGGCAGGTGATGTGGCAAGTGACAATCCACAAGGTGTGGCAGGTGACGTGGCAAGTGACAATCCGCGATGTGTGGCAAGTGACACGCTCAGGGCTCCCACTAATTGCAGGCGACGGTGGCAAGTGACACACTGGGGACTCCCACTGATTCTGCATTGAACTATTTAATTTATATTACAATGTAATAATAGAAATAATGCGCTTCAATCATCCTGACACCATAACAACCATGGTGCCGGGATGATTGAAGCGCCGACACCAGCCATTTCCCCGATAAATTTCCCACAAAAAAAACACATATTTTTTGACAGTGCCCCTCCCGAGAAAAGACTCTGGATCCGCCCCTGCCTGTCACTCACTCTATAACAATTTGCAACTGTGTGGAGTCATATCTTCTTCCTAACTATTACTCATATTTCACAGCGTGGTGACCTCCTACATCTAGGCACATGGCAGGCTTACACAAGAAAGAATGAGGGTTTGTGGATCAGCTGGCATTTCAGCACTAGACAGTAAACTGGGTATACGTGGCTAAACAGTGTACATGGTGGAAACTCCACTGTCTATTGTGGCGTTACTTTAAGGTTAGTTCACCTTTACCAGAAACTGTCTATGCAGGTAAAAACAAACTGTGCAGGTTTGACTAAAGTTGGACATTGCCCTTGCTATAAATGTAGGAAATTTATGTAGCTCCCTAAACCCATAAAAAAACTCCCAGAGATGGCATCATCATGTCCTGCCTTGTTGCTAGAACGTTGCTAAGACACTCCCAGTCATTAATGCTCACCCCCACCATCACAGGAGTGAACTGCCAAACCCCCCCCCCACATGTTTGGTCCTTTATCTGAGCTCGGAGATACCCCCCCCCCCATCACTGAGCTTGGAGATACTGCAACAGGGGAGAGAGAATGCATGCAACAGGGATTGGATCAACTGGGAGTGTCTTAGCAACGTCCTACAAACAAGGTAGGATGGGATGATGCCATCTTTGGGAGTTTTTTTGATAGGCTTGGGGAGCCACATAAATATCCTACACTTATAGCAAGGGCAACATCCATCTTTAGTCAAAGCTGCACAGTTTGTTTTTACCTACATAGAAAACAGCAGCAGGGCCCATGAGTTAGTGAAGTGAATGAGCAACACTTTAATAAATATACACACTTACATGTGAGAGGTTGAAATTTAACTAGGTTACAGCTAATGGTGAAAAGGCAATGTGTAAACGGCGATCCTGAGTGCCTGATCAGGCAGCTGCTGTTCACTTAAGTCAGACCCACCAGATGGATGGATGGCCGTCAGTGTCTACAGCCATATCCCAATCAACTCAGAGAGACCGAGCAATGCAAAATTCTTTCATCAAGCCAATTAACTTTGAAATTCCTCATCCCGAAAATCATTGTATAGGTTGACTCCCCCTTTTTTGGGCCAACATGATTAAGCTTTGATTATTTGGGTTTTTGTGTGGACCTTTAGGCATCCCTTGTGCTGTTCCAGATCTATCCCCTGGGGTTGCGATTGGTGACTGCACTCATCCTAACCCACACTTTGCTATTATTAACCTACCACTTTTAACCCATGAAGAAATGCATACTCCTTGCGAGTTGAAATGCGTTACCCCTGAAGAAAACTCATACGTCTTGGGAGTTGAAATATGTTGGGGCTCATTCCTTCAATATATGCACTTGTTATGTCCTGAAAATTTGTAATTTGTGGTGGTTTTGTTCTTTGCTCTATGTTTATCATACTGCAATATGATGACCAGATTTTCCCTGTATTTGGCTTCTTTTTTTTTTAAACATATCATGTAATACCATTTGTAGGTTTGTAGAATTTTTCATTGTGCTTAAACTTGGATGCCTAAAAAGTCCTATTCCTGTTTCCAAACCTATACAGAGAGACCAAGCAACGTCACAGCGCAGAGCAATGTATTTCAGGGGCTCAGACCCCTTTGTCAAGCAAGGATGGGATTATGCATTCTCTATGAGTTTTTCAGACATGCTTTGGGTGGTATGTAAATGGCCTACACCTATATCAAGAGCATTATTTAGCTTTGGTCATATCTGCATTGATTGTTTTTATCCACAGGCGACCCTTACCAGCGCGGGCATTTTTTTATTTTTTGGTAAAGATAATCTCACCTTTTAACAGTGACTGAATCTGATAGGATGCAGCCACTGTTGGGCAATACATTTTCCACCTGGCTTGTATTATTTTTAAATTGATATTTGTTGCATCAGGTGTTGCTTGTAGGGCCACCCATGATTTAAAATTTGGCCAAATCAGCAGCAATCAGACAAAATTGTAAGCCGTCTATGACTAGATTAACATGCAGTAGATATACAACATGCTACACTCCAGTCAAATGTGTTTGTTGGCCTAAGTAATAAAAGCTGGCACTTTCATATAAGATGTATCCTGACCTAATTTATATTCCATTGTATTAATAAATCGGTTATTGGACTTTCTTCCTACAGTCTGACTCTGAGTCCTGCAGTGCAGCTTCACTTCCAACAAAAATAAGAGAGTGGATAAACCCGTACAATAGCCGGTGACTTGTATAAACAGCACACAGTTCCAGTAGAGAAGGAAATGCCCTTCTAACCTTGTGTATAAAGCTTTATCTCGCCCTGACGTCCCCAGAAGTGACTATTGATTTTCTTGCTGGCCTCAGTGCTCAGCCTAAATAATGGAGTGGTGGTAGTCAAGTGATTTTCCTTAGTCATATTTCTTTATGGGAGAACAGAAAATTGGAACACTTGCTGGACAAAATAGTCATTGTTTTACATACCAATTCTTGTTAAAGACATTACATAACTGTCGTTGATAAAACAACAGCGGCCTTGTTTTGTGAGATGTTCAGCCAAAAAATTATATAAGAAATGGCCAGCTATTCCGTGAGCTATGGCTAAAATCCAATAACTCAATTTAAAGCTGAAAGGATTTTTTGGACATTTGCGCAATAAAACGAATTTTGCTCTGAAGATGTGTGCCTCGTCTGTGGCTGCTGCAGTGTTTGCTACTTTTATTCTGGCAGCAGCCTGCTGCTGGGATCACAGGGTTAACTAAGTGTCGCAATGGGACTCATACCCCCCACAACCCACCCCCTCCTTTCCATCTTGTATTGCCTTTATGGTTAATTGCTTTAATTGAATTAGTATAATAAATGTGCAAAATCATTCTGCTGGCTTGTGTCATTTATCATTCAGACCCTGTGTTCTCCTTCCCCCTTTACATCCTGGTCACTGATAAGAAGACACAGAAAACAGATATCACCGGAAGATCCTATTTGCTCTGATCCTGGGCAGCCCTAAAATAAAGATGATTGCAAGCTGAAATTTGAATATGAAATAAAAGAGCTGAAGGACCAAGGTTTTTTGGACCATAATTCTCTTATGGGTCACAGGAGTGCACTTACTTGTGCTCTCCTGTGACCCAGAATCAGCTGACATCAGGCAAAACGTTTGCTAATGGTAGATATCACTATAGCAGCTCCAGAAGGACCCTGAAAATTTTGTCGGGATCCACCTAGATGCCTGATCAGCCGATCTTGCCCTCTCCCCAGCCCGGCACTCCAGTGAGCTTTGGAACTGACAGTCTCCGCTCTCTGTTCAGAGCTGACCAAGAGTTGAGTAATCAGCAGTCATGTGATTGTTTAAGTTCTTAGACTTATGCCCCGTACACACGATCCGAAAATCGGACGACTTTTTTCGTTTACTAGTCGCAAGTAGAAATTAAATAGGTTACTAAAGTCACGAAAATTCTCGTACGACAGGAAAAAAAATCGGAAGTGATGTCATGTGTTGTAATGTATTTGTGTTGTATTTTCGGACAACAACTGTACTGACTAAACGAAAATCGTACGATTAGGTATCGTACGAGGAAAATTTTCGTGCATGTCCGACAAAATAATATCGGATGGACTGTCATGATCGGCTCACGGTAGCCCTGTACTAACGATCTGATTATCATACGATTCTTCTTCGGACGTCATTTTTCGTACGATATTCGGATCGTGTGTATGGGCCATAAGAGTCAGTGGGGGACAGTTGCAGCATCAGACCGATACTGCAGCATGGAGGTGAGTATTCCGCTTATTTGTTTACATACCCCAAACTTCTCCTTTGAACAACTGATGGGATTGAAGTTTTTTCTTTATAGGTTCCAACATCTGTAGTCTACACCAGTTTGGATCTTCAATCAATCAGTTCTCTCCCCTCCCTTTGTCCTGGCTCTAACTTTATTGAGGTATTGTTGTCCACTTTTGTGGGTGGACTATTTCATGGTGGTACCTGGTGGTTGATACAGTTATGGCTCTTTAGCACTTCAGAAGGCATTTGACATGCGGTGAGAAGGCATTATATTGCCTTCCTACCACCTGATTTAACCATGTAATGTTGCACTACCATGCCACACCTAGCCCCACTGCCAACAGCAAGTCAAAATCAATGACAGGCTGAAATATGCTGAGGCTGGACACAGTACTGAGTGGTTCTTGCATTTAGGAAAGTATGGGCCCCTAGTTTTAGGCCTCCTTCACTCGACCATTTATCTGCATACACTGGTTTCCAGCGGTAAAATCTGTGGATTCTTGCGGCAGGAATGACAGGTGCAAGCGAATATAAAATAATGACAGGCTGACAGCGGCCACTGCTGTTTGTATGTAGCCACACACTACGGGGTTACCTGCAGTTAGGAACAGATGTCCGAGCCTGTACAATGTCAACGGCAACCAGGCTCTGACATCTGTCCCTTACTGCAAGTAATCGCTTGGTGTGTGGCTACATGAGAACAGCGGCGGCCACTGCCAGTCTGTCATTAATTTATATAGGCTGTCATTTCAGCAGACAGAATTTGCAGATTCTTGCCACTGGAATCTGGTTTAACAGCCATGTGAAGGAGGCCTTAAGAAGGAGCTCCAGGCTCCTTCAGATGAGATTAAAAGTCAACAACTACTAATACTGTAGCTGCTGACTTTTAATATTAGAACAATTACCTGTCCACGAATCCAGCAATGTTTTCACCCGAGCCAATTTTTCAATCGGCTCTTGGGTGCTGCCGCCGCCATCTCGGCTAAGGAAAACCAGCAGTGGAACCTTGTGGCTTCACAGCTGGTTCCCTACTGCGCCTGATGCGCTTTGTGAATGGCCCGGCGGTGGGGGAAGGAGGAGGGAGGTCGAACTTCCGGCTGACAAAGCCAGGTACTCCCTCCCCCCACTCCCCCGGAAAGTTGCCAAATGTGACAGCGGAGGGGGGCTTCTCCTTTAAATATAAAAGACTGCTGAATGTCCACTGCTTCACTCACTAATGGCAACATAAAAGGGAGAAACACTGATTGCAGTTCCAGCATTTGCTCTACATTACTTCACTCCCATCCTTCTTAGGGTCACCATACACATTACAATCTGTGCATTTTTTGTACAAGCAACTTTGGATTTACCGAAGCTATGGGGGAGATTTACTAAAACTGGAAAACTCTGAATCAGGTGCAGCTGTGCATGGTAGCCAATCAGCTTCAAACTTCAGCTTGTTCAATTAGGATTTCACATTTAAACCTGGAAGCTGATTGGTGTCTATGCAGAGCTACACCAAATTTTGCATGCTCCAGTTTTAGTAAATCCCTCCCTATGTGAAATAAGAACCTACCTAAACTATCCAATCAGGCAGACCCTTGCGCTAAAAAAGATCTAAAAGAGATTGTACAACCAGATTGTAATATGTATGTTGAGTTTTATAAGTCAGAGATTCCCTTTAATCACGCTAAGGCTTCCTTTACACGGACGTACTAAAGCGTATGCCCATGCAAGGGCCGTATTTGCCCGCACTGGGATGCATAGTTGTTCCGTGCTTCCGCATGCAAGCATTCTCATGTCAATGGGGATGCAGCCGTTGCATGGAAACAATTGCTGCTCCCAATTTGACAGCTATGTGAGGGCGCAGCTCTGAATGCAGACAGTGCGTTCCTGGCTGCGCATCCGCATCTGCGCGGCTGTCAAATTGGGAGCAGCAGCTAGGTCTGTGCAATCGGGGCGTCCCAATTGACATGAATGGGGTTGCCTGCATGGGGATGCACAGAACACTCGTGTGGGCAAAAATGGATCTTGCACGGGCGTATGCTTAAGTACTAGTATGTATTTGTCTTGCATGAGCACACTTTATTCACACCTGAAGATATCTTTCACAACAGACACTGACAATGATGTACGAAGACTCGTATACTTGGTATAAAATATACACTGTTGCAAATGTGTATATTTTATTCACATACTGCAAATGTACAGTATGTGAATAATTTACAACAATGTGTTAATGTCAATTATGTACACATGACATAAATAACCGGCCTTATCTGAGGACACCATGGGGTCCTTAGCTGCCTCCCAGGAAGTTTAATCTGCACAAGAATTTATAAATACAACTTCAACCACAACAGCAGATCCCTTGTGGCAAACACCGTACAACTGAAAAAATACACAAATTGCAAAAGAAAACAAAACAAAAAAAAAAGACAAAAAAAAAATGAAAAGAAAAATTGCGTGGAATCGAGCTGTACAGCTGTTTGCAAATCTACCCCACTGTGTAATAACTACTACATCCTACTTTAATTACCAACCACAGAACAAACAGAGATTCATTAGATAATAAAAACAATGATTAGTAGTATTAGGCTGACTTACCCCGGAGATACTGAAAAAATCCTGTAACTAAATTCACTGAAGTAACCTTCCGGGTACCAACTTCTCTGTACAAAGCCATACTAGCCCACCCCAATCTAGGAAGATCTCAGCAGCTCTGCGTCCCTCGTCGTTACAAAAAGCCATTAATCCCACAAAGCATGTTCCATTGTATGAATCAGTTTTATCATATGAATCCCATCCACAGGGTTACTGGCAGGCAGCTGTTCTGTAATAGTGATCTCTGCTCCATCCCCTGCCACCATTGTGTCTTCCTGATGTGCAATTCCATCTTCCCAAAGGACAGCCAATCCGTACGGAGGAATCAGTGATGTCAGCAACCTAGTTCATCTATCCTGAGCTCAGGACAGCCCAAGGAAAACAAGCTGTTACGCTGAAGCAAGCAATTTTCTGCACACATCAGATGATGCTGCTTGTAGTGTACAGAGGGGGATGTCATAGGAGGTAAGAGCTATAGGTTTTCACTTTTCTCAGTCCTACACAAATCAATATAGCGCTATTCTGAGCGACTCAATATATACATAGTAATATATATATATATAAATACACACAGTAATATATGAATTAAAAAAAAATATATATATATATATATATATATACACAGTAATATATGAATAATACAAAAATATATATATATATATATATATATATATATATATATATATATATATACACAGTAATATATGAATAAAAAAAAAATATATATATATATATATATATATATATACACAGTAATATATGAATAATATATATATATATATATATATATATATATATACACAGTAATATATGAATAAAAAAAAATATATATATATATATATATATATATATATATATAGATAGATAGATAGATATATACACAGTAATATATGAATAAAAAAAAAAATATATATATATATATATATTTTTTTTTTATATGTATATATATATATATATATATATATATATATATATGAACATAAAACTAACATTGGGTCATTCAGACATATATATATATATATATATATATATATATATATATATATATATTATTATTATTAATATATTACTGTGTATATATATATATATATTATTTTTATATATATATATATATTATTTTTATTATATTATTATTAATATATTACTGTGTATATATATATATATATATATATATATATATATATATATACATAGCTCCCAACTGTCCCTGATTTTGAGGGACTGTCCCTGATTTGGAGCAATGTCACTCTGTTCCTCATTCCTCCTCATTTGTCCCTCATTTTGGTCTGATCTATATAGATGTATATAAAATGCACTTTCTATCTATCAAAAAGTGTTTTCCAGTGCTAAAGCTTTTATCTGATTTCTAAATTGCTGCATTTGTAAATTCCAAAATCCAATATAAAGGAATAGTAGTGGTAAAAAAAGCACTTGTGGGTTTAACCAATCTTGTTTTTTGTACAATTCTCCTTTAAGGGGGCGTGGCAAAGGGTGTGTCCTATGCCTGCATACTTTTGCTGATAGGTGTCCCTCATTTCCATCTCAAAAAGTTGGGAGGTATGTATATATACATATATATATATATATATATTTATATATATTACTATGTATATATTGGGTCATTCAGAAGTTTTTCTACACACACATACATTATATATATATATATATATATATATATATATTTTGTTTGGTTTGGTTTTGTTTTTTACATGCAAAAAGCAGTCCATCGAGTCTGCCACATTTTTATTTTTTTATTTTTTGCGTCTAAGTATAAATCTGTGTGTTGTCCTAGGCATGTTTGAATTCACTTAGCCCTGGTTCAAACCATAAATTGCTTATGAATTACACCGCATTCCTGTGCAATTCACATGCAATTCAGTACAGTGCGATTTGAGCCCATTCATTTTGAATAGGCTCAAATCACAACACATGGCAGTGCACGGTAGTGCATGCAATACTTTTGGAAATGCACTGCCACTAGATTTCACGGTAGTTCTGTACCATGTGATCCGGCACAGGCACTCTGCATTTGTAGCGTTCATTTGGGGGGTCGTTAACATTGCACTGACGCCTGCTGCAGATCACAAGGGAAGTGCGTTTTGAACACAGTGCAGAAAACACACACTGATTGTGTTTTCCCCCACTGCATTCTAGTGCGAACAGGGCTTTCTACCTCTGCTGAAAATCTACTCATTCGCACAATCAAGTGGATGAAGGAATCCCCCTACTGAGACTTTGGTGTTGATTTACTCAAATTAGAGAAGCCCTTGCATAATCTGGTGCAGCCCTGCATAGTAACCAATCAGTTTCCAACTTAATTGAATGAGGAATGAGGAGGGAGTTGCAGTAGTCAAGGCGAGAGATAACCAGGGAGTGAATTAAGAGCTTGGTGGTGTCATTAGTTAAAAAGGGGCATATGAGTATATTCGATAATGCCATCAGAGACCTGACAAATGTAGTTCCAAAGTACTTAAAGATTTTGTTTTCTTTAAAAACTTTTGGAATTAATGGGATTTCCCAAAAGAACACCACATTTAGGCCCCTTTCACACTGAGGCGCTTTGCAGGCGCTATTGCGCTAAAAATAGTGCCTGCAATGCGCTCTGAAAAAGCCACTCCTTTGTATCCAGTGTGGGCTTTCACACTGGAGGGCTTTCACACTGGAGCGGTGCGCTGGCAGGAGGCTAAAAAAACTCCTGCAAGCCGCATCTTTGAGGCGCAATAGGAGCGGTAAAAATACTGCTCTTATAGCGCCCCTGTCCATTGAAATCAATGGGGTAGCGCCTCCAAAACGCCCACAAAATACTGCAAAGAGGCATTATTGCGGGCGTTTTTAACCCTTTTTCGGCCGCTAGCGGGGGTTAAAATCACCCCGCTAGCGCCCGCAAATCGCGGCAAAAACGACGGTATAGCGGCGCTAAAAATAGCGGCGCTATACCGCCAGCGCATCCAGCGCTTCAGTGTGAAAGTAGCCTAACTGTCAGAATTTTCCATCCCACTCCTTAGATTTTTTTATCACTTTGGTCAAAAACAATTGTCCATTTAATCCTCAAATCAGATAAATGTTCTGAAACCATAATTTTTTTGCGCGCAAATTAAATTCTACTCATGTATGGACAACGTAATGTGGTTAAAAATATGATCAAAGATGCATATTTTCATTGTTACACACCCAGCAAACACCCAATATGCTTTGTACACGCAGTCTTGTAAGAGAAGGACCCTATATTCCTAAGTTACGCCTAGCATTAAAGTGACACTTTAAATAAATCAGCATTTAAAATGTCTATATGCTTTTATATTGGTAATTGTTAATAAAAATTCATTAGTATTATTGCTTTTCTTATATGTCATGTGTTTTGCTAGGTACTGAGCTGGCAAATTTGCTACCATAAACACTTCCAAATATGGAACACTGTACAAGCACCATCTACAGGCTAAAACAGGGCGCTACACTTTTATTTTATTTTTTTAGCTACCGTAATTGCAATGAGGTGTATGCTATATCTTGGTTCCCTGATCATACTATGCTTGCAATATACTAAGGCTACTTTCACACTGAGGCGCTGGATGTGCTGGCGGTATAGCGGCGCTATTTTTAGCGCCGCTATACCGTATTTTTAGCTGCGATTTGCGGACGCTAGAGGGTATTTTAACCCCCGCTAGCGGCCGAAAAAGGGTTAAAGGTGCTACCCTCCTATCGCGCCTCAAAGATGCGGCTTGCAGGAGTTTTTTGACCCTCCTGCAAGCGCAATGCTCCAGTGTGAAATCCCTCAGGCTTTCACATTGGATACAATTGAGCGGCTTTTTTGGGGCGCATTGCAGGCGCTATTTTTAGCGCAATAGCGCCTGCAAAACGTCTCAGTGTGAAAGGGGCCTAACAGGGGACTTGTGTCTCTTCTGCACACAAACCACACTGTCCGCCCCTCCTCTCTCCAGCCCATTAGGAGGACACTTTGTATTCCCTGAATGGGTTCATAGAATACAAAGCATTATATGACCAGACAAAGGAAGAGGAGGTGTGGACAAATTAGAAAGGCAGCAAGTCACCTGTTTGAGTGTCAGAAGTACAGAGAAATCAGCGATCTAGGAGGGGGCATACACCTCATTACACTTAAAGTGGATGTAAACCCAATTCATGAAATTTGAGCTGGACACATATATCTGCAGTATTTTCTTACCTCTCTTTAATGAGCTAAGTCCCATAGCTCTCTCCTTATCCGTTCCTCTTTTATCAGCCTGACAACTCCTGACAAATTCTCTGACACTTTAGACAAAAGCAGCCTGAAATTTCTGTCTGGGGAGGTTCCTAAAATAGATTAGCAGGGAGCTGGTCCTATTATAAAACACCTCTGAGAGTCTCTGCCTATGATGAGAGGGGGTGTGTGCCTTTCCTCCAATCTGCAATGTTAGCTATCTTGGCTGTATGCCCAGACATCACACTCTGGTGTCTTTTGGAACTCTTGCATACAAACGGCACACAATTGTTGGCCAACAAACAGGAACGTAGTTACGTACTACATGTTTTTGCAGCTCTTTAGCGCCACCCTTTGGGCACCTTCTGCTAATGTTTTGTTTGGTGAGCATTGCTTCTGAGCATGCGTGTTTGTACGGACTTGTGCACACACGATCGGAAAATCCGACAACAGACCGTTGTCCACGTAAAATTTTAAAGCCTGCCATCCAACATTTGTCCGTGGGGAAATTCGACAACAATTGTCAGATGGAGCGTACAAACGATCAGATTTTCCGCCAACAGCCTGTCATCACACAATTCCCGTAGGAAAATTCAATCGTGTGTATGAGGCTTTAGAAGAGGGACAGGGCAGAGCTAATAACAATCCCAATTTTAGAGCAGGATAGTTAGTTCACAGTAAGAAGTTGGGAGCTTACTGGATTTCTCGCAAGATCAACGGGTACTTTTCTGTACGTAGAGACGGTTCACACCATAGAAACGCAGTCCTTGTGCATTCCGGATGTGATACAGTGCGTTTTTGAGGCATTTTTGGTGTGTTCCTGTGCATTTCCCCCCTCTTTTTTTCTTTACATTAAAGGGGTTGTAAAGGTTTGTTTTTTATTTTCTAAATAGGTTCCTTTAAGCTAGTGCATTGTTGGTTCACTTACTTTTTCCTTTGATTTACCTTCTAAATGTTTTTTTTCTTTGTCTGAATTTATCACTTCCTGTTTCTCCTCACTAAACTTCACACCATCATCCAAGCGATGGTTAGTCAGCCAGAACAGCTTACTGAACAGCTTACTGAGGAGGAACAGGAAGTGAGAAATTCAGACAAAACAAAGAAAAAAAATATTTAGAAGAAATCTAAGGAAAAGGTAAGTGAAACAACAATGCACTAGCTTAAAGGAACCTATTTAGAAAAAAAAATGAACCTTTACAACCCCTTCAAGCCCTCGTTCACACTGAATGCGGGTTTGAAATCATGCGAGTTTAGCTGAACTCGCGCAATTTCAAACCCGCATTTCAGTGTGAGTTCCAGGGCGTTTTGAAAAACATCTGTGCAGGTTCATTCACAGATGTTTATTGAAATCACCCCCAAAGTCGCCAAAAGTAATGAAGGAACTACTTTTGGAAATCGGTGCGGAGCCGAAAATTTGGCGTCGCACTGATTGGGACAGTTGCCGGCAATAGGCTGCGATTTGGCAATGCGATTCGACATGTGGGGGTTAGGGTCTTTTCACAGTGTGTTCCGTTTGTTTCATCAGTTCAGTTATGGGTTTTTTTCAAAGAAAAAACAGATTCGGTTTACATCAGTTTTTTATCAGTATTTCATCAGTTTTTCTTACATCCACTACCAATGCAAAAACGGATACAAAAACTGAACATTTGTCCCTTTACATCAGTTGTTCATCTGCTTCATTTTTTTAACGGAACAAAAATAGGGCTTTGATCCGTTCCAAAAAACGGTTGTTGACAGATGCATATGTAAACAGATGATCATTCGTTTTTCCATAGAGATGCACTGATGTCTATGGGTGAAAAGTGGACAAACGGAATGCCCCTGTGAAAGGGGCCTAATAAGGACTTGTGCATTCCTGTGCATTTTTTGGTTGTTCAGGTGCGTTTCTGACACGTTTTACCACGTTCCAGTACAATTCAGTGCAGAAATAATGCAGCGTATGTTCTACTTTTTTTTCCTTGAACTGACCGCACTGGTGTGAAGTAGCCATTGGAAACCATATGGACACCAAACACACACACCTGAAATGCATGTGGTGTGAACCAGCCCAGTGTTTTATTTTTAAGAGATAAAACATGTACAGTACATGTATTTCAGATATGTACTGAATACTGTTCTTGTAATCTATATTTCCCATATGTACACTTTAGGCTGGGTTCACACTATGTGCAGCCGCGGGGCACAGCAGGGGGTCCGGTGCGTCCCCGTTCCCCATTTTAGGTCTGAATTTTTGGCTGAATTCGGGCCTGAAACTGAGCCAAAGACGCACCGGACTCTGCTGTGTGCTCCGCGGCTGAACCAGAGATGTGTGAACCATTAAGAGCCCGTCACACTCTCCTAACTGTGATTTGGATGCAGGGAAACCCACATCCAATTCGCAATAGTGTGAACCCAGCCTTAAGGCCTCATTCACACCATGTACAGAGATGTGAGTTTTTCTGTACACGTTCTGCAAAGGCAGAAAGAAAACAATTGTTCTCTATGTACCCTGTTCACAACACAACGCTAGCATCATGCGCAGATTTTTTCTGCGCAGGAACCTTGTTAGAGAAATTAGAAATTATACTTTAAATGTCAACTATGAATATGCATATTAATATGACTATATCTTCTAAAGTTAAAATGTTTGCTTTATATAACTCTATTAATACTTAAATATGCTGAATAAGCTCTAATAACCCTAATTACTGGAATAAGTCATATGACCATATTCTATTGTGCAAAGATGTGCTGACTCTTACATCTGTCAAAATATGGGCTGCGAACCATGAGATAATTTATGTATCCATTGTATGAAATATCCTGTCATAAGGTGTTGGCTGAAAAAGGATATTTCCCTATTTCCTGCTAACGTCGGAATAAAGGTTGAAATTATACATGGTCAGGACGTTACGAGCAGGAAAAGGGAAGGTTTAAGGGTTATAAAAGCTGAATGTGAATCTATGACAGGCAGAAATGGATCTCTGAAGCAGAAGATATACATTTAACCATTTCTCTTGTATATGCAATAAAATATCTTGACTTGTAACGAGAGTCGGTCCAAAATTACTTGACATTTTGGTCCTTCGAAAACGGAAGTCCAAATTCCTGGAAAGCACTAGCCAACAACCCAGTGAACCGATGTCCGTACGGCAAAAAACTGTAAGTCCTCCGTCTTAAATTTGACGTTAACAGAGGCCGGCTCACTGAACTAGTGCCTCCCGGGCAGCGACTTACCGGATCAGCACAAGAGACCGCTCTCGGGGCAAGGTAAGATATTTTCATTTATTATATTATACTTTTAGGCCTAAATGTGATTAGGGATTTAATGAATTAAGGGATTTTGTTACATACATCTAATATAGAGATTAATTGAATGTTTATCTGTTGTGTATATGTTTTGCTTTATCCAAGTTGAGGGAATATAAGTAGATACGTCCGTAGTTTAAATCCCTTTGATATAGGAGTATGGTCCCATTCCAATACCCGGGTGCAGATAAAGGAAATTTGTCGACAAAGGACCTAGGTCCTGACAGCCTTGTAAACTGCAGGAATTCCCGTGGGGGACACATAAATATTCCTACATCAAAAACACGAACCCCTGTTGATACAAAGGTATGGCCTGATAGATTTCCAGGTAACAAATAGAGGTAATTTGACGAGCCCTTGCGCTCAGCCAGCCTCGTATGTTGTGTAAAAAACCTGTACAGGCATTTATAAATACCGTTGAATCAACAAATATTAATGTTTTGATAAAGTGTGGGAACAACAGTCGAGAGAAATTAAGTCTCTTTTGTAATTCTGTTCATGCTCCCTACAGTTTACTGAAATATTAATGTTTTGATCAGGGGGGGTTGACCAGTCAGGTGAATTTACGTTCGCCTTGTAATTCTGTTCATGCTCCCTATAAATGAATAAAACATTAAGTAAGAAGACAAGACACCAGTATTATAGCAGCACACAAGATCAATAATCTAGAAGTGATATGTCACGACTAGAAAGTTTGTGAGTAGCTGCAGAAGTGATAAGATACTGTGTGCAGGTATTGTGTCAGTGTGAGAAGACCTTACAAAAAAAACTCTGTGTGCACGTTAAAATGAGTATGATCCATGGAAAGTCTGATGGTTTGAATGATGATGCAAAGTATATGTGTAGTCTAGACAAAGAGAATGTGAAACTCCTTAAGACATGAAAAACAAAGTATGATTTTGTTGCATTTTTAAATAAGGATTGTTGTGTAATACTGTGTTGTGTAGAAAGCTTAAAAAAAATAAATAAAAATTATGCCGGCATGTATGTATGTGTATATATATGTATGTATATATGTGTATATATGTATATATATATATATATATAAAAAAAAAAAGAAAAGAAAAATAAGGAAACAGAATAAATTAGGTCTTCCCCAGGCAAAGAAATGGCTTGAGGAGGCTAACTGTAGGTTAAAATCATAAAAAAAAAATCATAAAAAGACTATGTTTTTAGACAAAGAGGAGGACAATAATATGACCGTCCTCCGAAGTTTAGTGCAGCAAGTATTGACTGAACAAAATGCGACAAACCTAATGTACCCGACAGCCCCTACACACCCTTTAGAGGACTCTCCAATCCCACCGACAGACGCTGCTCCCCCTCTGACTTCACCACCCGCTCCCAATTCCCTATTGCAGACCTGCAGTCCCCACCACCAGATGGGACAGAGGTATGCAACAAGTTACCCCGCTGACCCTCCTTACAGCAATCCCAAGGTCCACATAGCTCAATTCAGGGATGGTATCATGGGAATGGTTGCTAGCTATCATCTCAATATGAGGGAAATAGAGCAGGTCACCAGACAGGTACTGGGACCTGACTGGCATCATGTAGTGGGAGATTGGAGTGGATTAAACAACCAGGGAGGGGTGTTGCCTCAGGATGATGCAGCACTCAAAAACAGAAGAAATGCTCTTATAGCAAAGATAGAGAGAGGATAGATGGATACGTCAAGTCGACTGGTCCATTATAAATCAGTGTATATGGGGAGAAGAGGAAACAGTGGATAATTTCATTGTTAGGATAAAGAAGAATTTTAAAAACCACTCTGGGATAGAAATCCCAGTAGATCAAGTGAACGATAGCCCATATGAACAACAGCTAAAGAATGCAATCCTGAAGGGGCTGCTAGTCCTTATATCAAGTTTTGTTAACGAACACATGATTAACCATAGGATCTGCAGACTCTAGGAGCTAATCAAGTATGTGAGGCATGCTGAGGGGCACTTCCAACCAAAAAAGAAAGTAAAGAAAAGGATGAGGGGGGAGTGTTTCCTGTATGGTAAAAGTGTGTCTGCAGAGAGAGAAGCAGAAGGATGGGAAAGAATCTGATATTTTGGATGTGTGTAATGTTGAAACTTGTTTGCATGCTGAAGCCAAGCCAGAAATAACCTGGGTTGCAAAGAGTAGTTGGGTAACATTTCTCTGTGACACTGGGGCTTGTAGGACCCTGATACACCCGCTGGATATGCCACCAGGGGTAAAGGGAAAAGGTTTAGTATATGTAAAATCTGCAAATGGGTTGATGCACCAGGAGGCCGTGTCTGAAGGCCTTACTGTGGAAAATCCACAGACAGGTAAAAAGGCTCAGTGTAAAATTGTAATGTCAACTAAATGTCCTGTTAATTCGTTGGGTAGAGACATGTTGCATGCTCTTGATATTTCTGTCGTACCAGTGGAGGGGGGCCTCAAAGCCCATCGGCTGTGTGAAAAACAAATCACAGCTGTGGATAATGAGCCCTGATACTGGTACAGCTTGGATTTACAAACTGAGGGATTAAAGATGCCCAAAACCCTGACAGAAATAATTGAAGAGCCTGTGAGGAAAGGTACAAGGTCCAGACGAACCTCTATTGCACTATCTACTACAAAAGGACCACTGGGCCTGATAGGTCTTATGAGAAACAGTTAATGAGTTGCACTAACACTGAAGTGCTCTTAAGATACCTGTACTGTGATAAGGAAGGAAATAACATGGCTACTTGTCTCCTACCACAGCCTATTCTGCAAATATACAGGCAGGATACTGTACCTCATGTTTCAGTCACGCGGAACTCCGAGGTATCATGGCATGAGCTGGGAGAACTTATCACAGACTGGGTCAAATTAACAGATGGGGAACTGAAATCCAGAGGGAATCAGAGGTACAGATTAGCGTGGTTTGTTGAATGTACAACCAGAACTTGCGTGATTGAAGTTTTGACAAAAGACAGTGACTGACACTTTTTGACCAAAGGGGAAGGGGATGCCTTAAAAGACATCCCCGATTTCTTGTGATCAAAAGGAAAGACAGACGTAGGGCTAATTAAGACAGACAGTCAGTTCTGGTTTGCACTTATGTACAAAGGAAAACTCACAAGAAATGTTCAATGCTTTGTCTCGAGTTGTACCTCCCAGTGGGAGTCAAATTCTCTGGTATGTGGATGACATTCTGGTAGCGGCTCCTCTGGAGCGACAATGTAAAATTGACACCTTGGCTCTGATGCATTTCCTCGCAGAACAAGGTCACAAGGTTAGCAAAATAAAATACAACTTTTGAAAAACAAGGTGAAATACCAGGGTTACATTATATCTCAAAAAGGCAGACATCCAGATGAGATCCGAAAAGAGGCCATCCTTCAAGCCCCCAAACCACGTAAAAAATAAAGAAATGATGTAATTTCTTGGCATGGCAAATTTTTGTAGAGCATGGATAGCTAATTATGCTACGGAGGTGGTGCCTCTTTCTGATCTCATCTATGGTACACAAATGTCTGCAAAAGGTTCCATCCAGTGGAATGTGCAAGCAGAGGATGCATTTACAAAGGTGAAGCACCTCATTGTGGGTTCTACTGTGCTTAGCCTACCCAATTACAGTAGAAACCCTTTAGCAGACTGTAGATTGTAAAGAGGGGTACATGACTTCTGCTCTCACTCAGGTTTATGAGAACGAACACAAACTAGTTGCATTTTACTTAACTAATTTGCCCCACTGTGTACAAGCTGTAGTAGCAGCCTCATTGGCCATACGGTCATCTGCATTGATAGTATTGTTCCACCCCTGGTACTTAAAGGTCTCACATGTTATTTAGGTGATCTTACTATAAGACAGAATCTCCTATTTATCTCCAGTCAGGCATTTATCATGTATGACTACACTTCTGGGACAACCACACGTTACAATCAAGAAGTGTACTACATTGAATCCTGCTACACTAATGCCAACACCTGGTGATGGGGATCCACATGATTGTGCAGCTCAAAATTGATGAACGGGTACTCCCTAGGAAGGATCTCACTGATGTTCCCTTTCTAGATGCTGACATTACAATCAAACGGCTTATGCTATAGTAACACATGACCAGGTCATTGAAGCTAGACCTTTTCCCAGTTCCTATTCTGCACAACAAGCTGACATTATAGCCCTGTCAAGGGCCTGCAGTCTAGGGGAAGGGAAAAATAAATAGATATTTATACTGACAGCCAATACGCTTTCTCTACACATATTTGCCCAGCAATGGAAAAAAGGGGTATGATTACGTTGCCATGGGAAACCGATCACACAGAGATCTCATTCTTGCCCTTCTAGAATATGTACAAAAACCAGCACAAGTGGCTATTTGTAAATGTGCGGCACATAGAAAGGGAACAGATCCAATTACCCTAGGGAATGCACTAGCAGACAAGACAGCAAAGGAAGCTTCTGAAGGACAGCAATGACAAACATATACAGTTCCCAAGTAAATGATGAGGTACAGAGAGCTATTGATGAAACATGGTTATCAGAAATGCAGAAAACATCACCGGCAGGTGAAAATCAAAGTGGTTATATACAGGGTCAACACTGGTCAATGGTATATACACATGTACAGAAGGTAAACCTAACTTATCTACATCACTATTCACGTATGCTGTGTTATTGAGTCATGGGTAGGCCCATACCTCAAAAGGAGGGATGGTACTGGGTGTACACAACATATGGGTTTACAAAACTACTCTGAAAATTTTGTCTCACATATCCGATTTGTAACAGATACCATGCACAAGGTGCCCTAAGAGCCTTAAGGGGTAATTTCCCACAACCCTCTTATCCCTTTCACACAATATGCATGGATTTTATTGAATTGAACAAATGTGAGAATAAGTACTGTCTGGTTATTGTGTACAGGTTTATAAAGTGGGTGGAAACTTTTCCTATGGCGCACACGGATGGACAGTCAGTAGCCAAAGTACTAATCAAAGAGGTGATTCCACGACAAGGGATCCCTGCGCTGATTTACAGTAACAATGGCTCCAATTTTGTAAACTAAACAATACAACTAATTGGTATATGGTACAATATCTGACCTACTAGGGAGAATCACTATTTAGGTTGTAACCCCTGGTCAGAACACCCCAGCCCCCGAGCCAACTCAGTTTCAACTTAATACCTCTTTGTTTAAAACAGATTTTACTTACAAGGAACAATTAAGTATAGAAACAGGATTTGGAGACAAAAATTAGTGGATAGAATGGGTCAGATACACAACTCAATCTAAGGGGTTAAGTGATTGTATTTCTTGTGCAAACCCAAGACCACAACTAGCTACCATTCCTCTCCCTGAAGAGGAAACAGATTTAGCTTGCATAATAAGACTGTTTTCAGAAAATATTACTGGGTCTGAATGTGCAAATGAGAAAAAGAGATACCCTAAAACTAAAATGCAAAGTACACCCCCTTCACTACAAGCATTACCAGGAAATTTTTCTAGTTTCTCTAACAAAGATAAGGATGGTACAAAGGTTGGCACTCTATCTCCTGAATACTGTGCGACCATAACATCAACTACAGACATTAAGTATCAACTAAAATGGTTTCAGGAACAGAAACGGCAACTAGCTGATGTTTGGTGGCTGTGTGGGGACAAGAAACTAAGGCTCAGACTGCCACCTAGATGGGAGGGTAGTTGTGCCCTTACCCGCCTGTTGCTTCCCTTTTATATTGTTCCTATGACTAATAAATTGATGAGACTACCAGGTAAACACTATTTTAAGAGACTTAAGTGTCCAGAATCATTTTGACAACCAGGTATATATAGACTCAATAGGTGTTCCACGAGGAGTTCCGGATGAATTTAAAGCACAGAATCAAGTAACAGCAGGACTCACCTCACTCTTCCTATGGGTACAGCCCAATAAGAATGTCGACTGGATAAACTACATTTACTACAACCAGCAGAGGTTTGTGAATTACACCGGAGATGCTATCAAAGGTATAGCAGCACAATTGGACGCCACCTCTTTGACAGCGTGGCAGAACCATATAGCATTGGATATGTTGCTGGCAGAAAGGGGCGGGGTATGCGAAATGTTCGGCACCTTCTGCTGCACTTTTATTCCAAATAATATGGCACCTGATGGAAGTATCACCAAGGCTTTGCAAGGCCTACAAATGTTATCCCAGGAACTAACTGAGAACTCTGGTGTAGAGAACCCCTTAACAGGACTCTTTGAAAAATGGTTTGGTAAATGGGGTGATCTTGCAAAAGGTTTGCTCATCTCTGTTGTCATGGCAGCCACGGTCCTTACGCTGTGTGGATGTTGCTGCATTCCTTGTATTAGAGGAATTCTTCAAAGACTGATTGACACATCACTAACAAAGACTATGTTTTTTCAGAACAACACTGAACTATACCCGGAACCTGATGAAGATGAACTTACAGTCCTTTCAAAAGACTTATTTGTCTAAATGATAATACCTGGTAAAATAAAGAACCTGGATATTTGAATTATTGACATTATATGTATAAAAGGGAGCAGCTGTTAGAGAAATTAGAAATTATACTTTAAATGTCAACTATGAATATGCATATTAATATGACTATATCTTCTAAAGTTAAAATGTTTGCTTTATATAACTCTATTAATACTTAAATATGCTGAATAAGCTCTAATAACCCTAATTACTGGAATAAGTCGTATGACCATATTCTATTGTGCAAAGATGTGCTGACTCTTACATCTGTCAAAATATGGGCTGCGAACCATGAGATAATTTATGTATCCATTGTATGAAATATCCTGTCATAAGGTGTTGGCTGAAAAAGGATATTTCCCTATTTCCTGCTAACGTCAGAATAAAGGTTGAAATTATACATGGTCAGGACGTTACGAGCAGGAAAAGGGAAGGTTTAAGGGTTATAAAAGCTGAATGTGAATCTATGACAGGCAGAAATGGATCTCTGAAGCAGAAGATATACATTTAACCATTTCTCTTGCATATGCAATAAAATATCTTGACTTGTAACGAGAGTCGGTCCAAAATTACTTGACAAACCTGCAACGTGTAAAAAACTCACTGATACATGCATGAAAACCAATGTAAACTCATGTCTCTGCAAGTGAAATCTGTGTATTTTTTCCATCAGTTTTACTGCATGTATGGTGTGAACGAGGCCTAAAAGAGAAAAATCGCACTTTATTATAGGCTTACATAGAATCTTAGGCCTCATGCACATGGACGGTTTGAGTTTAAACTCTGCTCTAGCATAATATCCTAACGTTTTTTCCCCACCCATTGGGCACAGGTAGTGCATACAGTCAGCCATAGAAGTGAAGGCCTGTACATGGCTAAACTAGCATATATGCCACTGGTCTTGTGCATGGGCATAAACTTGCACATGTGGGTACAACGTATTCCCAGTGCCCAGTATTCCCCAAATGCAGGATTTCTACGTTCACGGAATACATCATATGTGTATGCTTTTGTGCACTGGTGTATACTCGAGTACAGCCATGTACAGCTATTCCCTTCTATGGCCCGCTGTTCGCGCCACGATCTGTGGCTTCTCAGTAAGATTTTTTGTAAGAGTAATGCCCTGTACACACAAGTGGAATTTCCGTTGGAAAAAAGTTGGATGGTTTTTCCGATGGAATTCCGCTCAAGCTTGGCTTGCATACACACGGTCACACAAAAGTTCTCTGAACTTTCGAGCGTTAAGAACGCAGTGATGTACAACACTACGACGAGCCGAGAAAATGAAGTTCAATGCTTCCGAGCATGCATCAAATTGTTTTCGAGCATGCCTGTTTTTTTTCCCGTCGGAATTGCATACAGACGTCGGAAAAATTGAGAACCTGCTCTCAAACTTTTGCTGGCAGAAATTTCACCAGCAAAAGTCTGATGGAGCCTACACACAGTTGGAAATTCAGATGAAAAGCTCACATCGGACTTTTGCTGTCGGAATTTTCGATCGTGTGTACGGGGCATGAATGTTAAGCCTCAAACTGTCAGTGTGCATGAGACCTAAAGGTAAAATAAATTCTGTTGGACACAAAAAGTAAAAAAAAAAGAAATTAATGAGGTATTAGGTTATCTACTTAAGAACATTTCAATAATAATCCTATTAAATGCCCTGATAGGAAAAGTTTTGTTTTATCCTGTACAAACTGTAATAAGAACACAAAGCTAATAAATAAGGAAAATAAGCAGTTATGGTTGGCTCACAACCAGGTGCAGTTGAAAAATGGTAGAATTCCATGTTTCTGTATGACATAATCCTTCCTCAGTATGTTTGCTTATATTAACTAACACATCTATTTAAATCACTTTTTGCCAGGAAAAACAACATAACGCTGCACTATAACCATGAAAGTGAAATGAGCATTAATAAAGAATGAACCCAACAGCTGGATCCAATTTGCAGTATTTCAAATGGTTCAATTATCAGTGAACTAGTCTGCTTGCATCTTATTATTGACACTTTTCAGCAAATCCAGCTTGAAATAACCACAGAGCTGAATAGAAATTACATTTGGAGTGCATTAAAATGAATACCCAAAGTTGACTATAACACAGTTTGCTTGTGCATCTGAATAAAATGTCAAAGCACATGAAAAACTAAAATTGTATTGCATGGTGTTTCAAAAAGCAAGTTAAAATGTTTAAAGTGGCTGTAAACGCGAATTTTTTATTTTTTTTCTGTCACAATGTAGAGTATAAGATTTCCTATCATTTGTGCCAGGTCTTGCCACAAAGAGTTAATCCAGCTCTGAGTAATCCTCTTTTATTGTTCAGTGAGATAAAACGGACAAACCTTTGTCCGTTACGCCCCCTTGCTGTGAGTGACAGGTTATTTACATATCTTGTGCACTAGCTTTAGACAGGCATTATTTTTTAATTCCCACCCCCACTCCTTTTCTAAAGTCATGTGGTTACTTTTCTGGATTTTGAGTGGATGTTAGTGATCATAGCAGAAGGAATACATAAGAGAAAATGCATGTTGACAAGGGGAGTGTAGAGGTGGGCGGGGAGTCTACTGACATCACGACTCCACCTGTAGCTGGCCAGCTAAGACCTGTCCTAGGTTGCTAATGTGGCTTACATGCATATATACAGCTAGACCTGCTGATAATGTTAAAACAGTGCATATGCTCATTTGTGAGATAAAAGCAGAGTTATTTACTGTGACTTTATATATGGATGTCATATAACAATTGTATATTGTGTTCACAGAAGCAAAAGAAAAAATATGCCTTTTAAGATGTATTATTAATGACAGCAGAATTGCAACCAGAAAGCATAGAGTTAAGCTTTTGTGACTCATCAGAAGTTTTAGCCAATCACAACCAATCTCACTGAGCAAATGTCTCTGGCCAATCATAGCCAGCATTTCACTCATGTTCTGTCTAGGAAATCTCATAGCACATGTCTAGAATTTCATTTTACATCAGAGTGTGGAGATGAACAGTTCAGATCCATCCAGAGTCCAGTTTTATGGAAGCAAGTGGCCAAAATAGGTATTTAATACAGTTATATAAGTTCCTATTGTTAATAATGTGATTAGAACTGTATACTGAAACTAGTTATGTGTTCACTTGTAGTTCCACCAAACCAGGTTTGCAAACAATCAAACCAGGTTTGCAAACAATCAAACCAGCAATCAAATCAGGAATCAAACCAGATTCAAACCAAGTTTCAGTGCAAAAATCAGAGCAAACAGCATTATAGAGCAAGTCCCAGATAGATCATAAAGTGTCTAAAGTATTTTAAGTGAAAGTACAGATACTGAAGAGAGAAATATATCTACCATTTTATGTAGAATTACAAGATTGAACAGTTGAACCGACATTTGTTATACTTTATTCAACACGTGTTTGTACATGGACTTCCTGCTGCTAAATTGTCAGTGTTATATAAGAAGAAAAGCTGAAGTGAATAAAGAAGTTATCTTAAAGGTTTGGTGTGCTCTTTAAACCTACTGCTTCCATAGAACGGCGCTAGAGGAATTAGAGTAACAGATAGTCTTGTGTGGACTAAAAGATCAGAGAAATCAAATTCTTCTAATGCCACAGCGCATAAAGGCACTTCATAGTGCTGCGCCTGCCACAGTGGAACTATTCGCCCAAAGTGGAACTATTTAGCCCAAAGTGGAACTATTAAGCCCATAGTGGAACTATTAGCCCATTGAGGGTGAAGCGATTGTGCTCCTCAACTTGCACAGTAAAGAGCGCATTTGAGCAGCGGAGCTACCATAGAGGCCATAGGACATGTGTTTTAGTCAAACTGCAGCCGACTCTTAAAGTGGCAGAACGGCAAACGCAAGATAGTCACAGAGAGAGCGCCAACCCTCCTGCGATCCCTAGAGAGAGAAAAAGACGCATGGTGGGAGGCCAAAGTCCAGAGTTAGAGTGCCTGCACCGCTACCCACAAAGAGGCCACGTACTGCAGCCAGCTATTTCCCCGCCACTAGGCCCAAAGCCTGCAGCACAAAGCATCGCACATCAGCGAAAAGCATCCCAAGTCAGCGCAGAGCATCGCAAGACAGCGCAAAGCATCGCACGTCAGCGCAAAGCATCGCACGTCAGCGCAAAGCATCGCACATCAGCGCAGAGCATCGCAAGACAGCGCAAAGCATCGCACGTCAGCGAAAAGCATCGCAAGTCAGCGCAAAGAATCGCAAGACAGCACAGAGTATCGCAAAGCATCGCACGTCAGCGCAAAGCATCGCAAGACAGCACAGAGCATCGCACGTCAGCGCAAAGCATCGCACGTCAGAGTAGAGCATCAGATCAACAAAGACAAGTCTCCTTTAAGACTATTTGTTCCAGCAACCTACAGATCACAGTATCTTGCTCTTCAGAATAAGGTCAGAACTTTCCTTTATTACTATCATTGCACATAGGCTTGACAAGAAAGAGACATTTTCGTGCTCAGGAGTAAAAGGACTGTAAGTAAAGAACAAGGGACAGTTGTAGTACACGAACTCTAAAGTATTTTAAAGTGAAAGTCATTTTTACTGCCTGCACCTGTTGCTATGGCATTTAAAGTGAAAGTCTTCTTAATATTCGTATTAATTGTTATAGCACTTAAAGTAAAATGTCTAAGCCTAGTATTTCTATGCCACTGTTTGAGGATACAAAGATAGATAAGATAGAAGGTGAAGAGCAAGTGAACCTGTTTGAGGTAGAAGAGTCTGATGCAGCATTAGTCTTGCCCCAAACAGATGAACTAAGACGTTCAGAACGTATCAGAAAACCGACCCTAAAGATGCTGGAAAATTTGGAGCAAGAAGCAGCATTGAAAGGAAAAAAGTTCACCAGAATGTATGATAAGTGGAAATCCTACATTAAAGATGTTCGTAGAAAGCTAAAGCAAGAAAGTATAAAAGGAAACTTGAGTGATATGATAGAGACGGTAGAAGAATCTGAATCAGAGCTTATGTCAACCTGTAGTCTTCTACAACACCTCCCCAGGATATTGTAAGGAACATGGACACATGTACTGAAGTCACTAAAGGTTTAGTAAAGCTCATGAGAGAACTATCATCTGAAGCAAACTATGATGAAGTTAAGGCAAGAAAGAGAATGAATGAGCTTTTTATGAGAGACTATGCTAGGTCCTTAGGAGGAACCACAATCACAAGTAGGACTTCTTCCACTAGCAGAAGTGCCAGTAACATATCAGAGTCCTCAAGTACTTTAATAGCCAAAAGAAAGGAACTTGTCGAACAACTTGCTGTCAAGAGAGCAGAAATTGAGATGGAATCTGCAATCGAGGTGCATCGTCTACGAGTAGCAGAAATGGAAAGGCTGAAGAAAGTCAAGATTATAGAAGCCAGACTAAGAGTACACGAAGAGGACATGAATAGTAATCATAAGTCCAAATCTGTACTAAGTGAAGATGCAGACTCCTACTTCCTTTCATATGCCCAGGAGAATGGAAAGAAATCTCCAGTATGTAATGAAGCAAAAAGTCATTGCCCTTCCATTCCTGCTCAGAAAGACGAAAAGAGAGACTCACCCAATTCAGAACTAGGTGAAAAAATAAAACAGGATAATTCTGTTCCTAGATGTCACTGCAATAATCAGGAGAATGTTGCGACTATTGTCTCAGCAAGACGACAGAGAACAGTCCCAGCAAGACTTCCCGTTCCAGAACCTACTGTATTTTCAGGAGACATACTGAAGTTCATAGAGTGGAAGGCAAGTTTTGAAATGATCATTGAGCATCATTGCTCCAGGCCAGTTGACAAGTTATTCTACCTTCAGAAATATGTTTGTGGAGAAGTGAAGAAAGCTCTTGAAGGTAACTTCTATAGAACAGATGAAGAAGCCTACAAGCAAGCTTGGGAAAAGTTAAACGCAAGATATGGTCATCCTTTCTTAGTACAAAGAGCCTTTAGGGAGAAATTGAATAACTGGCCTAAAATAGGTCCAAAAGAACACTTCAAACTCCAAGAGTATGGTGACTTCCTGCAAGCATGCAGCAATGCCATCCCACATGTACGAGGACTAGAAGTACTGAACGACTATCTAGAAAACCACAGGATGCTAGCTAAGCTACCTGAAGAAGTGGCTTCTAGATGGAATCGCTGTGTGACTGAACAGTTAGATTTAAGTAAGGACTTCCCAAGTTTTGAAAAGTTCTCCGAGTTCGTTAATAAGGAAGCACGAATAGTATGTAATCCAGTAACAGGATCTTACGTCTTAAAGTCCTTAGAAGAAAGGCCTGCGAGCGATATAAGACATGCAAGAGCAACTAGCTTTGCAACCGACACAACAGAGAAAGGTATAGATACCTACGAGAGCAAGTTCAAAGTTACTACTGGGATCAGTAGAGAGACAGAACCGACAAATCCTCAGACTACTTTTAAGTGTATGTTCTGTGGAGAGAACCACTCTATACACAAGTGCCAACAATTGAAGGAGAAATCCCCAAATGAAAAGAAAAAGTTTGTACTTGTTAACCAACTGTGTTTTGGGTGCCTAAGGAAGGGCCATATTACTAAGGAGTGTAAGAAAAGGGCCACATGCAGTGTTTGCAAAGGACGCCATCCTACACCACTACATGAAGAACGTCCAAAGAAGGATAAATCCTCAATACCTAAAGATGCTGAGGAAGAAAAGAAAGCTTCAATATTCTCTTGCAGAGTGAGGGAAAGCAACGGCACATCAATGGTTGTACCAGTGTGCATTTCAAATCCTAAAAGGAAGAATAAGAAGGTATATGCCTATGCACTACTGGATGCCCAAAGCGATGTCACCTTCATTGATCAAGAAATCTGCAAGAAATTACAAGTGGCTACAGAACCAGTGAAGCTCAAACTCACCACAATGATGGGGAGAGACACATTAGTGAAAAGTCCAAGGGTCAAAGGATTGAGAGTTAGAGGACTTAATTCAAACCTCACATTGGATCTACCTCCAGCTTAGACGAAAGATGATATACCTCTAGATCAAGATCGCATACCTACCTGTAAAACAGCCAATAAATGGGAACACCTATCTGTCATATCTCATGAAATGTCCCCGCTGAAGGAGTTTGGTGTTGGACTGTTGATAGGTTATGATTGTCCCGAAGCTTTGGTACCACGAAGGGTAATCACAGGAGGAAAGGGTGAACCCTACGCTGTGCAAACTGATCTAGGATGGGGCGTTGTTGGAGGAAAACAGCAGATTGCAAACTCAAGACAGGTGACAGGATTGTGTCATCGAATATCTGTTCAAGAGTTATCAGCTGTAAGTTCAGCGGCAGTAATCAAGATCCTTGAATCTGACTTTGCAGATCATGCTTCAAGAGGCCTGAATGTAACAGAATTGAAAAATTCAAACTGGTTCACCGGTCCAGAGTTCCTTTGGGAAAAGGAAATCATACCCAGTGAAGGTTACACAGAATTGTCTATGGGTGATCCAGAAGTAAAAGTTGTACAAACATTGAGCACTGCCGCCAAGTGTCAAGATGACATACTTGAAAGACTAGCCAGATGTTCAAAATGGAATACAGTCATAAACGTAGTAGCTCGAATTCAACATTTGGCAAAGGGAGTCAAAAAGAAGGAATCATTGAATGTAGAGGAAAGAATGAAAGCTGAAGAAACGGTCATAAGACTCATTCAACAGAGATTCTATAGTGAAGAGTTGAAGAGACTTGGTCAAGAACCTAAAAGGCTTCCCAACAACCACCCATTGTACAAGCTTAATCTTGTTCTACAGGATGGTATACTGAAGGTGGGAGGGAGACTGGAAAATGCATCGTTACCCAGCAGAGTGAAGCATCCAGCAATTCTACCCAAAAATTCTACCTTCACAAGATTGATTATTGATCACTACCACAACAAGTCCTTGCATCAAGGAAGAAGCTTTACCCAGAACTGTTTGAGAGAAGGTGGTTACTGGATAGTAAAAGGAAGCAAAGTTATAGCAAAGTATATAAGTAAATGCGTAACCTGTAGAAAGGCACGTAGACCTACCGAAGAACAAATAATGGCAGATTTACCGGCAGATCGTGTAAACCCATCACCACCATTTCTTTATAGTGGAATGGATTGTTTCGGCCCATTCATCACCAAACAAAACCGCAAGGAGTACAAGCGATATGGACTAATATTTACATGTCTAAGCTCCAGAGCAATTCATCTGGAAATGTTAGAAGATATGTCAACTGACGCATTCATTAATGCCTTGAGATGTTTCATAGCCATTAGAGGTACTGTCAGAGAGCTTAGATCTGACGAAGGATCTAATTTTGTTGGAGCAAAGAATGAATTGACGAAAGCTCTAAAAGAGATCGATAAAGAAAAAGTAACTCAGTATTTGTCAAAAAATCAGTGTGATTTTCATATGAATGCTCCACATGCAAGCCACACAGGAGGAGTTTGGGAAAGACAAATCAGAACTGTAAGAAATGTGTTAAGTTCAGTGTTGAGAAAGAGCTCCGGAAGAATAGATGATGCTTCACTTAGGACCCTATTCTATGAAGTAATGTCTATTGTTAACAGTCGTCCACTAACAGTTGACAACATCAATGATCCAACAAGTTTGGAACCTTTAACTCCCAACCATCTACTTCACCTTAAGTCTGATTACGTACAACCACCACCTGGCAAGTTTACCAAAGAGGATTTATATGCCAAAAAGAGATGGCGAAGAGTCCAATATCTATCAGAACAGTTTTGGAATAGATGGAAGAAAGAGTACTTAGCCAATCGTACGTTAAGAAGTAAATGGCAAACACCCAGAAGAAATGTACAAGTTGGTGACATAGTATTAGTGAAAGAAGAAGATTTACCTAGAAGTCAATGGAAATTGGCCAAAGTTCTAGAAGTTCAAAAGGATAAAGACAGACTAGTAAGAAGAGCGTTGTTACAAATAGGAGACTCAAAACTTGACAAAAAGGGAAAACGTCTCACTATTCCACTCAGGTTGGAACGTCCTATACAGAAGTTAGTTGTTCTACTTGAGAGTGATAAAAGACACTTGGAAGTTGAGAACCTGATGGAAAATTCCCCAAATTCATGTTCAAATCCTACTATAGAGAACATAGAATTATAGGTAATTTGGTGGGAGTGTAGCTGGCCAGCTAAGACCTGTCCTAGGTTGCTAATGTGGCTTACATGCATATATACAGCTAGACCTGCTAATAATGTTAAAAAACAGTGCATATGCTCATTTGTGAGATAAAAGCAGAGTTATTTACTGTGACTTTATATATGGATGTCATATAACAATTGTATATTGTGTTCACAGAAGCAAAAGAAAAAATATGCCTTTTAAGATGTATTATTAATGACAGCAGAATTGCAACCAGAAAGCATAGAGTTAAGCTTTTGTGACTCAGAAGTTTTAGACAATCACAACCAATCTCACTGAGCAAATGTCTCTGGCCAATCATAGCCAGCATTTCACTCATGTTCTGTCTAGGAAATCTCATAGCACATGTCTAGAATTTCATTTTACATCAGAGTGTGGAGATGAACAGTTCAGATCCATCCAGAGTCCAGTTTTATGGAAGCAAGTGGCCAAAATAGGTATTTAATACAGTTATATAAGTTCCTATTGTTAATAATGTGATTAGAACTGTATACTGAAACTAGTTATGTGTTCACTTGTAGTTCCACCAAACCAGGTTTGCAAACAATCAAACCAGCAAACAAATCAGGTTTGCAAACAATCAAACCAGCAATCAAATCAGGAATCAAACCAGATTCAAACCAAGTTTCAGAGCAAACATCAGAGCAAACAGCATTATAGAGCAAGTCCCAGATAGATCATAAAGTGTCTAAAGTATTTTAAAGTGAAAGTACAGATACTGAAGAGAGAAATATATCTACCATTTTATGTAGAATTACAAGATTGAACAGTTGAACCGACATTTGTTATACTTTATTCAACACGTGTTTGTACATGGACTTCCTGCTGCTAAATTGTCAGTGTTATATAAGAAGAAAAGCTGAAGTGAATAAAGAAGTTATCTTAAAGGTTTGGTGTGCTCTTTAAACCTACTGCTTCCATAGAACGGCGCTAGAGGAATTAGAGTAACAGATAGTCTTGTGTGGACTAAAAGATCAGAGAAATCAAATTCTTCTAATGCCACAGCGCATAAAGGCACTTCATAGTGCTGCGCCTGCCACACCACCCACCGAGCTCCAGACAACAGATCCACCCACAGAATCTGCAGTTTTTCAGTTCTTATAACAGACAGAGGGGAGACATTTGACAGGTAAGGATACATGCAGGAGGCATGTATATCCTTATAGATCAGCACTATGGCAGTAGTTTAGAAAGGATGAGAGTGGGTTTACATCCACTTTAAGTGTTTTAAAAAAGAAAACACATGTGAGGCAGTCAATGTAATGTCTACCAATGTCCACAACACTTCCATGAGACATACAAGTCAGAATAATGTCTACAACTGTCCATAGCACCTGCATGAGGCATACACGTCAGAATATTGTCTACCAATGTCCACAACTACTCCATGAGGCATACAAGTCAGTGTAATGTTTACTAATGTCCACAAAACCTCCAGGAGGCATAGGAGTCAGAATATTGTCTACCAATATTCACAACACTTATGCAAGGCATACAAGTAAGAATACTGTCCTCCAATGTCCACAACACGTCCATGAGGCATACAAGTCAGAGTAAAAATGTGATGATGTACTGAAGCGCTAAAATGGTGCACAAAAATTATGCAAGAAATTGTGAAACAATCAATCATAAGATGCCCAAATGATAAAGCTGCACTCAATCAAAAGTGTTCAAAACGAAAAACCGTAATTAAATGTGTAATATTGAAGCGCTATTAAATCAACCTTATGTGAAATACAGTGAACCACTATACAATAACACATGTACAAACAATGTGCAACCTGCAAACACCAGTGCAGGTATGATAAAAAAAATCAACCTAAGTTCAAAATATAAAGTGCTCTAGTGCCACACACTGATCAACCTCACTGATATGGACTAATGGCTACTAGTGAAGAGCCCAGGTTATAAACACACATAAGCACTATCCAGTCCTAATGTTGCCCAGCTAGATACTCCTCACTATGTTCCTCTCCTTCAGCTGTTCAACAAATCAAGGCGGCTGCCAGTTTTCAGACTTCAGCAGTATGATCGGTAGCTTCAACAAACAGATGAATCATGGAGGACAAGAAAATAAAAAACCATTGCGCAGCGCTGCATGACCTGCAGGCAATGATAATTCAATCAATGCTCTCACTCACGTGACCGTAGATAAGGTTGTGCACATATCGCCACAATTCAGCTCAGTTGGAGCGATCTCCTTCACAGCTCCTGCTTCCAGTTCCGTAGAACACCGCTGGTAGTGTGACTAGGCTCCTCCACCTACGCGTTGCGTCACACGTCATGTGACTTAGTCATGGGTTAAAAATTTGTCTTCTTTTGCAGTTCATCAGACAAATCAGACAAATTCAGCCATCAGACCAAGGACCACTATGCAACATCCAAAGTGCAGTGCAACAATACAGAACAAAAATAAATTCAGTTCTTTGAACTGATTACGAGTAAGATCACAATATATAAGAAAAACAACAGTGTGCATGCAATTACTATGAAAGTATGTGCCTAAAAAGACAATTAAAATGTGACCAAATGACAATAAATTAACAAAAGTCCTTTAATCTCTCATAACACATTATCCTCTTAATATAGCACTTATCCTCTTCATGATAAATAAGTGCATCCTTGTCATGCGTGCTTGCTGTGCGTATTCCACAAAAAATTGTGCACGCTCCAACAAACTGTACCACCACCTCTCAATCACTTACTTCAATGTTTGACCCTAACTAAGGGAAGGCCCCTATACGCTTTACCCTGTGATCTGGGTAGCTACATGGGACGTACTTGGACATTCCAACATGCCAATGATCCAAAACACAAGGCCAAGTCGACCTGTCATTGGCTACAGCAGAATAAAGTGAAGGTTCTGGAGTGGCCATCTCAGTCTCCTGACCTCAATATCATTAAGCCACACTGGGGAGTAGTGATGAGCCGAACACCCCCGGGTTCGGTTCGCACCAGAACCCGCGAACGGACCGAAAGTTCGAACGAACATTAGAACCCTATTAAATACAATGGATGCGAACGTTCGAATTCTAAAGTGCTAATTATAACAACTATTATGCATGTTATTGTCCTAAAAAGGGTTTGGGAACCCGGGTTCTGCACCAGGGGACATGTATCAATGCAAAAAGAAGTTTTAAAAACGGTCGTTTTTCGGGAGCAGTCATTTTAATGATGCATAAAGTGAAAAAAAAAAAGTCAAATATTCCTTTAAATATCGTACCTGGGGGGTGTCTAAAGTATGCCTGTGAAGTGCCACGTGTTTCCCGTGTTTAGAACTGTCCCTGCACAAAATGACACTTCTAAAGGAAAAAAAAGCCATTTAAAACTGCTTGCGGCTTTAATGTAATGTCTGGTCCCGGTAATATGGATGAAATTCTTTAAGAAAAATGGCATAGCTACCCCATGACCCCCCCCCCTACCCCAGCCCATTACCAGCCCCTTTGGGTCTTGTATGGATATTAAGGGGAACCCCGCACATAAAATAAAAAAGGCCCTATATACTCTGAACAGCCCTATACAGGCGGTGCATACAAGACAGGGACTGTAGGTTTGTTCTTATGTAGAGTCTGTTTGTAATTTTGAACAGGTACATTGTTGAAGTGTAGCTCCAGACCAAAAATCTATTTTTAAACTTTTTGGAAAACATAGGTAAGGGTTATCACCCCTGTAACATTTGTTTTGCTGTCTGTGCCCCTGTTCAGAACATTTCACCTCACTTTCCGTCCCAATGACAACTGTTTTTGAAATGTGGTGTTTTTCTTGAAACAAGGATTGCTGATAAAGCATCAGTACAGAGGAGACACCTTTCTCCCATATTTATTCTTACAGGAGAGAATTTTCCTTCCTAGTGGTAGATTTCCTCTCACTTCCTGTTGTCTTCTTGCGTTTGCAAGTAGGAGTCGTTTGTAAGTTGGATGTTTGAAAGTAGGGACCTGCCGTATATACTCTGCAGAAATAGGCCCCTTAGTTGTTGGTGTTGGCACAACACTGTAAGCACTCACAGTTACTCTTGGTTGGTGCTGGAACGCCCTGCTGTCAACTATTATATCAGGAATTTTAATTACATATAATTGTTGAACAGTGGTAGTAAAAATTGGGCCTTTGATGGTGGTGCTGGTGCCACAACACTGTAAGCCCTGACAGTTACTCTTGGTGGGTGCAGCAATGGGCCCTGCTGTGAATTATTAGATCAAGAATTGTAATTACATGCCCCTGTTGAACAGGGGCTGAAAAATTGGGCCTTAGGCACTGGTGGCACAACACTGCAACCCCTCACAGATACTGTACTTGGAGCACAGCAATGAGCCCTGTTGCAAAGTATTGCTTCAAAAATTGTAATGACACGCCCCTGTTAAACAGGGGCTGAAAAATTGGGCCTTAGGCACTGGTGGCACAACACTGCAACTCCTCACAGATACTGTACTTGGAGCACACCAATGAGCCCTGTTGCAAAGTATTGCTTCAAAAATTGTAATGACACGCCCCTGTTAAACAGGGGCTGAAAAATTGGGCCTTAGGCACTGGTGGCACAACACTGCAACTCCTCACAGATACTGTACTTGGAGCACAGCAATGAGCCCTGTTGCAAAGTATTGCTTCAAAAATTGTAATTACACGCCCCTGTTAAACAGGGGCTGAAAAATTGGGCGTTAGGCACTGGTGGCACAACACTGCAACTCCTCACAGATACTGTACTTGGAGCACAGCAATGAGCCCTGTTGCAAAGTATTGCTTCAAAAATTGTAATTACACGCCCCTGTTAAACAGGGGCTGAAAAATTGGGCGTTAGGCACTGGTGGCGGCACCCATAAACAAAAATGATCTTACAAGCTATCATCATCAATCGTATCATTGAGGACTCGGAGGAGGAGGATAGCCAGTCAACATAACAGCACAGGCACTCAGCATCAGCATCAGTCTTGAAGGGATGTGACATGTTAAAATCAATTAGTCTGTTATATCAGCATCAGGTGTGTGGTAGCTGGTGGTGATCCAAGACTGGTTCATCTTGATGAAAGTCAGTCGATCAACCGAGTCGGTGGACAGGCGCACCCTGTGATCCGTGACAAATCCTCCAGCAGCACTGAATGTGCGTTCCGAAAGAACGCTGGATGCAGGACAGGCCAGTAGCTCAATTGCATACTGTGCAAGCTCTGGCCAGTGATCCATCCTCAAGACCCAGTAAGCCAGAGGATTTTCGGTGGGGAAGGTGTCCAAGTCTGACCTTGCCCCTAGATATTCCTGCACCATGTTTATCAGACGCTGGCGATGGTTGCTGGAACCGATCATACTTTGGGGCTGCGGACTAAAGAATTGTCTGAACGCATCGGTCAGACGGCCACCTTCCCCACCGCTCCTTCTTTGACTGGCCGAAGCCTCAGCAACTCGTTGTCCAGGACCAGGAGTTTGCAACCTCCCAGTCTCTGGGAACGCGTTGCACAGACCTTTCTGCAAGGCCTCCCGGAGTTGTCTCATCCTCTGCTCCCTCTGCGACGGTAACATAAGGTCCGCAACCTTACCCTTGTACCGTGGATCAAGGAGAGTGGCCAGCCAGTAATGGTCCCTCTCCTTGATCCGAAGAATACGAGGATCCTTCCGCAGACTTTGCAGGATCAGGGAGGCCATGCAGCGTAGGTTTGCTGAGGCATTCGCTCCGGAGTCCTCTGGGTCACTAAGGACGACATGATCCGCAGCCACCTCCTCCCAGCCACGTACAAGTCCACTGGTTTCTTGGGACTGTAAATCATCCCTAAAAGACTGCTGCTGATGATGCTGAGTGCCAGCCTCCACCTCCATGCTGACACAATCCTCCTCCTCCTCCTCCTCCTCCTCCTCCTCCTCCTCTTCCTGTGCGATGGGTGGGACAGAAGGAACACTGTCTGGGTAAAGGGGGCCTTGAGAGGCAAGGAAGTCCTCCTCTTCCTGCCTCTGTTCTGCCTCAAGTGCCCTGTCCATTATTCCACGCAGCGTGTGCTCCAACAGGTGGACAAGAGGTACAGTGTCACTGATGCATGCACTGTCACTGCTCACCATCCTCGTGGCCTCCTCAAATGGTGCCAGGACAGTGCATGCATCCCTGATCATGCCCCACTGGCGTGGAGAAAAAAAACCAAGCTCCCCTGACCCTGTCCTGGTGCCGTAGTCGCACAGGTACTCATTGATGGCCCTCTGCTGCGTGTGCAGCCGCTGCAGCATGGCCAACGTTGAGTTCCACCTGGTGGGCATGTCACATATAAGGCGGTTCTTGGGCAGGTTCAACTCCTTTTGCAGCTCAGCCAGGCGAGCACTGGCATTATAAGATCTGCGGAAATGCACACAGACTTTCCTGGCCTGCCTCAGGACATCCTGTAAGCCCGGGTACCTGCCCAAGAAGCGCTGCACCACCAGGTTAAGGACGTGAGCCACACAGGGCACATGGGTCAGTTGTCCCTGTCGGAGGGCGGAGAGGAGGTTGGTGCCATTGTCGCAAACCACCATTCCTGGCTTAAGCTGGCGTGGCGTCAACCACCTCTCGGCCTGGCCCTGCAGAGCAGACAGGACCTCTGCCCCAGTGTGGCTTCTGTCCCCCAAACACACCAGCGCAAGCACGGCATGGCATCTTTTTGCCTGCGTACTTGCGTAGCCCCGTGAACGGCTACGGAGCACCGCTGGTTCATAGGACAAACCACAGGAAGAGGCCATGGAGGAAGAAGAAGAGGAGGGGGTGGAGGAGAGAGGTGTGTCACAACCAGTAGTAGCATTTTGGAGGCGTGGCGGTGGGACAACCTCCAACACTACTGCACCTTGTCCTGAATCCTTCCCAGCTGCCAAAAGAGTGACCCAATGGGCCGTGAAAGAAAGGTAACGTCCCTGTCCATGCCTGCTGGACCATGAGTCAGCGGTAATATGCACCTTACCGCTGACCGCCCTGTCCAGCGAGGCCAAGACATTGCCTTCCACATGCCGGTAGAGAGCCGGAATAGCCTTCCGTGAGAAAAAGTGGCGTTTGGGAACCTGCCACTGAGGAACTGCACATTGCACAAACTCACGGAAGGGGGCCGAGTCTACCAACTGAAAAGGCAGCAGTTGAAGCGCTAGCAATTTAGCCAAGCTAGCATTCAACCGCTGGGCATGTGGATGGCTGGGAGTGAACTTCTTTCGACGGTCCAGCAGCTGGGGCAGGGAAATTTGCCTGCTAGAATCGGACGTCGGTGTACTGCTAGCAGAGTGGGCGCAAGTACTTGGCTGTGACACACCTAATTCTACACCTTCATTCCTCTCAGTGCATGTTTCAGAGAGGACTGAAGTTATAGTGGGGTTGGAGATCCCAGCTGATGCGGTGCAAGGAGAGGTCCGCTTTGTTCTTTGGTGTGGGTCTTTGAGGTAGGATTGCCAACGAGCTGCATGGCAGGTCAACATATGTCTGATCAGGCATGTGGTACCCAAGCGGCTGATGTTTTGGCCACGCGATATACGCTTGAGACATATGTTGCAAACAGCAGCTGTGCGATCTGATGCACTAGCCTCAAAAAAGGCCCACACCAAGGAACTTTTTGAATGACGGGCAGAGGCTGCGCCCTGCACAGGCGGAGCTCTGCGGTGTGATTCCGTCGGTGTACTGCCCTTACGCTGGCCACCAAAGGGCATCCTGCCTCGTTGGAGATGTGCCTCCTCCTCATCCTCCTCCTCCTCCTCTCTCCTATTAGGCACCCACGTGGAGTCAGTGACCTCATCATCCCCTCCCTCCTCATCACTGGAGCCAATCTGGCAGTATGCTGCAGCTGCTGGAACATGACTGCCAGATTGGTGTCCTTCTTGAGCATCCCCTCTGTCTGCTCTCACGCTACTGCCTTCCTCTAGCTGGGTTTCATCATCAGACCCTTCGAAACGCTGGGCATCCTCCTGGAGCATGTACCCAACACTGTGCTGAAACAGTTCGGGGGACTCCTCAGGAGGAGGACATGGTGGGTCTAGGGAAGGAGTGACTGATGATTTGTCTGACATTGATACCAGGGAAGACGACGCTTTGGCAGCTGCTTTTCCAGTACCCTGAGCCTGGGTGAGAGAGGATGAGGAGGAGGAGGAGGGCTTGGTCATCCACTCTACCAAGTCTTCGGCATGATGTGGCTCAACATGTCCAGCTGCCGAAAAGAAGGACAAGCGTGTCCCATGGCCATGTGCTGATGACAATGCACCGCGTCCACGACCAGCACTGTTGCCCCCAGACACAGAGCCTGCTTGCCCTCTTTTATTGCCTCCTGACTGTCTGCCTCTCCTTGTTTGCCTTCCAGACATTCTAATAGATGGCCTGCAGGGAGATGGGAAAAAAGCAATAAGGGCTACCTTCAGGTGTCCTTCTCTGTCCCTTGAAACAAGGACTTGCAGAGTGAAATAAACTGACACTCTCCCTACCTACAGTTTTCTGTCCCTAGAATAAATGTTTTTTTTAATCACAATATAGCACAAGGACAATTCAGTCACTGTCCTTCCAGGTCCCTGGAAACAAGGACTTGCAGAGTGAAATAAACTGACACTCTCCCTACCTACAGTTTTCTGTCCCTAGAATAAATGTTTTTTTTAAGCACAATATAGCACAAGGACAATTCACTCACTGTCCTTACAGGTCCCTGGAAACAAGGACTTGCAGAGTGAAAGAAAAAAAACACTCTCCCTACCTACAGTTTTCTGTCCCTAGAAAAAATGTTTTTTTTAATCACAATATAACACAAGGACAATTCACTCACTGTCCTTCCAGGTCCCTGGAAACAAGGACTTGCAGAGTGAAAGAAACTGACACTCTCCCTACCTACAGTTTTCTGTCCCTAGAATAAATGTTTTTTTAAGCACAATATAGCACAAGGACAATTCAGTCACTGTCCTTCCAGGTCCCTGGAAACAAGGACTTGCAGAGTGAAATAAACTGACACTGTCCCTACCTACAGTTTTCTGTCCCTAGAATAAATGTTTTTTTTAAGCACACTATAGCACAAGGACAATTCAGTCACTGTCCTTCCAGGTCCCTGGAAACAAGGACTTGCAGAGTGAAATAAACTGACACTCTCCCTACCTACAGTTTTCTGTCCCTAGAATAAATGTTTTTTTTAATCACAATATAGCACAAGGACAATTCAGTCACTGTCCTTCCAGGTCCCTGGAAACAAGGACTTGCAGAGTGAAAGAAACTGACACTCTCCCTACCTACAGTTTTCTGTCCCTAGAATAAATGTTTTTTTAAGCACAATATAGCACAAGGACAATTGACTCACTGTCCTTCCAGGTCCCTGGAAACAAGGACTTGCAGAGTGAAAGAAACTGACACTGTCCCTACCTACAGTTTTCTGTCCCTAGAATAAATGTTTTTTTTAAGCACACTATAGCACAAGCACAAAACACACTGACACTCTCCCTACCTATCCTTCTCTTTCCCTAAACTAAAGGAATCCAGGTTAAGCAAGAAAGAAATAACAGTCACTGTCCCTGCCTATGCTGCTCTATCCCTGCTCCGGAACACACTACACTAGGCCGCCGTGCTGGCGGCCTTTTATAGTGTGGGGCGTGTACTAAACACCCTCAGCAATAATTGGCCACAGGCATCCTGCCTGTGGCCAATCATTGCTCTCCTCGCTGCCGGCGCTGTGATTGGCCAAGCATGCGGGGTCACAGTGCATGCTTGGCCAATCACAGCGCCTGGATGACACTGCGATGGCGTAGTGCATTGTGGGCCGTTCGCGTCACTCGAATTTGGCGCGAACGGCCCAAATCGTTCGATCTTCGTCGAACGATCGAACAGCCGATGTTCGAGTCGAACGTATGTTCGACTCGAACACGAAGCTCATCCCTACTGGGGAGATATCAAACGTGCAGTTCATGCAAGACAGCCCAAGAATTTACAGGAACTGGAGGCTTTTTGCCAAGAGGAATGGGCAGCTTTACCATCTGAAAAGATAAACAGCCTCATCCACAAGCGTAACGTACGTACGGGGGAGGAGCTTACTTCGGTGACGTCACCCGCGTCTATCCCGTACTGCTTGCGGCTTTGTACCGCTTGTTTGTTTCATTGCTTTTCAGTTTTTATTTACTTTTCGCATCTTGCCTGCTGTTTTTAGCCGCTGTGCCACGCATATCTCACTTAGTCAGGACCACTGCATACTTATGCTGCTGTGATTTGCCGCTGTGCATTCCGGACTGTGTGCTGATTTTGCTGGTCCTGCAGGTTCAGCATAAGACTTAGTGGCTACTTTATTGATTATCGTGCCATGCATGTAATTTTATATCTTTTTTAACTTTTATGGAAAATAAAGGACCAGTCTACACTTAGATCGTCTCCACCTTTTTTCCACATATTCCACTGTCATCTGATGTTTATCTATCACGCTGCTGGATTCCATTCATCAAAGACCATCTTCCCCTCATGGTGGAAACAAGCGTATCTGACCTCTTGTTCATTCAAAAGGTCTATCTGTTCCGGTAATCAGGTTTTTCTTATAGTGGAAGACAAGTCATATATTGATCCCCCCACACCTTGGGTGTTCTACATTGTTCATCATCATATGGACATTTACTGCGCTGCACTGTTATTTTGTTATTATCTATTTTTTTTTTTGTGATCAACCTTATTGGTGTTCAGCTTGCAGTAATTTACATAATTACACGTGGTACATATGTGCGCTGATTGTCTTTTATATCATCCACAAATACCACAAAAGACTTCAAGCTGTCATTGATGTTAAAGGGGGCAATACACGTGTAGCGGGGTCTCTTTTAAGGCCCCAGGACTACGTTACCCAGAACCCCATTCGGCCCCAGGGGGAGGTTCCACCGCAGAGACTCATGGGAGGGGCTACTTAAGTGAGAGGGGAGGCGGAGCTCGCTCTCTTGGGACACGGCGCTTCAAGCAACAAGTCATCCTGTGCGGATCGGCTGTGGGGCAAGGCCTGAAGCCTGAGGCCTTGCTTGAAGTCCGAAGAGCCTTCCACCATACTGCGGATCCTGGGTGGATCCTGACCCGTCGTGATAGGACGTGAGTTGGATCGGGACTCGATCGGAGCAGACGCTGTGTGCGACACACATGAGGTGGAAGACCCAGGCTGTGATCGCGCCTGGAGTGGTGAGCGGGCACCTGCCCATATCAATAGACTGAGTTGTATTCAGGCCTGTAGACTGCCTAGGCCCACTGTTCGCTCACCAGTGTTTCTTGGGGGGTCCGGTAGTGGGACAGAGTTGACGTACCTACCCCCACCCGGGTTTGCCCTGTTATCTCAAGTTAACACCGAATGTGGATTACAAATGGTTATTTCTTCAAGTGCACCAACGAAAGCTGGCCGGTGAAGAAACCTTCCTTCCTTAGGGAAAAGAGACTCAGTTCCATCCCATGTCAGGCCTGACTTAGGCGGGGAGTTTAGAAAGTTTGTGTTACTATGCCATAGGCGAGCGCACGCCATAATAGCTCCACGTGGTGGACACTGCGCGGCGCCATATTATTGTGCTGCACCTAGTACATTGATTGATGCAGGGCTCTGCAGGCCCATGTATATGTTGCATGTTATACCTTGAATCCTTCGTTACTAGTAAAGCTGATATATAGATTTTATATTCTTGCCTCAGCGTGTTGTCTGACTGTTTAGAGATTATTAAGTATATTACACCTGAGAGTGATAGGAGTTTAACCCTAGACTGACTGTGCCAGAGTGGGTCGAGTAAGATTGCCGGGGGTTGGCGGTACTGTGCGCAGGGCCCGAAATCAAATCAGCGGCTCTCTTAACTGGGGGTAGCGCTACACGTGGGGGCTCGTGAGTCCGGGATCCTGTTGCAGCAAATAGCAGCCAAAAAGTACCAGCATGGACCCACTAGAAGTAGTGAAGTGGTGTGCAGCAGTCAACACAGATCCAAATGGGGCAGTGATCATAGAACTCCCAGAGATCTGGCAAGAAGATGCAGTGAAACAGTTAGTGATGTCCCTGTCCCCACAACAGAAGGCATGGATAGTGGATGTAAGATCAGAACCTCCTTTGACATATGTACTGATAAAATGGAAGGATGGAGTCCCAGAAGACTTCAAGAAGCCAAGCATAGAAACAGCAGATAAGCAAACTTATAAGCTAATACGCGCCCCACCCAACCTAAAAGATGTAAAGAAAGAAGAGAGTCCCTCAGCACAGAATTATGCACGGTTCTAGGGGAAATCATAGTGCAATGCAAGAAAGACCCGGCGGATTATCAAATAGCAGGATACCGGAAACTCAGAATGTTTTCAGGAAGGAAACCTGTACCTTCGGGCGAAGAAGGATTTGAGGAGTGGTTAGACGGTGCAACTCAGGCTCTAGAGGAGTGGGAAGTCCCAGACCACAGAAAGCAGCAGAGAATTGCTGAGAGCTTGGAAGGGCCTGCTTTAGAGGCCGTACGCAACCTCAAGATGAGTAAGACAGACTGTACTGCGCAGGACTGTCTAGACATTCTGCAGAATGTGTTCGGCGGAACAGAGAAGATCACTGAACTTACCTACCAACTGGAGCATTGCTATCAAAAGGCAGGGGAGAAGGGGGCGTGGCTAGCAGCCGGAGCGGATGGCAGCATACTGATTCGGCTCCTCATCATCCTGGGCTTGTAGGGGACTTAGAGCGACTATCAGCCTCGTTTCTCACCGCAAACCGGCCAGTGTCTACGCGGACACCCTCCTAGATGCCTTCCCGCAAACGGAAGGAATATCCTAAGCTGGGGAAGATGTCAGACTTCTTCGTGCAGCCGCGCCGACATGCCAGCCAAAATGGCGCCGGCTCCTCCACAGGGACAACACGAGGCCCGACACAGCAGCGCGGTCTCTATTCCGGCGGCACTTATAAGCAGGGTCACTCGCACTACTCTCCCCCTCCATCAGCTACCTCCAGCCCGGCCAAGAGCAAACAGAGAACATCGGTTACATCGCCATCAGCGGAGGAGGTAAGCGGCTTAAGCTCTTCCTTAGATGACACCAGGGAGTTGCAGGACTCCATTACTGACTTCCCCACACTGAACCAACCGATCATGGACACCACCATGAAGGATATGCTGGTGTCCCTACGCTCTACATTACATGCTGACATGATGAGTATCACCCAGCAGTTTAAATCAGAGGTGGCTGAGGTGTCTGGTAGAGTGTCCCACATAGAATCTAAAATGGGGGAGTTTGCGGCCACGTTTAATGATATGGTGGATGCTCACACTGACAGGGATGTCGAGCTGATGAAAATCAACACCAAATTAGCAAATCTGGAGGACAGATCCAGACGTAACAACGTCAAGATCCGTGGAATCCCCGAATCTGTCAAACCCCCAGACTTAAAAGCACACTTCCTAAACATCATGAAAATGGCGCTGCCTGACACACCGCTGGAAGATCTAGTAATTGATCGTATACACCGGCTGCCAAGACCAAAAAATATTCCAGCACATCTTCCCAGAGACACTATAGTCCGGATTCACTTTTACCATATAAAGGACCGGTTTATGATGTCTGTGAGGCGTCGAGATGAACTGCCACAAGACCTACAGGAGCTCTCCTTCTTTGCAGACCTCTCTGCGTTTACCATGCAGCAACGCAGACAACTTGCCACGATTACCAAACCGTTGAATAATCATCATATTCCATACAGGTGGCTATACCCTGCCAAGCTGATGATTACAAAAGATGGCGCAACTCACACTATAGCCAACATAAAGGAAGGCCTGAGGCTTTTGAGAGATTGGCAAATCCTAGCTCCTACTGCACATGAGGGAAGTGGCACTCACTCCCCTTCTTCCTCCCGAGCAAATTCAGATGAGGAAACGAGCTGAAATCTACCCAGATATTCTTAATTCATCACAATCCCCCTGGAAGCCCAGGAGAATGCCACAGAGTTTTTTTTTTCTTCTCAATACCCCCTATCTATAGCGGTACTTAATCCGCACAGATTCCTTGAGGAATCGCACGTTTTTTTACGGTTTTTGATAATTCTTTCCCCCTTGAGTACTGTTTTGTTCCCTTTGCTCTCCTTGTTTTCCTCTTTCTTCCCTCTCCCCGTAATTTTTATTTTACCGGTACAGGACTCCCAACGCAAGGACCCAATATCCACCAAGAGAGATCCCGAGGGAAATTACCATACCAACTCTACGTCCAAACCTGCTTGTAAACCATCTCCAACTGTCTTCGTGCAAGGTAACGCATAGTCCACACTGCTTGGCATCTACACATTTTAGGACTCCCTACTAATCCATCTGCTACGATGCCCTTTACGATATCTTCGTTTAATGTGAAAGGCCTGAACAGCCCACACAAACGTCAAATGGCTTGGAAAGAAGCGACACGACTAAAAAGTGACATTATTTGCTTTCAAGAGACCCATTTCAATACTCACAGGCCCCCATCATTTACTCACAGTAGGTTCCCGCATGTCTATATGGCAAATGGCCCGAAAAAAAAAGGTGGAGTAGCAATTGCAGTCAGAGACTCTACCCAGTTTGTACATCTGGATTCCCATCTAGATGTTTCTGGCAGATTTATCATACTTATTTGCGAAATCTCATCGATAAGATTAACGTTGGTAAACCTATATCTACCTAACACGAACCAACTTTGTTTTTTGAAAAAGATATGGAAAAAAGTTGATTACCTAAAACAGGGACATGTCATTATGTGCGGGGATTTCAATGCGATCCCAGCTAAGGATTTAGACTATTCGGGCGCTTCCCCCAACAGCATACGGAGGGCTACAATAGCCCAATTTATAACGTCCTCTGGGCTTTTTGATGTGTGGAGATGTCAACACTCCTCAGAGAGAGACTTTACTTTTTTTTCAAATGTCCACCATACCTACTCACGCATAGACTTGTTCCTTGTAGATAAATTTATGTTGCAAAAAATTGTTAAATCTGAAATACATGTGATAACATGGTCCGATCATGCACCAACTTCCATTGTGGTGGGGGATCGTGAAGCCGAAACCAGAGCTAACAGGTGGCGGAACGACATATATTCCTTGTCATGCCCCGAAAATTCAATACAGATTAGAAAGGCACTAAAAGAGTTCTTTAATATCAATGCTCCTTCGGTCAACAATCCCTTCACACTCTGGAATTCACATAAGGTATATATTCGTGGCCTACTTATACAACTTAGCTCTAGACTCAAGAGGCAACGGTCGAAACAACTAGATGATCTACTAACCAAAATACAGAACCTAGAATCCCTCAATAAACAACATACTACACAGGCTTTGCGGGATTCTCTGTTCTACGCCAGACAGGAATTAAGAGCGCTTTTGATTTCCCAGCAAAATAACCGCCTACGTACGTTAAGAGCAAATACCTACAGATGTGGCAATAAGGCGGGGAAATTGCTGGCAAACCAACTAAAAGATCGGGTGGTTAAACAAAGGATTCCGCACATCTTGAACCCTAAAACAGGACTGAAAGTCTCCAATCCCAAAGATATCGCAGATGCCTTCTGCGACTACTATGAATCACTCTATAATTTAAAAGACGACCTAAACACCCCCCAACCATCAGACACATTAATCAGAGAATTCCTGGCCTCGGTAAAAATTCCTACACTGTCCAACACAGACCTGGACTTACTGAACCAGCCCTTTACAATTCCTGAAATAGAAAAACAAATTAGAAAATTACCGCACAACAAAGCACCAGGTCCCGATGGTTATTCCTCTGAGTACTACCAATTGTTCAGTGCAGAACTTTCACCTTTTATGAATCAGATGTTTGATGCTGCAATACACCAGGCTTCATTCCCACAAGAAATGCTCACTGCTACTATCATCACCTTGCCCAAACCAGGTAAAGATCCAACTACCCCACAAAACTTTAGGCCCATTTCACTTTTAAATGTGGACATTAAAGTCTATGCCAAACTAATTGCAAACAGACTTTCAGGCCTACTTCCACATCTCATTGACCAAGACCAGGTGGGCTTTGTTCTGGGCCGCCAGGCCACAGAAGCGACCAGGAGGATGATTAATCTGATTCACCTGGCCGAAAAAAATAAAAGGCCTTCTCTGCTTCTCACTTTGGATGCAGAGAAGGCCTTTGACAGAGTGCACTGGGGCTATTTGACCAGTGTTTTGGAGAAATTCGGTCTGATTGGCCCAATCCAAAGAGCAATTCTGGCATTGTATTCAACCCCATCTGCCTTCGTCTATACGGAGGGAATGTTCTCCAGGAACTTTCGAATATCGAATGGGACTAGGCAGGGATGTCCCCTGTCCCCATTGATATTCGCCCTGGTGATGGAGCCACTAGCGGAAAAAATCAGGGCTCACCCGCTAATCCAGGGCATCACCTCACAAAACACCCACCACAAAATATCTCTTTTCGCAGATGATGTCATATTGACATTATCTGATCCTGGTGTATCCCTTCCGGCTGCACATGACATCCTTACCCTATTTAGTAAGGTAGCTTACTATAAAGTAAATGCCTCTAAGTCTAGCATACTGGGTATAGCACTTGACAGAGATCTTAAAAAAGCCCTCCGGAGGGATCTACCATACACATGGTCTTCAGATTCAATAACCTACCTGGGTACCAAGTTGACCTCCCCGGTCTCAAACCTTTATGAGCTTAACTTTGTACCCTTAATAACAGACTTACAAAAAGAAATGTCTAGACTCCAAAAACACTACATTTCGTGGTCAGGCCGCATAGCGGCATATAAGATGTTACTTTTACCAAAACTAACCTATCTCTTTAGAGCACTTCCGATTCCCATTCCAAGATCTTTCTTTACCATAGCACAAAAACAACTATCAACCTTCATTTGGGCGGGCAAAAAGGCGAGAGTTCCCCAAATTATGCAGAAGAAACACAAATCAGTTGGCGGCCTGGGTGTACCTATTTTGAAAGATTACTATATAGCGTCAATATTAGACCAGCTTAAAGGTTGGTATGCGCAAGATAAGAGTACACCCTGGAGCCAATTAGAACAAGCATGGATATACCCCAGATCGCTGGTTTCCCTTATCCAGGCACAAACTCTGTCACCTCCCAAGATTTTAATAGCACATCCCACAATACAGGCAACATTGCACGCTTGGACTTACCTAGCGGAGGTATCACACTCAACCCTACCTAATACTGAGGTTCCTATTCTTATTGAAACCCTCAATTGGTTGATTCCCAATATCTCCCTGACTCAGTGGGTACAGAAAGGAATTAAAAATCTTGAGGATATTGTAGTAAATAGCAAATTGATCGCGTTCTCTGACATACAATCCAAATATGGAATACCATCATCTGAATTTCTGACTTACCAACAAATCTCTTCCTATTATCAAAAGTTCAACAACACAAACATCCTCGTCCCCAAACTAGTATGGACATACTTGAATTCATCCGACCCAAAGGCAAAAGGCATATCTCTTATGTATAGTACACTAAATTCCAAAAAGGTTTTCTGTAAATTCAACCCACTACTGAAGTGGGAAAAAGAGTTGCACAAGGTCTTTTCTGAACAACAGTGGCTCCTAGCGATTAAAAACACACATCAATTCTCACGTTGCTCAAATTATGAGGAATTGGCTCAAAAACTTTGGATAAGATGGCACTACACTCCATATATAATGGCCAAGTTCTCTGAGGCGCAGTCTAATCTATGTTGGAGGGGGTGTGGACAGGTGGGGACGTTGTCGCACATGGTGTGGGCATGCCTCCACCTCCGCAGCTTCTGGTCTGAAATGTTCAAACTCATATCGAAAATAACTGGAGTATTTGTACAACCTACCATTGAAAAAGCTATATTGAGCATTGACATGTCTGAATACCCACTATCAGTTAGGTCAATAGCCATGCACATTATGTTTGCAGCAAGGTCTCTGGTAATGAGTAAGTGGAAAACGAATGAAATTCCTAGTAAAGGAGAGGTGATCACAAAAGTCAACGCTATTGCAGAATACGAAAAAATATTAGCATACAGGGACGGTTGCATCTCCAGATATGAATCTCACTGGAGGATATGGAGGTCCAATTTCAAATCCCACGGGTTGTAATGCCCAGTACCATAATTCTATTCTATTTTCTATACCATTTCTTACCCTCTTTCATACTTAAACTTCTCACTGTACTCCTCTTCATCTATCTCCCCTTTCCCCCAACCTGAGTTCAGTTATAACCAATGTCAAATCCTCCATAGCTGAAATGGAGGGCTTAAAGTCCGTATTAAACTACAAGATTCAGATTGTAAAGATGTGCCTAGATGTTACATCGTTCTACGTTTTCACTCAAAAAAATTTTGAAGTTGAATCTAGCATCAGATGTAGGAGTGTAATGCCACAGAGTTGTAGAAATTTATGTATAACCATCACATTTGTCAACATTATTTGTAATGTACAGCAATTTGCAGCTTGTCAAATTCCACTCCTTGTATCTATGACTTTATATTCTTAATAAAAAGTATTTGATTAAAAGGCAGGGGAGAAGCTATCAGAGTTCATGATGCGCCTAGATAAAATACTGCACAAGATGATCCTAAAGAAGGGGATTGACCCGAAGAAGGTGGATGAGGCCCGGGTCCAACAGGTGATGAGAGGGTCTCAACCCCTGGATCCCATCACACTGGCGCTACGTACAAGACAGGACAGGAAGAGCCTGGAGTACCCTGACTTGATCCGAGTAGTCAGAGAGGAAGAAGCTATGCTGGAGGAGAAAAAGAGGAGCCAACCAGTTGAGACGGTGAATCCTCCTCTGGTGATGGTCAGGACGGCCATGACCTTAGAAAGAGATGCAGAGGTGGATACCTTGAAGACGCAGATGTCCCAAGTGCTGGGAATGTTGACCTCCTTGATGGAAAAGGAGTCAAGGGTACCAGAGAGGGAAAGTCCGAGGAAGGAATTGTTCCCGAATACCTCAGCACCCGCATCCCTGGAAAATTGGGGAAATGTGATCTGTTTCAATTGTGGGGGAGCTGGCCATCTTGCCAAAGTATGTGCCAGTCCCAAGAAGAAGAGACTGAATAACCGCAAGCCGCCGGAAAACTTCAACGGGCCCCGGTGAAGGAGTCAACCGGGTGCCCATCATCATCAAGGAACTCCTTACTTAATAAGAAGCACATGAGAGAAGGGGCCGGGACCCCACAGAAGAAACCAAGGGTTCCTCAGCAGGGACGCACTCCAAAAAAACACGATAATGTCCCTCAGCGGGTAGTTACACCCATACAGAGGAGAGAGATCAATGCATACCAGGCTCAGGAGAGACTTAGGTCCAAAGACAAAAGGAGAAAGGAAAGTCAAAAAGGGAAATGCAAAGATCCAAGGAAGGAAACCCCTTCGAAGCAGTACCCAGAGAAACTGGTGGGTCCCTCTCCAATTGTATCCATTCAGGTGGAGGGGATCTACACAAGAGCCCTGTTGGATACTGGAGCGCAGGTGACCCTGTTGTATCGAGACTTCTACGACAGGCACCCAAGTCACCTACCCATCCAGAAGATTGAAGACTTGGAGATATGGGGAATTGGAACAGAGAAGTTTCCTTATGATGGCTATCTACCCATAAAACTGACGTTTGACCCATCCATAGCTGGGAAGGGGGAAGTGTTCGACACCTTGGCTGTGGTGTGCCCCCGACCGCCTGGAGCTAACAGGAGTTCCCTTATAATAGGAACCAACACGGATCTGGTCCGAAGACTTTTGGTCCCGCTAACAAGAAGGAAGAACCTCCCAGTCACGGAGATTCATCCAATGTTGAAGACCGCCTTCCAACGACTGATCTTAGAGCAAAAGGCCCCAGAAGAGGGGGTAGGGAAGGTCTGGAGACTCGGAAAAAAGGGATAGTGCTGCAACCTGGTGAAGTAACCTGCTTGAAGGCCACAGTGAAACTCACTTGGGAGCAGCCGGGCCCTTTTGTGATGTTGGAACCCGACCCAAGAGAAGAACCTTCGGGCTTGGAGGTAGTCCCGGAAATGGTCCCGGTGAGGGCCCTGAAGAAGGCCCACTGCAAGGTGCCTGTGAGTGTCAGAAACACCACGGATGGTCCCATGGAAGTCCCAGCCAGGCTGTTATTGGGCCGGGTGAGCCCAGCCACACCAGTTGCCTCATCAGATGTGGGAAAGACAGATGGAGAGAGTACAGTGTGGGAGAAGCTTTCCATGGAGAATCCAAACCTGCCCAGGGCTTGGAGGGAGAGAGCCCGGAACCAGTTGACTCGGTGGGAGAGGATCTTCTCACATGATGAGTTTGATGTGGGGTGTGCTAGGAGTGCCACCCATCGAATCCGCCTCCAGGAAGACAAGCCCTTCAGAGAAAGGGTTAGGCGGGTTCCATTGGCAGACCTCGAAGATTTGAGGGAACAGCTTGCTGAGCTCAAGCGAACAGGTGTGATCCAAGAATCTAGAAGTCCGTATGCCTCCCCCATAGTAGTGGTCCGGAAGAAGAACGGGTCATTAAGGTTGTGTATTGACTATAGGACCCTCAACAGGAGAACCACTCCGGATCAATATACCACTCCAAGGATAGAAGATGCCTTGCAGAGCTTGTCCGGAGCCAAGTGGTTCAGTGTTATGGACTTAAAGAGTGGGTATTATCAGATCCCGATGCACCCAGAAGACAAGGAAAAGACGGCTTTCATAACCCCAGTGGGGTTCTTTGAATTCAACCGGATGCCTCAAGGAGCTCCAGCCACATTCCAAAGACTCATGGAGAAGACTGTAGGAGACATGAACCTCATCGAGGTCCTTGTATACTTGGATGACATCATAGTCTTTGGCAGAACTTTGGAGGAACATGAAGAAAGGCTGGAGAAGGTCTTGAAGAGACTGAGTGAAGAAGGACTCAAGCTCTCACCTGAAAAATGCCAATTTTACCAGTCTTCAGTCAACTATCTGGGACACATAGTGTCCGAAAATGGGGTGTCCACAGACCCTGAAAAACTGGAGGCTGTCACCTCCTGGCCAAGACCTACCACCGTAACAGAACTCAGGTCCTTCCTGGGATTCTGTTCCTATTACAGGAGGTTCGTGGAGGGGTTTGCTCGGATAGCGAGACCCTTGAATGAGTTGCTGAAGACAGAGGGGGAAGAGGATGACTCAGGCCCCAGGAAGCCGGGGGAGTCAGTCAAGGAGCAGTGGAATGAGAAGTGTGAAGGCGCCTTCCAGATGCTGAAAAAGAGCTTGACCACCGCCCCTGTTCTGGCCTATGCAGACCCAAAGAAGCTTTACGAACTCCATGTGGATGCCAGTCATGATGGTCTGGGAGGAGTACTCTACCAGGAGCATGAAGGGCAACAGAGACCTGTTGCGTATGTGAGCAGAAGCTTAACCCCCTCCGAAAAGAACTATCCCACCCATAAGTTGGAGTTCCTGGCCCTCAAGTGGGCCGTAGTAGACAAACTTCGAGATTACCTATATGGGGCAGACTTCACTGTCAAAACGGATAACAACCCCCTTACCTACCTGTTTACCACAGCGAAGCTGGACGCCACAGGACATAGATGGCTGGCGGCGTTGTCTGCCTTCAGTTTCAGCTTGAAATATAGACCTGGGGCGGGAAACCGAGATGCGGACGCCCTGTCTAGAAGGTCTCATGCCCACACCCACAGTATTGAAGACTGGACCCAAGTGGCACCTGACGGGGTGCGGGCCCTTTGCCAAGGGGCTGAACTCCAAGCCAAGGGAGGCTCAAGAGCAGAAGAGATAGGGGTCACCATTGTAGGAGTCCTCAAGCAGTACTGTGGAGCAGCCTTATTGGGGGAAGACAACTTACCCAGACTGACCAAAAAGGAATTGAGATCCGACCAATGGGAAGACCCTATGGGGAGATTGGTCCTAGAAGCATTAGAGAATCAGAACCCAAACATACTCCTACGTCACCCTTCGAAGGAAGCTCGCCTGTTGAAAAAAGAGTGGGACAGGCTACAGGTGCATCAGGGAGTGGTCTACCGAAGGGGCCCCTCTGATGACCAAGAAGACAAGTGGCAGTTGTTCCTGCCAGAGAAACACAGGGAGACGGTCATGATTGCCTTACATGACAACCATGGTCACCTGGGAGCGGAAAGGACTTTGCAACTTGTTAGAGACTGTTTCTATTGGCCCTGCATGAGGGCTGAAGTTGAGGAATACTGCCATTCATGTGCACGATGCATACAGAGAAAGACTCTGCCCCATCAAGCTGCCCCAATGGGCCTTTACAAAGTGAAGGTCCGCTTGACCTGGTGTGCATTGATTTCCTCTGCCTCGAACCCGACCTGAAGAGACTAGGGAATGTTCTGGTAGTAACCGACCATTTCACCCGGTATGCACAGGCTTTTCCAGCCAAGGACCAGAAGGCCTCTACTGTGGCCAAAATACTCGTGGAGAAGTACTTTATACATTATGGACTGCCACAAAGACTCCATTCAGATCAGGGGAGGGATTTCGAGGGCAAACTGATACGAAAACTTCTAGATGTCTTAGGGATCAAGAAGACCAGGACTACTCCTTATCATCCTCAAGGTGATGCTCAGCCGGAGAGGTTCAACCGAACCCTGCTCAACATGCTGGGAACTTTAAGTGGCAAAAAGAAGCAACATTGGAGTAATCACATAGTGGCCCTTGTGCATGCTTACAACAGCACTGTCAGCGATGCTACAGGATATTCACCTTACAGACTTATGTTCGGGAGAGAAGCAAGATTGCCAGTGGATCTGGCCTACGGCACTTCCATACATCATTGTTCTGCTGCTTCCCACAAGGGATATGTAGATAGACTTAGACACAACTTGAAGATGGCCTATGAGCAAGCTCAGGCGGCCTTGGAACAGAGGGGGGCTCGCAACAAGAGGAATTTCGACCTAAAGGTTAGGATCCAAGACCTACAACCAGGAGACAGAGTGTTGTTGCGGAACCTGGGGGTCCCTGGAAAACATAAGCTTGCAGATAGATGGAGACCAGAACCTTATGTCATTTGTAAAAAATTACCGGGCCTACCCGTTTACAGACTTAAACCCGAGGGGAAGTTAGGGCCCTTGAAGACTTGGCATCGGAACCACCTACTTCCGCTTTGCTGAAGCAGTTCGGTTGCCTCCTAGGATGGATTCTCCTGAACCCATGTCCATTCCGAACACCCCTAGACCCAACACTTGGTCTCAGACCCCTTGGATGGAGGATACAGAAGATTCTGAAATGAGTGAAGACGAGGGAGAGGAAATTGGCTGGCTTTGGCCTTCCCAGGGCCCAACGACTTCTGCTATTGATCTTCCACCTGACGAAGATACCGAGGATCAGACACTGAATGCAGAAGCTACGGAGTTCATTCCATCTAGTCACTGGTCAGATTCTTGGGAGAGTGTCAGTGAACTATCCCCCGAGGAGGACCCAAGGGAAGCCATGTATCTTCCTGCTCCGGAGCCAGATGCTCCTGAATTAGAAGGAACTCCCGAGTTGGTTACAGAAGAAGAATCTGTTCCCACAGAAAGTCCCAGAGGACAGAAGAAGCGGAGGGCAATAAAACCCCCCAGGAGATTAACCTACCCACAAATGGGGAAGAGTGCGGAAGACACTGTATTCACTGCCAGAAGGAGTATGGAAGACCCTGACCCTCCCACTGTTCATTTGGTGGGAGGCAACCCCAGCTCACTCTCTGGCACAGTTAGACAGGATGCTGTTATTAATGTGTCCTGTGGGCAGAGGAGTTCACCGCCTCGTTTCTGGTGGGAATTTCCTCTGCCGACATCATATGGAAAATTGATGAATGTTGTTAAATGTGCAGCTTGAAGTTATGTTATCTTTGGGGATCAAAGAGTTCAAGTGGGGGGAGTGTGTAGCGGGGTCTATTTTAAGGCCCCAGGACTACGTTACCCAGAACCCCATTCGGCCCCAGGGGGAGGTTCCACCGCAGAGACTCATGGGAGGGGTTACTTAAGTAAGAGGGGAGGCGGAGCTCGCTCTCTTGGGACACGGCGCTTCAAGCAACAAGTCATCCTGTGCGGATCGGCTGTGGGGCAAGGCCTGAAGCCTGAGGCCTTGCTTGAAGTCCGAAGAGCCTTCCACCATACTGCGGATCCTGGGTGGATCCTGACCCATCGTGATAGGATGTGAGTTGGATCGGGACTCGATCGGAGCAGACGCTGTGTGCGACACACATGAGGACGAAGACCCAGGCTGGGATCGCGCCTGGAGTGGTGAGCGGGCACCTGCCCATATCAATAGACTGAGTTGTATTCAGGCCTGTAGACTGCCTAGGCCCGCTGTTCGCTCACCAGTGTTTCTTGGGGGGTCCGGTAGTGGGACAGAGTTGACGTACCTACCCCCCCCCCCGGGTTTGCCCTGTTATCTCAAGTTAACACCCAATGTGGATTACAAATGGTTATTTCTTCAAGTGCACCAACGAAAGCTGGCCGGTGAAGAAACCTTCCTTCCTTAGGGAAAAGAGACTCAGTTCCATCCCATGTCAGGCCAGACTTAGGCAGGGAGTTTAGAAAGTTTGTGTTACTACGCCATAGGCGAGCGCACGCCATAATAGCTCCACGTGGTGGACACTGCGCGGCGCCATATTATTGTGCTGCACCTAGTACATTGATTGATGCAGGGCTCTGCAGGCCCATGTATATGTTGCATGTTATACCTTGAATCCTTCGTTACTAGTAAAGCTGATATATATATTTTATATTCTTGCCTCAGCGTGTTGTCTGACTGTTTAGAGATTACTAAACCGGAGTTCCACCCATTTTTTTATCTCTGTCTGTGCTGCATGCCCTAAGCTCATAGTTTTCACAATGGACATTTTTTTATTTATTTTTTGCTCGTAAATACCTTTTTATTGTACTCCTTCATTACTTCCTCCTCCTTATTCGCCTAGGCGATTACGTCAATAGGCGATTCGCAAGGGTTCCTGGGATAGGCATCATGTATCCCAGTAGTCCTTGCGAATCGCCTATTGCCGAAATCTCGCGTTTTTTTTGCAGATAAGGAGATGACATGAATGGGAGGCAGGGCTGATCCGAGGCGGGTGCAGTGCACCCTAGTGCCTGCGGAGGTGGGGGCGCCAAAGTGCCATAATGCTCCCTTCCATCCTCCCTCTCCTTGTTTGTTTCACATACAAACACACGAGTCAGTCTCTGTATCTGCTTGTCGCCAGTCGCCACTGTCCGATCCAACATTCCTCCTCCCCTTTGTTTCTGCCCAAACCCCGCCCACACTCCAGCCTTTTGCATGGACTCCTGTAGAGACTAACCTGAGTGGGAAGGTACGTGAGCTATCTGCACAACCCCCTCTCCCTCCTGAATTCTTTTTTCTTTGCCTCTACTTCTCTCTCATATCTTACTCCCCCCTGCAAACTGGGGGAAGGGGGGTGATTGTTAAGACTGGGGGAAGGGGGGTGATTGTGGGGGAAGGAGGGTGATTGTGCAGACTGGGGGAAGGGGGGGTAATTGTGCAGACTGGGGGAAGGGGGTGATTGTGCAGACTGGGGGGTAATTGTGCAGACTGGGGGAAGGGGGTGATTGTGCAGACTGGGGGGTAATTGTGGGGGAAGGGGGTGATTGTGCAGACTGGGGGGTAATTGTGGGGGAAGGGGGTAATTGTGCAGACTGGGGGAAGGGGGGTGATTGTGCAGACTGGGGGAAGGGGGGTGATTGTGCAGACTGGGGGAAGGGGGGGGATAATTGTGCAGACTGGGGGAAGGGTACGTGAGCTATCTGCACAACCCCCTCTCCCTCCTGAATTCTTTTTTTCTTTGCCTCTACTTCTCTCTCATATCTTACTCCCCCCTGCAAACTGGGGGAAGGGGGGTGATTGTGCAGACTGGGGGAAGGGGGGTGATTGTGGTGGAAGGGGGGTGATTGTGCAGACTGGGGGAAGGGGGGGTAATTGTGCAGACTGGGGGAAGGGGGTGATTGTGCAGACTGGGGGGTAATTGTGCAGACTGGGGGAAGGGGGTGATTGTGCAGACTGGGGGAAGGGGGTGATTGTGCAGACTGGGGGGTAATTGTGGGGGAAGGGGGTGATTGTGCAGACTGGGGGGTAATTGTGGGGGAAGGGGGTGATTGTGCAGACTGGGGGGTAATTGTGGGGGAAGGGGGTGATTGTGCAGACTGGGGGAAGGGGGGTGATTGTGCAGACTGGGGGAAGGGGGGTGATTGTGTAGACTGGGGGAAGAGGGGGGTGATTGTGTAGACTGGGGGAAGGGGGGGGTAATTGTGCAGACTGGGGGAAGGGGTGGGGTAATTGTGCAGACTGGGGAAGGGGGGGTAATTGTGCAGACTGGGGAAGGGGGGGTAATTGTGCAGACTGGGGGAAGGGGGGGGGGTAATTGTGCAGACTGGGGGAAGGGGGTGTTATTGTGCAGACTGGGGGGTAATTGTGGGGGAAGGGGGGTAATTGTGCAGACTGGGGGAAGGGGGGGTAATTGTGCAGACTGGGGGAAGGGTGATTGTGCAGACTGGGGGAAGGGGGGTGATTGTGGGGGGGGTGATTGTGCAGACTGTGGGGGGGTGATTGTGCAGACTGTGAAGGGGGGGGGGTGATTGTGCAGACTGGGGGGTAATTGTGGGGGAAGGGGGGGTAATTGTGGGGGAAGGGGGGGGTAATTGTGCAGACTGGGGGAAGGAGGGTAATTATGTAGACTGGGGGAAGGGTGATTGTGCAGACTGGGGGGTAATTGTGAGGGAAGGGGGGAGATTGTGCAGGCTGGGGGAGGGGGGTGACTCGCTATTTCGTATCTATCGCTGTGTTCTTCCTTTTTGTCTTTCTTGTTTTTCTTCCTTCTTTTTTTTTTATTTTATTTTTTTTATTTTTTTTTACTTTCTACTTAATCTCTGTATTGCTTTAGATTTTTCTATGTACACCCTGTTCATTTTATTTTTTTTTGTTTTCTTTTAGGTATAATTGGACAACTAGGA
>CM055121.1:79917465-79964965 GCA_029206835.1 Rana muscosa
GTTAACCCTTTCACCAGTGATCGCCGTATAAGCGTCACTGGTGTCACTGGTTAGCCAGTAAGTTATTTAGTTATTTAGGTTACCCGTCAGGTTTTTATATAGTGTCAGGTACCCCCATATTTAACCTAATAAAGGTTTTAACCCCCTGATTGCCCCTAGTTAACCCTTTCACCAGTGATCACCATATAAAGGTTACGGGTGACGCTGGTTGATTAGTTTGCTTTTTATAGCATCAGGGCACCCGCCGTATATAACCCAATAAAGGTTTAACCCCCCTGATCGCCCGGCGGGTGAGATCAATTAGGTTTTAGCGCCAGAGAGGGTCTGCGTCGCCCCAGGCAGTGTTAGGTTAGTGCCAGTAACGCTAACACCCACGCGCAAAGCATACACCCCCCTTAGTGGTATAGTATCTGATCAGATCTATACTAGCATCCCCAGCGGTTTAGGGTTCCCAAAAACGCAGTGTTAGCGGGATCAGCCCAGATACCTGCTAGCGCCTGCGTTTAGCCCCTCCGCCCAGCCCAGCCCAGCCCACCCAAGTGCAGTATCGATCGATCACTGTCACTTACCAAACACAACACACATAACTGCAGCGTTCGCAGAGACAGGCCTGATCCCTGCGATCGCTAACAGTTTTTTTGTAGCGTTTGATACATTTGCTGACGACAGTCAGGTGCTTTTTTTCCTGTGAATCTTACTAGTGTACCCCTAAATTTAGAGCCCAAAATGGCAAGACGAAGGTACACTAGTAAAGAGGCCTACGAGATTCTGAGCATGACAGATAGTGAAGAGGAGGTCACGTATCTGTCAGATTCAGGCTCAGAATATCTTCCCGTAGAAGACAGTGACGTCAGCGGCCCCACGTCAGATAGCTCTGACGACGAAGTTGAGGTCCCTGCTAAGGTCAGGCGTACCCGATCCCGATCTTCTGAGGTTGTTGAGGAGCAAGAACCGCAGGTCTCTCGTATCATGGAGCAGAGTAGTACTAGCGCCGCTATTCCTTCTGGTGAACTGGCAAGCACCAGCGGCCTAGTACAGCCTGGACGTACATCCAGCACTGCAGTAACACTTGGTGACGTGGCGAGTCCCATAAGTGCAGTTCAAGCTGGCGAGGTGGCAAGCACAAGTAGTGTCCCGCTGCCACCAAGAAGACAAAGGCAGGCCCGTCGTGCCCATACTGCCCTTCCTGCAGAATTCGCCTATCCTGATTGGGTCCCCACCACTTCTGCAGAACCCGTACTTCCCCCATTCACTGCCCAACCCGGTATTCAGGTGGAAACAGCTGATTTTATTCCAATTGATTTTTATTCGCTGTTTTTCACGGAAGATCTCTATAGATCTATTGTGGACCAGAGTAATTTATATGCTGGTCAATTTATCGCCGCTAACCCCCAGTTGCCTAAAATTGCCAGAAATTGGAAACCAATTACGGTTTCCGAATTTAAGACCTTTCTGGGCCTTTCCCTCAACATGGGCACACATAAATTTCCGTCATTGCGTGCTTATTGGTCCACGCACCCAATTGACCACATGCCCGTGTTCTCTGCCTCCATGTCCAGGGCACGATACGAGCAGATTTTGCGGTTCATGCACTTCAACGACAATGAACTTTGTCGTCCACGTGGGGACCCTGAATACGACCGGCTCTATAAAATTCGGCCCCTCATAAACCACTTCAACGAACGTTTTGCAGCCTTGTTTACTCCCGATCAAGTTGTCTGCGTTGATGAGTCCCTGATTAAATTTTCTGGCCGCTTGTCTTTCAAGCAGTACCTTCCCAGCAAGCGTGCCAGATACGGGGTCAAGCTCTACAAGTTCTGTGACAGGGCAACAGGCTATGTAGTGAACTTTACGGTTTATGAGGGAAAAGACAGTCAGATTGAGTCGGTCAACTGCCCGGATTACATAGGGAGCGCTGGCAAGATAGTGTGGAACTTGGTGTCACCCTTATTCGGAAAGGGGTACCACTTGTATGTGGACAATTATTACACGAGCGTGCCACTGTTTAGTCACTTGTTTGATCATAAGATTGGAGCATGTGGCACCGTGCGACCTAATCGCCGGGGCTTTCCCCAGCGGCTTGTAGATGCCCGTCTTAGGCTGGGGGAGAGAGCCTGCTTGAAGTGTAATAACTTGCTCGCTATGAAGTGGAGGGACAATAAGAATGTTTTCCTTCTTACCTCCCTTCATGCAGACACGACAGTCCAAATTCGTACGGCGACTGGTGTTGTGGAGAAACCCCTCTGTGTCCACGAATATAACCAAAATATGGGAGGGGTGGACCTCAACGACCAGTTGATGGCGCCGTATCTAATTGACCGTAAGGCGAGACGCTGGTACAAAAAAGTGTCTCTATCATTATTCCAATTGGCTTTGCTGAACGCTCATGTGCTATACAGAGCTTCAGGCGGGACGTTATCTCTTCTAAAATTCCAGAATGAGATAGTCACAGAACTCCTGTATCCAGGCGGTTCTGCACCTCACCATCCCCAACCAAATGCAGTAAGCCGGCTGCATGAGAGGCATTATTCGTATGTCCTCCCGAGTACCCCTACCCAAAGCCACCCCCAAAAAAGATGTCGTGTCTGTAGCAAGCGCGGATTTAGGCGTGACACCCGTAGTTTTTGTCCACTCTGTCCTGACAAGCCTGGTCTTTGCCAAGGTGAATGTTTTGAACGCTACCACTCAAAAGTGAAGTTTTAGCGTAGGGTACAGCATTTCACAGACAAGGACACACTTACACAGGGTCTCCCAAGATGCCATTACATTTTGAGAGACCCGAACCATTACAGTTAAAGTTACAAAAAAAAGTGTAAAAAAGAAAAAAAAACGTAAAAAACAAAACACAAAAAAAATATAAAATAAAAAAACCAAAAATAGTTGTCGTTTTATTGTTCTCTCTCTCTCTATTTTCTCTCTATTGTTCTGCTCTTTTTTACTGTATTCTATTCTGCAATGTTTTATCATGCTTGCTTTTCAGGTATGTAATTTTTTGTTTTCAGGTGCGCCATTCAACTGCAGCGCGGAATTATTTATCTTGACAGCAACAGCGTTTGCTCCCACGATACATAAAGCCGTGACTCCAGTGCTGTAGGAGGTGATTTCACCACCACAGTTAAAAAAAAGAGCATATATGCCGAAGCATGGGGGCAGCAGGGGCGGAGGAGCGATTTTGCTCCTAATGCCGTGTACATACGGTCGAAATTCCGACCGTGTGTACGCGGCATAACTTTTTTGCAGGAGGATGCCCCCATGCTTCGGCATATATATATTTTAGGCACAGGTTGCGTTAAAACATTTTTTTATTTTTTACTAGGTTTTGTTTTGGTATTTGCTTTGCAGGTATGGCATGGTAAGGTCTTACTGTTGTACTGTAATGTTACTTTGTTTTAATGTTAACCACCATTTGCTTAGCAGGTACGCCATTCAGTTGCAGCGCGGATCTATTTATCTTGACAGCAACAGCGTTTGCTCCCACGATACATAAAGCCGTGACTCCAATGCTGTAGGAGGTGATTTCACCACCACAGTTAAAAAAAAGAGCATATATGCCGAAGCATGGGGGCAGCAGGGGCGGAGGAGCGATTTTGCTCCTAATGCCGCGTACATACGGTCGAAATTCCGACGGAGGCCTGCCCGTGGAAAATTCCGACCGTGTGTACGCGGCATAACTTTTTTGCGGGAGGATGCCCCCATGCTTCGGCATATATATATTTTAGGCACAGGTTGTGTTAAAACATTTTTTTATTTTTTACTAGGTTTTGTTTTGGTATTTGCTTTGCAGGTATGGCATGGTAAGGTCTTACTGTTGTACTGTAATGTTACTTTGTTTTAATGTTAACCACCATTTGCTTAGCAGGTACGCCATTCAGTTGCAGCGCGGATCTATTTATCTTGACAGCAACAGCGTTTGCTCCCACGATACATAAAGCCGTGACTCCAACGCTGTAGGAGGTGATTTCACCACCACAGTTAAAAAAAAGAGCATATATGCCGAAGCATGGGGGCAGCAGGGGCGGAGGAGCGATTTTGCTCCTAATGCCGCGTATATACGGTCGAAATTCCAACGGAGGCTTATCCGTGGAAAAGTCCGACCGTGTGTACGCGGCATAACCTTTTATGCCGCGTACATACGGTCGAAATTCCGACGAAGGCTTGACCGTGTGTACGCGGCATAACTTTTTTGCGGGAGGATGCCCCCATGCTTCGGCATATATGCCCATCATTAGAAGTGGGTGGATGAAGGGAGGTATTCTAATGGTGGGCATACCCACCAATCAATCTCTTTTTTTCGTTCAGCCAATAGGCTGTATGAAAAAAAAGATTACAATACATGTCCAACAAGGACCAGCAACGTACTGGTATGTTGCTGGACTTTGAATGTTTATACCAGAATGATGCCTGCGGGTTTAGGTATCATCTTGGTATCATTCTTTTCAGCCAGCAGCCGGCTTTCATGTAAAAGCAATTCTAGCAGATAATTAGCCTCTAGACTGCTTTTACAAGCAGTGGGAGGGAATGTCCCCCCCCCCCGGATATAAAAAGCGCCATTGGGAAATTGGGAAAGCATTTTATCACACCGATCTTGGTGTGGTCAGATGCTTTGAGGGCAGAGGAAAGATCTAGGGTCTAACCCCCCAATTTTTTTCAAAAAAAGAGTACCTGTCACTACCTATTGCTATCATAGGGGATATTTACATTCCCTGAGATAACGATAAAAATGGTAAAAAAATAAAATATGGAAGGCACAGTTTAAAAATAAAATAAAAAAGCCAAATAAATAATAAAAAAAAAAAAGCACCGCTGTCCCCCCCTGCTATTGCGCAAAGGCGAACGCAAGCGTCGGTCTAGCGTCATATGTAAACAGCAATTGCATCATGCATGTGAGGTATCACCGCGAAGGTCAGATCGAGGGCAGTCATTTTAGCAGTAGACCTCCTCTGTAAATCTAACGTGGTAACCTGTAAAGGCTTTTAAATGCTTTTAAAAATGAATGTAGTTTGTCGCCGCTGCGCGTTTGTGCGCAATTTTAAAGCATGTCGTGTTTGGTATCCATGTACTCGGCCTATGATCATCTTTTTTATTTCATCAAACATTTGGGCAATATAGTGTTTTTTAGTGCATTAAAAATAAAAAAAGTGTGTTTTTCCCCCAAAAAATGCGTTTGAAAAAACGCTGCGCAAATACTGTGTGGAAAAAAAAATGCAACACCCACTATTTTAATCTGTAGGGCCTTTGCTTTAAAAAAATATATAATGTTTGGGGGTTCAACATAATTTTCTTGCAAAAAAAAATATTTTTTCATGTAAACAAAAAGTGTCAGAAAGGGCTTTGTCTTCAAGTGGTTAGAAGAGTGGATGATGTGTGACATAAGCTTCCTAATGTTGTGCATAAAATGCCAGGACAGTTCAAAACCCCCCCAAATGACCCCATTTTGTAAAGTAGACACCTCAAGCTATTTGCTGAGAGGCATGTTGAGCCCATTGAATATTTTTTTTTTTTGTCCCAAGTGATTGAATAATGACCAAAAAAAAAAAAAATGTACAAAAAGTTGTCACTAAATTATATATTGCTCAAACATGCCATGGGCATATGTGGAATTACACCCCAAAATACATTCTGTTGCTTCTCCTGAGTACGGGGATACCACATGTGTGGGAGCCTAGTCGCGTACGGGACCCCAAAAACCAAGCACCGCCTTCAGGATTTCTATGGGTGTAAATTTTTGATTTCACTCCTCACTGCCTATCACAGTTTCGGAGGCCATGGAATGCCCAGATGGCACAAAACCCCCCCAAATGACCCCATTTTGGAAAGTAGACACCCCAAGCTATTTGCTGAGAGGTATGTTGAGTATTTTGCAGATCTCGCTTTTTGTCACAAAGTTTTGAAAATGTAAAAAAAGAAAAAAAAAAAGAAAAAAAAATGTCTTTCTTAATTTTCAAAAACAAATGAGAGCTGTAAAATACTCACCATGCCTCTCAGCAAATAGCTTGGGGTGTCTACTTTCCAAAATGGGGTCATTTGTGGGGGTTTTGGGCTATTTTGACATTTTATGGCCTTCAAAACTGTGATAGGTAGTGAGGAGTGAAATCAAAAATGTATGCCCTTAGAAACCTTGAAGGCGGTGCTTGGTTTTTGGGGTCCCGTACGCGGCTAGGCTCCCAAAAAGTCCCACACATGTGGTATCCCCGTACTCAGGAGAAGCAGCAGAATGTATTTTGGGGTGTAATTTCACATATAACCATGGCATGTGTGAGCAATATATCATTTAGTGACAACTTTTTGTACATTTTTTTTTTTCTTTTTGTCATTATTCAATCATTTGGGACAAAAAAAAAAAATATTCAATGGGCTCAACATGCCTCTCAGCAAATAGCTTGGGGTGTCTACTTTCGAAAATGGGTTCATTTGGGGGGGTTTTGTGCCATCTTGGCATTTTATGGCCTTCAAAACTGTGATAGGTAGTGAGGAGCGAAATCAAAAATTTATGCCCTTAGAAACCTTGAAGGCGGTGCTTGGTTTTTGGGGTCCCGTACGCGGCTAGGCTCCCAAAAAGTCCCACACATGTGGTATCCCCGTACTCAGGAGAAGCAGCAGAATGTATTTTGGGGTGTAATTTCACATATGCCCATGGCATGTGTGAGCAATATATCCTTTAGTGACAACTTTGTGCAAAAAAAAAACAGTTTGTCATATTCCCGCAACCTGTGGCAAAATATAAAATATTCCATGGACTCAACATGCCTCTCAGTAAATAGCTTGGGGTGTCTACTTTCCAAAATGGGGTAATTTGGGGGGGTTTTGTGCTATTTTGGCATTTTATGGCCTTCGAAACTGTGATAGGTAGTGAGGAGTGAAATCAAAAATTTACGCCCTTAGAAATCCTGAAGGCGGTGCTTGGTTTTTGGGGCCCTGTACGCGGCTAGGCTCCCAAAAAGTCCCACACATGTGGTATCCCCGTACTCAGGAAAAGCAGCAGAATGTATTTTGGGGTGCAATTCCACATATAACCATGGCATGTGTGAGCAATATATCATTTAGTGACAACTTTTTGTACATTTTTTTTTTTTTCTTTTTGTCATTATTCAATCATTTGGGACAAAAAAAAAAAATATTCAATGGGGTCAACATGCCTCTCAGCAAATAGCTTGGGGTGTCTACTTTCCAAAATGGGGTCATTTGGGGGGGTTTTGTGCCATCTTGGCATTTTATGGCCTTCAAAACTGTGATAGGTAGTGAGGAGTGAAATCAAAAATTTATGCCCTTAGAAACCTTGAAGGCGGTGCTTGGTTTTTGGGGTCCCGTACGCGGCTAGGCTCCCAAAAAGTCCCACACATGTGGTATCCCCGTACTCAGGAGAAGCAGCAGAATGTATTTTGGGGTGTAATTTCACATATGCCCATGGCATGTGTGAGCAATATATCATTTAGTGACAACTTTGTGCAAAAAAAAAAAGTTTGTCATATTCCCGCAACTTGTGGCAAAATATAAAATATTCCATGGACTGAACATGCCTCTCAGTAAATAGCTTGGGGTGTCTACTTTCCAAAATGGGGTCATTTGGGGGGGTTTTGTGCTATTTTGGCATTTTATGGCCTTCGAAACTGTGATAGGTAGTGAGGAGTGAAATCAAAAATTTGCGCCCTTAGAAATCCTGAAGGCGGTGCTTGGTTTCCGGGGTCCCGTACGTGGCTAGGCTCCTAAAAAGTCCCACACATGTGGTATCCCCATACTCAGGAGAAGCAGCAGAATGTATTTTGGGGTGCAATTCCACATATAACCATGGCATGTGTGAGCAATATATCATTTAGTGACAACTTTTTGTAATTTTTTTTTTTTTGTCATTATTCAATCACTTGGGACAAAAAAAAAATATTCAATGGGCTCAACATGCCTCTCAGCAATTTCCTTGGGGTGTCTACTTTCCAAAATGGGGTCATTTGGGGGGGTTTTGTACTGCCCTGCCATTTAGCACCTCAAGAAATGAGATGGGCAGTCATAAATTTAAAGCTGTGTAAATTTCAGAAAATGTACCCTAGTTTGTAAATGCTATAACTTTTGCGCAAACCAATAAATTTACGCTTATTGACATTTTTTTTACTAAAGACATGTGGCTGAATACATTTTGGCCTAAATGTATGACTAAAATTGAGTTTATTCGATTTTTCTTATAACAAAAAGTAGAAAATATAATTTTTTTTCAAAATTTTCGGTCTTTTTCTGTTTATATCGCGAAAAATAAAAATCGCAGAGGCAATCAAATACCATTAAAAGAAAGCTCTATTTGTGGGAAGAAAAGGACGCAAATTTCATTTGGGTACAACATTGCATGTCCGCACAATTTACAGTTAAAGCAGCGCAGTGCCGAATCCCAAAAACAGGCTTGGTCCTAATGGCCCGAAATGGTCCGGGGCTTAAGTGGTTAAAAAGAGTAAACACAGCTGATTGATAATAAATGGCTTCAGCCAAACACTAACCATGAGTGAAAGAAAAGGTTTTGTGTTATCATTCATATTCTCTGAAAAATGGCCAAGAAATCATAAATTCTGCCAGGGTATGTAAACTTATGAGCACAACTGTATATACTTCTTCAATCCATCGGATTTAATAACAGTCGTTTCTATGAAGCTTGTCTTTACAGTACCGACTCTCCCCTTAAGGACCTGTTGCTAGTCCTAGTTGTGTCAGAACAGTTTTGGTTCTGTGTTTGTTGTGATTGGTCTGTCCTGATCTTATTAGTGTAATACTAAGGCAAGCCGTAGACATGAGATGGAAACTTGAAGAATCCAAGCATACAAAACGATTGCTGGCTCTCAAACATCAATGACAATCCCAGGATGGGGCAAGGTGCTGGGAGACGTTTATGTAGAGATGGTGGGCGGGCAAGGGTTCACATAAAAATGTGCAGCTTTTTGCAGATCAGGATGTATATTGATGCATTGATCAGATGCTCTGTTCCAAGATTTAGGCTTTATGTACATTGAATTTTACAGGCTCAGAACGGCTCAAACTTAAAATTCCCAGCTATTCAGAACGTAGTGCATACAGTCGGCCATACACATGAATGATTACAAGCAGACGTACACTTGTAAATTAGGGTGACCAGACATCCCCGGTTTCTGTGGACAGTCCCCGGATTGAGGACACTGTCCCCTGAACAAGTCTGTCCCCGGATTGGATTTGAACAGGGGCTGGGGCAATTTCAAAGACAGTCAGTGCAGAATTAAAAAAAAAAAATCTGTATTACACACCCCCGCTCTGCCGCTCCTACTAGCTTAGGGGGTTGTATTTTTTTCCATTATCTGTGCCCCTTTCTGATGATAATGTGCGGTCGGAGTGGAGGAAATATTCCTTTAGTTTTGGGTGCATACCCATTCAGCTCCGCTCGCATGTTCTTATGCCTTGGCTCAAGTCCCGGCCAGCCGCCTGCCTGCCTATCTCCTTACCTTCCCTGGTGGAGTGATCTTCCTCTGCTCCCCACCCAGTAATAGCCGGGGACCAGAGAGTAAGACTTGACAGGCTGTGAGGCGGGCAGCGGCGGCGATGGGCATTGAGTTGCTGATTGCCGCCATTACTAGTGAAAAAAAAATATGTCCCTGGACATAGTTGCCAACATTGCAAAAAAAAAATCCGGGACACTTTTTTTGCATTGAGGCGGAGCCTTGCTATAATTAGGGGGTGGGGCATTCGTTTGTAGGCGTGTCACACTGTAATGAAAAATGGTCGTGGTTTCCACGCGATAGTGGGTGTGGCTTAAATGGGCGTGGCTCAGAAGGGTGTGGTTAGAGTCCGAGATGAAGGAAGGAAAGAAAGAAAGAAAGAAAGAAAGAAAGAAAGAAAGAAAGAAAGAAAGAGAAAGAAGCCAGATCCTACACCACAATAGAAATGTGTATTCCAGAAAGTTTAACAAAATTGGCAGATAAAGATACTCCAAAACACCTGTTGTTGGCGCTTCAATCATCCCGGCACCATGGTTGTTATGGTGTCAGGGTGATTGAAGCGCATTATTTCTATTATTACATTGTAATATAAAATTAAATCATTCAACTCACCATAATGCCGAATCAGTGGAAACCCTGAGCGTGTCACCTGCCACGTCGCCTGCCACCAGATGGCCTCCCCAGCAGTCCGTCCTTGCATCAGGTGCCTCCCCAGCAGTCCGTCCTTGCATCAGGTGCTTCCCCAGCAGAGTCTGTCCTTGCATCAGTTGCCTCCCCAGCAGTCCGTCCTTGCATCAGGTGCCTCCCCAGCAGTCCGTCCTTGCATCAGGTGCCTCCCCAGAAGTCCGTCCTTGCATCAGGTGCCTCCCCAGCAGTCCGTCCTTGCATCAGGTGCCTCCCCAGCAGTCCGTCCTTGCATCAGGTGCCTCCCCAGCAGTCCGTCCTTGCATCAGGTGCCTCCCCAGCAGAGCCCCCTTCACACTTGTGGACAAGGGTCCAAAAATCATGATTGTCCCGGGAAATTCGGGACTGTTTGGCAACTATGCACTACACTGATTACCCCGCCACCCACTTCACCGATTACCCCGCCACCCACTACACTACACTGATTACCCCACCACCCACTACACTGATTACCCCACCACCCACTACACTACACTGATTACCCTGCCACCCACTACACTGATTACCCCACAACCCACTACACTACACTGATTACCACGCCACCCACTAAACGACACTACTCTGATTACTCCGCCACCCACTACACTGATTACCCCACCACCCACTACACTACACTGATTACCCCGCCACCCACTACACTACACTGATTACCCCGCCACCCACTAAACTACACTACTCTGATTGCCCTGCCACCCACTACACTGATAACCCGCCACCCACTACACTGATTACCCCGCCACCCACTACACTACACTGATTACCCCGCCACCCACTACACTGATAACCCGCCACCCACTACACTGATTACCCCGCCACCCACTACACTACACTGATTACCCCGCCACCCACTACACTGATTACCGCGCCACCCACTACACTGATTACCCCATTACCCACTACACTGATTACCCCGCCACCCACTACACTGATTACCCCGCCACCCACTACACTGATTACCCCGCCACCCACTACACTGATTACCCCGCCACCCACTACACTGATTACCCCGCCACCCACTACACTGCTTACCCCACCACCCACTACACTACACTGATTAACCCGCCACCCACTACACTGATTACCCCACCACCCACTACACTACACTGATTACCCCGCCACACTAATTTCTACACTACACTGCAATAGTACGGTACCTGCGGTGCGTGAGGATGTGCTGGTGGTCCGAGGGGTCTGCCAAATGGAGTGAGCCAGGACCATCACAGTGTCCCCAGCCAGCGGAGCCCCGGTCCTTCCATCAGTGTCCCCACTCGTCGGACACACGGGGGCGGGGTGGAGGGTTGTTGGCAGCGGCGGGTGCTGATAGGCGTCAGTGTCCCCAGCCAGCGGAGCCCCGGTCCTTCCATCAGTGTCCCCGCTCCTCGTCGGACACACGGGGGCCGGGCGGAGGGTCGTTAGCAGCGGCGGCGGTGGCGGGTGAAGCATGCTTCCTTGTGTTCAGTGGAGAGCGGGGAGGAGTCACCAATCCCTGCAGCCAATAGCCTTCAGTGTACAATAGAATATTTATATTTGTACACTGAAGAGAGAAGCCGATTGGCTGCCCCAGTCTCTGCACTGAACACAAGGGGAAACAGTAAACAATCATGGCGGCGGCAGCGGCCATTTTTGTGTAGCCGCTGCCGTTTTTAGCCTAAAGCATTCCCGAATTTACCGGGACAAAACGGGACAAAAAGAATTGGGCTTGTCCCGAATCGGGACAAGCCCAATTCGGGACAAGGGTCCAAAAATCGTGCTTGTCCCGGGAAATTCGGGACTGTTGGCAACTATGCCTGGATTTCATTTTAAAAATCTGGTCACCTTAATGTAAATGCCTCTAAACGTCCGTGAGCATGGGCCTTAAAAGAAGGATGGAAAAGATAGTTGGTATGGGGGGCAGAAAGTATAAATCTCATTCTGACTATTCCAGAAGAAAGAAAATGAAATCAGTCTATGGAACGCTGCCTGAAGGTGCAGATTCTGGACATACAGTATATTCTATAAGCATGGACCAAACATTTACGCCATCTGCTGGCCATAAAGTAAATATCATTTTTTTTAATGTTTATTACATACTGTATATATATTATTATATAATTTTTTCATATGCATATACATATACAGTATATACATATACAGTATATAGCAGCTCATACTTGTTAAATGTCATTACTCTTTATCACTGATTTACTGTGATTTTTAATCTTGGTGGTTTGGAGAATATTTTGAAATTCAATAAATTACACATATACGGTGTGTTTTTACACTTATTAGTAACAATTTTCTAACAATTGTTAACACATTATTTGTAAATACAATTATCCACACAAGCAGACCACTGGTTTTTAACCATTTAAGGACCGGCCCATGTAGATTTACACTGGCAGAATGGCACGGACAGGCATAATCACGTACCTGTACGTCCCCTTTAAATGCCTTCCGTGTGGTCGCGCGCCGCCGGCGGCGCGTTTGCGACTCTGCCGCCTTCCCCGTGAGTCGGACCGCGGGTCCCGCGTATTCGATCGCCGCGGGGATCCTCGCGATCGTCTCACGGAGGTATAGAGCGGGGAGATGCTTGTGTAAACAAACATCTCCCCGCTCTGCCTAATGACAATGACACGGATCTCCGCTCCATGTACTCGGAGCGAAGATCAGTGTCATGTGACACACAGCCCATCCCCCCTACAGTAAGAAGCACTCAATAGGGAACACTTAACCCCTACAGCGCCACCTAGTGGTTAACCCCTTCACTGCCAGTGTCATTTTCACAGTAATCAGTGCATTTTTATAGCACTGATCGCTGTAAAAATGACAATGGTCCCAAAATGGTGTCAAAAGTGTCCGATGTGTCCACCATAATGTCGCAGTCACGATAAAAATCGCTGATCGCCGCCATTACTAGTAAAAAAAAATCAGTAATAAAAACTCCATAAAACTATCCCCTATTTTGTAGACGTTTTAACTTTTGCGCAAACCAATCAATAAATGCTTATTGCGATTTTTTTTTTACCAAAAATATGTAGAAGAATACGTATCGGCCTAAACTGAGGAAAAAAAACGGTTTTTTATATATTTTTGGGGGAAATTTATTATAGAAAAAAAGTAAAAAATATTGAATTTTTTTCAAAATTGTTGCTCTATTTTTGTTTATAGCGCAAAAAATAATAACCGCAGAGGTGATCAAATACCACCAAAAGGAAGCTCTATTTGTGGGAAAAAAAAGACGCCAATTTTGTTTGGGAGCCACGTCGCACGACCGCGCAATTGTCAGTTAAAGCGACGCCTGGTCCTTTAGCTGCAAAATGGTCCGGGGCTGAAGTGGTTAAATGACGGTCTGCTTCTTGGAGAATTTCTTCTGTCTGTTATTAATATATTTTATTTATTTATTAAAAGGTACTAATATAGTGCTTGCAATTTAGCCAGTACTTGACACATACACTACAGTATATTATTGAAAGTTTTGGGATGCCTGCTTTTACACACGCATGTGAAAACAAAAATACATAAAGTCCATGTATATTGTGCAAAGTGCTCCAATCAATAAAGTGCCACTGTGCTCCAAACTTCTAGGTGCGCCACACAGCCCTCTTGTGTCCCCACTCGCCAAAAGAATGAACCCCTAGCTTTTCAGTCTCGGGGTCATTCAAACCAGGAATTGATGCAATTTCCGGTTTCAAGGCCAAACAACGTCACTTCCGGTTTCGGTGAAACGCACGCTGGACGCAGATTTTCCTGCTTTTATCTCTGCAATATTACATGCGGTTTTAATTGTTCTACTTTGTAAATACCTATCCACATTTGCGCAATAAACTCCTGTCAAACTGTACTTCATCATCAGTCCCTTTTTTTCATTTTTGGTGTTATCATCTGCCTATGACCATCACAATTGGGGGAGAATTTTGAACCCTTCTGTGAATTGCCATAGATGACCAGCATTTCATTTTGAATGACCCTTAGGCCCCTTTCACACTGAGGCGCTTTGCAGGCGCTATTGCACTAAAAATAGCGCCTGCAATGCGCCCTGAAAAAGCCGCTCCTTTGTATCCAGTGTGAAAGCCCGAGGGCTTTCACACTGGAGCGGTGCGCTGGCAGGAGGCTAAAAAAACTCCTGCAAGCCGCATCTTTGAAATCAATGGGGTAGCGCCCAGTGCTGTATTATGGCCTAGGCCAACAAGGCCCAGGCCTAGGGCGGCACTTTGCGGGGGGCGGCGAAAAAGCCGCCCCTCCCCCGCACAAACCCCCCCTCCTCCTGCACGGAGAGCCGCACAGCTGAATCCCGGAGTTTAGTGCCACGACAAGTTTCGGCACTGAGCTCCGATAATTGGTCAGTCTAGGATGCGCTGGCACGGTCACCCGGGACATCTGCCGCCCGGGTTCCCGCAGCATCGATCAGCTGTACAGAGCAGCCGTCCCTCTCTCTCTCCACTGACATCGCACACAGTCACTCTTCGGCTCCTCCCCCCCTCTCGGCTCAATGTTCCTGTGTACACAGCCAGGAGGAGGAGCCGAGGAGAGACACAACTACAGTCAGTGAGAGAGCCGAGAGCCGTGCTGCTGGTATGTGAGACAACTTGTGAGAGAGGACACAGTAACCAGGAGGGAAGGGGGGGCAGGCAGATAAAAGGTGAACTAATGAAGTGATGGGAGGGGAAAGGGGTGTATGGGGATATGTGCTGGGGACTGATTTGAGAGGGAAGAAGATATGTGCTAGTGGGGGTGTCTGATACCCCCCCCCCCAATAGCACATATCTTCTTCCCTCTCAAATCACTCCCCAGCACATATCCCCATACCCCCCCTCTACCCCCAAATTAAAAGATGCTCTGCCCCTCCCCACCCTGTCCCTCTGTCCTCATCCCACCCTGTCCCCCTGTCCTCCTCCCACCCTGTCCCCCTGTCCTCATCCCACCCTGTCCTCATCCCACCCTGTCCCCCTGTCCTCATCCCACCCTGTCCTTCTGTCTTCATCCCACCCTGTCCCTCTGTCCTCATCCCACCCTGTCCCTCTGTCCTCATCCCACCCTGTCCTCATCCCATCCTGTCCCTCTGTCCTCATCCCATCCTGTCCCCCTGTCCTCATCCCATCCTGTCCCTCTGTCCTCATCCCATCCTGTCCCTCTGTCCTCGTCCCATCCTGTCCCCCTGTCCTCATCCCATCCTGTCCCTCTGTCCTCATCCCATCCTGTCCCCCTGTCCTCATCCCACCCTGTCCCCCTGTCCTCATCCCACCCTGTCCTCCTGTCCTCATCCCACCTGTCCCTCTGTCCTCATCCCACCCTGTCCCCCTGTCCTCATCCCACCTGTCCCTCTGTCCTCATCCCACCCTGTCCCCCTGTCCTCATCTCACCTGTCCCTCAGTCCTCATCCCACCCTGTCCCTTTGTCCTCCTCTCATGAAAATGACAGGGCGGGTCTTACAAAGGAAGGGGTGTAGTCTTGACAGGAAGGGGTGCGTCATATATAAAGTAGGAGGTGCGCAAGTTTCGTCAGGCCTAGGGCAGCACAAAACCTAAATACACCACTGGTAGCGCCTCCAAAACGCCCGTAAAACGCTGCAAAGAGGCATTTTTGTGGGCGTTTTTAACCCTTTTTCGGCCGCTAGCGGGGGTTAAAATCACCCCGCTAGTGCCCGCAAATCGCGGGAAAAACAATGGTATAGCGGCACTAAAAATAGCGCCGCTATACCGCCAGCACATCCAGCGCTTCAGTGTGAAAGTAGCCTTAGTCTGAAAAGCTAGGGGTCCATTCTTTTGGTGAGGGGGAACACAAGAGAGGTGTCTGGAGCACCTAGAAGTTTGGAGCACAGTGGCACTTTATTGATTGGAGCACCAATGCACAATATACATGGACTTTATTACATTTGATGTTTTTAGTCACTCACTAATTTGATTCACTTCTGATGATATTGTGAGCGCTGTAATTATATGTTATATATAATAATTTTTCTTTACACACACATGAACTTTAGTGGCATCCCAGTTTTATTAGTCTCCATACACACTATACAACTTTTGTTGTCTGATTTTCTTTAGATTTATCAAAACCATGTAGTGCAAGGGCCTGCCTGATTGCAAATTTAAACTCTTAAGGTTTGACCTCATATTATATGGTTTTGGTAAATCTAAAGGAAAAAATCCACAAAAAAATTGTATAATGTGTATCCAGCTTTAATCCGTAGGGTTCAATATTGAGTTAGCCCACCCTTTGCAGCTATAACAGCTTCAACTCTTCTGGGAAGGCTGTCCACAAGGTTTAGGAGTGTGTCTATGGGAATGTTTGACCATTCTTCCAGAAGTTCATTTGTCAGGTCAGGCCCTGATGTTGGAGGAGAAGGGCCGGCTCGCATTCTCAGCTCTAATTCACCCCAAAGGTGTTCTAAAGGTTGAGGTCAGGACTCTGTGCAGGCCAGTCACGTTCCTCCACCCCAAACTTGTTTATCCATGTCTTTATGGACCATGCTTTGTGCACTGGTGCACAGTCATGTTGGAACAGGCGGCGGACATCCCCAAACTGTTCCCACAACGTTTGGAGCATGAAATTGTCCAAAATGTCTTGGGATGCTGATGCCTTAAGAATTCCCTTCACTGGAACTAAGGGGCCGAGCCCAACCCCTGAAAAACAACACCACACTATAATCCCCCCTCCACCAAATGATTTGGGCCAGTGCACAAAGCAAGGTCCATAAAGACATGGATGAGCGAGTTTGGGGTGGAGGAACTTGACTGGCCTGCACAAAATCCTGACCTCTAATTCATTCCGAAAATCTTCGGGATGAATTAGAGCAGAGACTGTGAGCCAGGTCTTCTCGTCCACATCAGTGCCTGACCTTACAAATGTGCTTCTGGAAGAATGGTCAAACATTCCCATAGACACACTCCTAAACCTTGTGGACAGCCTTCCCAGAAGAGCTAAAGCTGGTATAGCTGCAAAGGGTGGACCAACTCAATAGTGAACCCTACAGACTAAGACTGGGATGCCATTAAATTTCATGTGTGTAAAAGTGTTCCAATACTTTTGACAATATAGTGTATATTTTGTACATTCACATAAGTCCCTGCACTCAAGAAACTTACAATGTAAGGTCACTAACTCACATTCATACACATACTAGGGCCAATTTACCTACCAGCATGTCTTTGGAGTGTGAGAGAAAACCAGAGTACTTGAAGGAAACTCACAATTGAACATGCAAACTCTAGGCAGGTAGTGGCATGGTTGTTTGAACCAGCGACTTCAGGGCTGCTAGGCAGAAGTGCTAACCACTTAGCCACTGTGCTGCCCTGATAATATCATAATTATTATTTTTATTATATTTAATATATAATGATAATGATTGTATTTTACTACAGGCATTTCTATAGCACCATCCCTTTTCTATGCAGGACTTTATACACTCTTTATTCACATATATCACCAGTGAGCTGCAAACTTAGATAGAAGTCTAGGTACTAGGGATGAGCTTCGTGTTCGAGTCGAACATACGTTCGACTCGAACATTGGCTGTTCGATCGTTCGACGAAGATCGAACGATTTGGGCCGTTCGCGCCAAGAGTGTCAGTGTGTTTTGTGCTTCTGCTATAGTGTGCTTAAAAAAAACATTTATTCTAGGGACAGAAAACTCTAGGTAGGGACAGTGTCAGTTTCTTTCACTCTGCAAGTCCTTGTTTCCAGGGACCTGTAAGGACAGTGAGTTAATTGTCCTTGTGCTATATTGTGCTTAAAAAAAACATTTATTCTAGGGACAGAAAACTCTAGGTAGGGACAGTGTCAGTTTCTTTCACTCTGCAAGTCCTTGTTTCCAGGGACCTGTAAGGACAGTGAGTTAATTGTCCTTGTGCTATATTGTGATTAAAAAAAACATTTATTCTAGGGACAGAAAACTCTAGGTAGGGACAGTGTCAGTTTCTTTCACTCTGCAAGTCCTTGTTTCCAGGGACCTGTAAGGACAGTGAGTTAATTTTCCTTGTGCTATATTGTGATTAAAAAAAACATTTATTCTAGGGACAGAAAACTCTAGGTAGGGACAGTGTCAGTTTCTTTCACTCTGCAAGTCCTTGTTTCCAGGGACCTGTAAGGACAGTGAGTTAATTGTCCTTGTGCTATATTGTGCTTAAAAAAAACATTTATTCTAGGGACAGAAAACTCTAGGTAGGGACAGTGTCAGTTTCTTTCACTCTGCAAGTCCTTGTTTCCAGGGACCTGTAAGGACAGTGAGTTAATTGTCCTTGTGCTATATTGTGATTAAAAAAAACATTTATTCTAGGGACAGAAAACTCTAGGTAGGGACAGTGTCAGTTTCTTTCACTCTGCAAGTCCTTGTTTCCAGGGACCTGTAAGGACAGTGAGTTAATTTTCCTTGTGCTATATTGTGATTAAAAAAAACATTTATTCTAGGGACAGAAAACTCTAGGTAGGGACAGTGTCAGTTTCTTTCACTCTGCAAGTCCTTGTTTCCAGGGACCTGTAAGGACAGTGAGTTAATTGTCCTTGTGCTATATTGTGCTTAAAAAAAACATTTATTCTAGGGACAGAAAACTCTAGGTAGGGACAGTGTCAGTTTCTTTCACTCTGCAAGTCCTTGTTTCCAGGGACCTGTAAGGACAGTGAGTTAATTTTCCTTGTGCTATATTGTGATTAAAAAAAACATTTATTCTAGGGACAGAAAACTCTAGGTAGGGACAGTGTCAGTTTCTTTCACTCTGCAAGTCCTTGTTTCCAGGGACCTGTAAGGACAGTGAGTTAATTTTCCTTGTGCTATATTGTGATTAAAAAAAACATTTATTCTAGGGACAGAAAACTCTAGGTAGGGACAGTGTCAGTTTCGTTCACTCTGCAAGTCCTTGTTTCCAGGGACCTGTAAGGACAGTGAGTTAATTGTCCTTGTGCTATATTGTGCTTAAAAAAAACATTTATTCTAGGGACAGAAAACTCTAGGTAGGGACAGTGTCAGTTTCTTTCACTCTGCAAGTCCTTGTTTCCAGGGACCTGTAAGGACAGTGAGTTAATTTTCCTTGTGCTATATTGTGATTAAAAAAAACATTTATTCTAGGGACAGAAAACTCTAGGTAGGGACAGTGTCAGTTTCTTTCACTCTGCAAGTCCTTGTTTCCAGGGACCTGTAAGGACAGTGAGTTAATTTTCCTTGTGCTATATTGTGATTAAAAAAAACATTTTTTCTAGGGACAGAAAACTGTAGGTAGGGAGAGTGTTTTTTTTCTTTCACTCTGCAAGTCCTTGTTTCCAGGGACCTGTAAGGACAGTGAGTTAATTTTCCTTGTGCTATATTGTGATTAAAAAAAACATTTTTTCTAGGGACAGAAAACTGTAGGTAGGGAGAGTGTTTTTTTTCTTTCACTCTGCAAGTCCTTGTTTCCAGGGACCTGTAAGGACAGTGAGTTAATTGTCCTTGTGCTATATTGTGCTTAAAAAAAACATTTATTCTAGGGACAGAAAACTCTAGGTAGGGACAGTGTCAGTTTCTTTCACTCTGCAAGTCCTTGTTTCCAGGGACCTGGAGAGACATTGAGTGAATTGTCCTTGTGCTATATTGTGATTAAAAAAAACATTTATTCTAGGGACAGAAAACTCTAGGTAGGGACAGTGTCAGTTTCTTTCACTCTGCAAGTCCTTGTTTCCAGGGACCTGTAAGGACAGTGAGTTAATTTTCCTTGTGCTATATTGTGATTAAAAAAAACATTTTTTCTAGGGACAGAAAACTGTAGGTAGGGAGAGTGTTTTTTTTCTTTCACTCTGCAAGTCCTTGTTTCCAGGGACCTGTAAGGACAGTGAGTTAATTTTCCTTGTGCTATATTGTGATTAAAAAAAACATTTATTCTAGGGACAGAAAACTCTAGGTAGGGACAGTGTCAGTTTCTTTCACTCTGCAAGTCCTTGTTTCCAGGGACCTGTAAGGACAGTGAGTTAATTTTCCTTGTGCTATATTGTGATTAAAAAAAACATTTTTTCTAGGGACAGAAAACTGTAGGTAGGGAGAGTGTTTTTTTTCTTTCACTCTGCAAGTCCTTGTTTCCAGGGACCTGTAAGGACAGTGAGTTAATTGTCCTTGTGCTATATTGTGATTAAAAAAAACATTTTTTCTAGGGACAGAAAACTCTAGGTAGGGAGAGTTTGTTTTTTTTTTCACTCTGCAAGTCCTTGTTTCCAGGGACCTGTAAGGACAGTGAGTTAATTGTCCTTGTGCTATATTGTGCTTAAAAAAAACATTTATTCTAGGGACAGAAAACTCTAGGTAGGGACAGTGTCAGTTTCTTTCACTCTGCAAGTCCTTGTTTCCAGGGACCTGGAGAGACATTGAGTGAATTGTCCTTGTGCTATATTGTGATTAAAAAAAACATTTATTCTAGGGACAGAAAACTCTAGGTAGGGACAGTGTCAGTTTCTTTCACTCTGCAAGTCCTTGTTTCCAGGGACCTGTAAGGACAGTGAGTTAATTTTCCTTGTGCTATATTGTGATTAAAAAAAACATTTTTTCTAGGGACAGAAAACTGTAGGTAGGGAGAGTGTTTTTTTTCTTTCACTCTGCAAGTCCTTGTTTCCAGGGACCTGTAAGGACAGTGAGTTAATTTTCCTTGTGCTATATTGTGATTAAAAAAAACATTTATTCTAGGGACAGAAAACTCTAGGTAGGGACAGTGTCAGTTTCTTTCACTCTGCAAGTCCTTGTTTCCAGGGACCTGTAAGGACAGTGAGTTAATTTTCCTTGTGCTATATTGTGATTAAAAAAAACATTTTTTCTAGGGACAGAAAACTGTAGGTAGGGAGAGTGTTTTTTTTCTTTCACTCTGCAAGTCCTTGTTTCCAGGGACCTGTAAGGACAGTGAGTTAATTGTCCTTGTGCTATATTGTGATTAAAAAAAACATTTTTTCTAGGGACAGAAAACTCTAGGTAGGGAGAGTTTTTTTTTTTTTTCACTCTGCAAGTCCTTGTTTCCAGGGACCTGTAAGGACAGTGAGTTAATTGTCCTTGTGCTATATTGTGCTTAAAAAAAACATTTATTCTAGGGACAGAAAACTCTAGGTAGGGACAGTGTCAGTTTCTTTCACTCTGCAAGTCCTTGTTTCCAGGGACCTGGAGAGACATTGAGTGAATTGTCCTTGTGCTATATTGTGATTAAAAAAAACATTTATTCTAGGGACAGAAAACTCTAGGTAGGGACAGTGTCAGTTTCTTTCACTCTGCAAGTCCTTGTTTCCAGGGACCTGTAAGGACAGTGAGTTAATTTTCCTTGTGCTATATTGTGATTAAAAAAAACATTTATTCTAGGGACAGAAAACTCTAGGTAGGGACAGTGTCAGTTTCTTTCACTCTGCAAGTCCTTGTTTCCAGGGACCTGTAAGGACAGTGAGTTAATTTTCCTTGTGCTATATTGTGATTAAAAAAAACATTTTTTCTAGGGACAGAAAACTGTAGGTAGGGAGAGTGTTTTTTTTCTTTCACTCTGCAAGTCCTTGTTTCCAGGGACCTGTAAGGACAGTGAGTTAATTTTCCTTGTGCTATATTGTGATTAAAAAAAACATTTTTTCTAGGGACAGAAAACTGTAGGTAGGGAGAGTGTTTTTTTTCTTTCACTCTGCAAGTCCTTGTTTCCAGGGACCTGTAAGGACAGTGAGTTAATTGTCCTTGTGCTATATTGTGCTTAAAAAAAAACATTTATTCTAGGGACAGAAAACTCTAGGTAGGGACAGTGTCAGTTTCTTTCACTCTGCAAGTCCTTGTTTCCAGGGACCTGGAGAGACATTGAGTGAATTGTCCTTGTGCTATATTGTGATTAAAAAAAACATTTATTCTAGGGACAGAAAACTCTAGGTAGGGACAGTGTCAGTTTCTTTCACTCTGCAAGTCCTTGTTTCCAGGGACCTGTAAGGACAGTGAGTTAATTTTCCTTGTGCTATATTGTGATTAAAAAAAACATTTTTTCTAGGGACAGAAAACTGTAGGTAGGGAGAGTGTTTTTTTTCTTTCACTCTGCAAGTCCTTGTTTCCAGGGACCTGTAAGGACAGTGAGTTAATTTTCCTTGTGCTATATTGTGATTAAAAAAAACATTTATTCTAGGGACAGAAAACTCTAGGTAGGGACAGTGTCAGTTTCTTTCACTCTGCAAGTCCTTGTTTCCAGGGACCTGTAAGGACAGTGAGTTAATTTTCCTTGTGCTATATTGTGATTAAAAAAAACATTTTTTCTAGGGACAGAAAACTGTAGGTAGGGAGAGTGTTTTTTTTCTTTCACTCTGCAAGTCCTTGTTTCCAGGGACCTGTAAGGACAGTGAGTTAATTGTCCTTGTGCTATATTGTGATTAAAAAAAACATTTTTTCTAGGGACAGAAAACTCTAGGTAGGGAGAGTTTTTTTTTTTTTTCACTCTGCAAGTCCTTGTTTCCAGGGACCTGTAAGGACAGTGAGTTAATTGTCCTTGTGCTATATTGTGCTTAAAAAAAACATTTATTCTAGGGACAGAAAACTCTAGGTAGGGACAGTGTCAGTTTCTTTCACTCTGCAAGTCCTTGTTTCCAGGGACCTGGAGAGACATTGAGTGAATTGTCCTTGTGCTATATTGTGATTAAAAAAAACATTTATTCTAGGGACAGAAAACTCTAGGTAGGGACAGTGTCAGTTTCTTTCACTCTGCAAGTCCTTGTTTCCAGGGACCTGTAAGGACAGTGAGTTAATTTTCCTTGTGCTATATTGTGATTAAAAAAAACATTTTTTCTAGGGACAGAAAACTGTAGGTAGGGAGAGTGTTTTTTTTCTTTCACTCTGCAAGTCCTTGTTTCCAGGGACCTGTAAGGACAGTGAGTTAATTTTCCTTGTGCTATATTGTGATTAAAAAAAACATTTATTCTAGGGACAGAAAACTCTAGGTAGGGACAGTGTCAGTTTCTTTCACTCTGCAAGTCCTTGTTTCCAGGGACCTGTAAGGACAGTGAGTTAATTTTCCTTGTGCTATATTGTGATTAAAAAAAACATTTTTTCTAGGGACAGAAAACTGTAGGTAGGGAGAGTGTTTTTTTTCTTTCACTCTGCAAGTCCTTGTTTCCAGGGACCTGTAAGGACAGTGAGTTAATTGTCCTTGTGCTATATTGTGATTAAAAAAAACATTTTTTCTAGGGACAGAAAACTCTAGGTAGGGAGAGTTTTTTTTTTTTTTCACTCTGCAAGTCCTTGTTTCCAGGGACCTGTAAGGACAGTGAGTTAATTGTCCTTGTGCTATATTGTGCTTAAAAAAAACATTTATTCTAGGGACAGAAAACTCTAGGTAGGGACAGTGTCAGTTTCTTTCACTCTGCAAGTCCTTGTTTCCAGGGACCTGGAGAGACATTGAGTGAATTGTCCTTGTGCTATATTGTGATTAAAAAAAACATTTATTCTAGGGACAGAAAACTCTAGGTAGGGACAGTGTCAGTTTCTTTCACTCTGCAAGTCCTTGTTTCCAGGGACCTGTAAGGACAGTGAGTTAATTTTCCTTGTGCTATATTGTGATTAAAAAAAACATTTTTTCTAGGGACAGAAAACTGTAGGTAGGGAGAGTGTTTTTTTTCTTTCACTCTGCAAGTCCTTGTTTCCAGGGACCTGTAAGGACAGTGAGTTAATTGTCCTTGTGCTATATTGTGCTTAAAAAAAACATTTATTCTAGGGACAGAAAACTCTAGGTAGGGACAGTGTCAGTTTCTTTCACTCTGCAAGTCCTTGTTTCCAGGGACCTGGAGAGACATTGAGTGAATTGTCCTTGTGCTATATTGTGATTAAAAAAAACATTTATTCTAGGGACAGAAAACTCTAGGTAGGGACAGTGTCAGTTTCTTTCACTCTGCAAGTCCTTGTTTCCAGGGACCTGTAAGGACAGTGAGTTAATTTTCCTTGTGCTATATTGTGATTAAAAAAAACATTTTTTCTAGGGACAGAAAACTGTAGGTAGGGAGAGTGTTTTTTTTCTTTCACTCTGCAAGTCCTTGTTTCCAGGGACCTGTAAGGACAGTGAGTTAATTTTCCTTGTGCTATATTGTGATTAAAAAAAACATTTATTCTAGGGACAGAAAACTCTAGGTAGGGACAGTGTCAGTTTCTTTCACTCTGCAAGTCCTTGTTTCCAGGGACCTGTAAGGACAGTGAGTTAATTTTCCTTGTGCTATATTGTGATTAAAAAAAACATTTTTTCTAGGGACAGAAAACTGTAGGTAGGGAGAGTGTTTTTTTTCTTTCACTCTGCAAGTCCTTGTTTCCAGGGACCTGTAAGGACAGTGAGTTAATTGTCCTTGTGCTATATTGTGATTAAAAAAAACATTTTTTCTAGGGACAGAAAACTCTAGGTAGGGAGAGTTTTTTTTTTTTTTCACTCTGCAAGTCCTTGTTTCCAGGGACCTGTAAGGACAGTGAGTTAATTGTCCTTGTGCTATATTGTGCTTAAAAAAAACATTTATTCTAGGGACAGAAAACTCTAGGTAGGGACAGTGTCAGTTTCTTTCACTCTGCAAGTCCTTGTTTCCAGGGACCTGTAAGGACAGTGAGTTAATTTTCCTTGTGCTATATTGTGATTAAAAAAAACATTTTTTCTAGGGACAGAAAACTGTAGGTAGGGAGAGTGTTTTTTTTCTTTCACTCTGCAAGTCCTTGTTTCCAGGGACCTGTAAGGACAGTGAGTTAATTTTCCTTGTGCTATATTGTGATTAAAAAAAACATTTTTTCTAGGGACAGAAAACTGTAGGTAGGGAGAGTGTTTTTTTTCTTTCACTCTGCAAGTCCTTGTTTCCAGGGACCTGTAAGGACAGTGAGTTAATTTTCCTTGTGCTATATTGTGATTAAAAAAAACATTTTTTCTAGGGACAGAAAACTGTAGGTAGGGAGAGTGTTTTTTTTCTTTCACTCTGCAAGTCCTTGTTTCCAGGGACCTGTAAGGACAGTGAGTTAATTGTCCTTGTGCTATATTGTGCTTAAAAAAAACATTTTTTCTAGGGACAGAAAACTCTAGGTAGGGAGAGTGTTTTTTTTTTTTCACTCTGCAAGTCCTTGTTTCCAGGGACCTGTAAGGACAGTGAGTTAATTGTCCTTGTGCTATATTGTGCTTAAAAAAAACATTTATTCTAGGGACAGAAAACTCTAGGTAGGGACAGTGTCAGTTTCTTTCACTCTGCAAGTCCTTGTTTCCAGGGACCTGTAAGGACAGTGAGTTAATTTTCCTTGTGCTATATTGTGCTTAAAAAAAACATTTATTCTAGGGACAGAAAACTCTAGGTAGGGACAGTGTCAGTTTCTTTCACTCTGCAAGTCCTTGTTTCCAGGGACCTGGAGAGACATTGAGTGAATTGTCCTTGTGCTATATTGTGATTAAAAAAAACATTTATTCTAGGGATAGAAAACTCTAGGTAGGGACAGTGTCAGTTTCTTTCACTGTGAAAGTCCTTGTTTCAAGGGACAGAGAAGGACACCTGAAGGTAGCCCTTATTGCTTTTTTCCCATCTCCCTGCAGGCCATCTATTAGAATGTCTGGAAGGCAAACAAGGAGAGGCAGACAGTCAGGAGGCAATAAAAGAGGGCAAGCAGGCTCTGTGTCTGGGGGCAACAGTGCTGGTCGTGGACGCGGTGCATTGTCATCAGCACATGGCCATGGGACACGCTTGTCCTTCTTTTCGGCAGCTGGACATGTTGAGCCACATCATGCCGAAGACTTGGTAGAGTGGATGACCAAGCCCTCCTCCTCCTCCTCATCCTCTCTCACCCAGGCTCAGGGTACTGGAAAAGCAGCTGCCAAAGCGTCGTCTTCCCTGGTATCAATGTCAGACAAATCATCAGTCACTCCTTCCCTAGACCCACCATGTCCTCCTCCTGAGGAGTCCCCCGAACTGTTTCAGCACAGTGTTGGGTACATGCTCCAGGAGGATGCCCAGCGTTTCGAAGGGTCTGATGATGAAACCCAGCTAGAGGAAGGCAGTAGCGTGAGAGCAGACAGAGGGGATGCTCAAGAAGGACACCAATCTGGCAGTCATGTTCCAGCAGCTGCAGCATACTGCCAGATTGGCTCCAGTGATGAGGAGGGAGGGGATGATGAGGTCAATGACTCCACGTGGGTGCCTAATAGGAGAGAGGAGGAGGAGGAGGATGAGGAGGAGGCACATCTCCAACGAGGCAGGATGCCCTTTGGTGGCCAGCGTAAGGGCAGTACACCGACGGAATCACACCGCAGAGCTCCGCCTGTGCAGGGCGCTGCCTCTGCCCGTCATTCAAAAAGTTCTTTGGTGTGGGCCTTTTTTGAGGCTAGTGCATCAGATCGCACAGCTGCTGTTTGCAACATATGTCTCAAGCGTATATCGCGTGGCCAAAACATCAGCCGCTTGGGTACCACATGCCTGACCAGACATATGTTGACCTGCCATGCAGCTCGTTGGCAAGCCTACCTCAAAGACCCACACCAAAGAACAAAGCGGACCTCTCCTTGCACCGCATCAGCTGGGATCTCCAACCCCACTATAACTTCAGTCCTCTCTGAAACATGCACTGAGAGGAATGAAGGTGTAGAATTAGGTGTGTCACAGCCAAGTACTTGCGCCCACTCTGCTAGCAGTACACCGACGTCCGATTCTAGCAGGCAAATTTCCCTGCCCCAGCTGCTGGACCGTCGAAAGAAGTTCACTCCCAGCCATCCACATGCCCAGCGGTTGAATGCTAGCTTGGCTAAATTGCTAGCGCTTCAACTGCTGCCTTTTCAGTTGGTAGACTCGGCCCCCTTCCGTGAGTTTGTGCAATGTGCGGTTCCTCAGTGGCAGGTTCCCAAACGCCACTTTTTCTCACGGAAGGCTATTCCGGCTCTCTACCGGCATGTGGAAGGCAATGTCTTGGCCTCGCTGGACAGGGCGGTCAGCGGTAAGGTGCATATTACCGCTGACTCATGGTCCAGCAGGCATGGACAGGGACGTTACCTTTCTTTCACGGCCCATTGGGTCACTCTTTTGGCAGCTGGGAAGGATTCAGGACAAGGTGCAGTAGTGTTGGAGGTTGTCCCACCGCCACGCCTCCAAAATGCTACTACTGGTTGTGACACACCTCTCTCCTCCACCCCCTCCTCTTCTTCTTCCTCCATGGCCTCTTCCTGTGGTTTGTCCTATGAACCAGCGGTGCTCCGTAGCCGTTCACGGGGCTACGCAAGTACGCAGGCAAAAAGATGCCATGCCGTGCTTGCGCTGGTGTGTTTGGGGGACAGAAGCCACACTGGGGCAGAGGTCCTGTCTGCTCTGCAGGGCCAGGCCGAGAGGTGGTTGACGCCACGCCAGCTTAAGCCAGGAATGGTGGTTTGCGACAATGGCACCAACCTCCTCTCCGCCCTCCGACAGGGACAACTGACCCATGTGCCCTGTGTGGCTCACGTCCTTAACCTGGTGGTGCAGCGGTTCTTGGGCAGGTACCCGGGCTTACAGGATGTCCTGAGGCAGGCCAGGAAAGTCTGTGTGCATTTCCGCAGATCTTATAATGCCAGTGCTCGCCTGGCTGAGCTGCAAAAGGAGTTGAACCTGCCCAAGAACCGCCTTATATGTGACATGCCCACCAGGTGGAACTCAACGTTGGCCATGCTGCAGCGGCTGCACACGCAGCAGAGGGCCATCAATGAGTACCTGTGCGACTACGGCACCAGGACAGGGTCAGGGGAGCTTGGTTTTTTTTCTCCACGCCAGTGGGGCATGATCAGGGATGCATGCACTGTCCTGGCACCATTTGAGGAGGCCACGAGGATGGTGAGCAGTGACAGTGCATGCATCAGTGACACTGTACCTCTTGTCCACCTGTTGGAGCACACGCTGCGTGGAATAATGGACAGGGCACTTGAGGCAGAACAGAGGCAGGAAGAGGAGGACTTCCTTGCCTCTCAAGGCCCCCTTTACCCAGACAGTGTTCCTTCTGTCCCACCCATCGCACAGGAAGAGGAGGAGGAGGAGGAGGAGGAGGAGGAGGAGGATTGTGTCAGCATGGAGGTGGAGGCTGGCACTCAGCATCATCAGCAGCAGTCTTTTAGGGATGATTTACAGTCCCAAGAAACCAGTGGACTTGTACGTGGCTGGGAGGAGGTGGCTGCGGATCATGTCGTCCTTAGTGACCCAGAGGACTCCGGAGCGAATGCCTCAGCAAACCTACGCTGCATGGCCTCCCTGATCCTGCAAAGTCTGCGGAAGGATCCTCGTATTCTTCGGATCAAGGAGAGGGACCATTACTGGCTGGCCACTCTCCTTGATCCACGGTACAAGGGTAAGGTTGCGGACCTTATGTTACCGTCGCAGAGGGAGCAGAGGATGAGACAACTCCGGGAGGCCTTGCAGAAAGGTCTGTGCAACGCGTTCCCAGAGACTGGGAGGTTGCAAACTCCTGGTCCTGGACAACGAGTTGCTGAGGCTTCGGCCAGTCAAAGAAGGAGCGGTGGGGAAGGTGGCCGTCTGACCGATGCGTTCAGACAATTCTTTAGTCCGCAGCCCCAAAGTATGATCGGTTCCAGCAACCATCGCCAGCGTCTGATAAACATGGTGCAGGAATATCTAGGGGCAAGGTCAGACTTGGACACCTTCCCCACCGAAAATCCTCTGGCTTACTGGGTCTTGAGGATGGATCACTGGCCAGAGCTTGCACAGTATGCAATTGAGCTACTGGCCTGTCCTGCATCCAGCGTTCTTTCGGAACGCACATTCAGTGCTGCTGGAGGATTTGTCACGGATCACAGGGTGCGCCTGTCCACCGACTCGGTTGATCGACTGACTTTCATCAAGATGAACCAGTCTTGGATCACCACCAGCTACCACACACCTGATGCTGATATAACAGACTAATTGATTTTAAAATGTCACATCCCTTCAAGACTGATGCTGATGCTGAGTGCCTGTGCTGTTATGTTGACTGCCTATCCTCCTCCTCCGAGTCCTCAATGATACGATTGATGATGATAGCTTGGAAGATCATTTTTGTTTATGGGTGCCGCCACCAGTGCCTAACGCCCAATTTTTCAGCCCCTGTTTAACAGTGGCGTGTAATTACAATTTTTGAAGCAATACTTTGCAACAGGGCTCATTGCTGTGCTCCAAGTACAGTATCTGTGAGGAGTTGCAGTGTTGTGCCACCAGTGCCTAAGGCCCAATTTTTCAGCCCCTGTTTAACAGGGGCGTGTCATTACAATTTTTGAAGCAATACTTTGCAACAGGGCTCATTGCTGTGCTCCAAGTACAGTATCTGTGAAGGGTTGCAGTGTTGTGCCACCAGTGCCTAAGGCCCAATTTTTCAGCCCCTGTTCAACAGGGGCATGTAATTACAATTCTTGATCTAATAATTCACAGCAGGGCCCATTGCTGCACCCACCAAGAGTAACTGTCAGGGCTTACAGTGTTGTGGCACCAGCACCACCATCAAAGGCCCAATTTTTACTACCACTGTTCAACAATTATATGTAATTAAAATTCCTGATATAATAGTTGACAGCAGGGCGTTCCAGCACCAACCAAGAGTAACTGTGAGTGCTTACAGTGTTGTGCCAACACCAACAACTAAGGGGCCTATTTCTGCAGAGTATATACGGCAGGTCCCTACTTTCAAACATCCAACTTACAAACGACTCCTACTTGCAAACGCAAGAAGACAACAGGAAGTGAGAGGAAATCTACCACTAGGAAGGAAAATTCTCTCCTGTAAGAATAAATATGGGAGAAAGGTGTCTCCTCTGTACTGATGCTTTATCAGCAATCCTTGTTTCAAGAAAAACACCACATTTCAAAAACAGTTGTCATTAGGACGGAAAGTGAGGTGAAATGTTCTGAACAGGGGCACAGACAGCAAAACAAATGTTACAGGGGTGATAACCCTTACCTATGTTTTCCAAAAAGTTTAAAAATAGATTTTTGGTCTGGAGCTACACTTCAACAATGTACCTGTTCAAAATTACAAACAGATTCTACATAAGAACAAACCTACAGTCCCTGTCTTGTATGCACCGCCTGTATACGGCTGTTCAGAGTATATAGGGCCTTTTTTATTTTATGTGCGGGGTTCCCCTTAATATCCATACAAGACCCAAAGGGGCTGGTAATGGGCTGGGGTAGGGGGGGGGGTCATGGGGTAGCTATGCCATTTTTCTTAAAGATTTTCATCCATATTACCGGGACCAGACATTACATTAAAGCCGCAAGCAGTTTTAAATGGCTTTTTTTTCCTTTAGAAGTGTCATTTTGTGCAGGGACAGTTCTAAACACGGGAAACACGTGGCACTTCACAGGCATACTTTAGACACCCCCCAGGTACGATATTTAAAGGAATATTTGACTTTTTTTTTTTCACTTTATGCATCATTAAAATGACTGCTCCCGGAAAACGACCGTTTTTAAAACTTATTTTTGCATTGATACATGTCCCCTGGTGCAGAACCCGGGTTCCCAAACCCTTTTTAGGACAATAACATGCATAATAGTTGTTATAATTAGCACTTTAGAATTCGAACGTTCGCATCCATTGTATTTAATAGGGTTCTAATGTTCGTTCGAACTTTCGGTCCGTTCGCGGGTTCTGGTGCGAACCGAACCCGGGGGTGTTCGGCTCATCACTACTAGGTACTAGCACTCTGATACTGTATATTGTTTTTTTGTAAGACCCCTTTCACACTGGGGAGCTTTTCAGGCGTTTTAGCGCTAAAAATAGCGCCTGAAAAGCGCCTCTCAAGCCAGTGCTTTCACACTGTGGCGGTGCGCTTGCAGGATGGGAAAAAAAGTCCTGCAAGAAGCATCTTTGGAGCAGTGCAGGAGCGGTGTATACACTGCTCCTAAACTGCCCCTGCCCATTGAAATGAATCGGCAGCGCTGCCGAAGCACCTGCAAAGTGCTTCGGCAGCGCCGCAACACTGGCGCCATTAACCCTTTCTTCAGCCGCTAGCAGGGGTTAAAAGCACCCCACTAGTGGCCGAAAAGCGTCGCTATAACAGCGGTAAAGCGTCGCTAAAACTAGCATCGCTTTACCACTAACGCCTGCACTGCCCCAGTGTGAAAGGGCTTGACAGGAAGCAACCTACAGTGCTCATGTCTGGGATGACATTACATCATGATGGCACTGCCCCACCTCTATACCTTGTCCAATCAGAGAATGCTGTGCATTCATTGAGAAAATGCAAAGTGTTATCTGAATGCCAACCGTGCCAAGTAAGCAATCTCCTGAGTTCTCTATGCAGCAGGGAAGCCACTCAGTCCGGCCCCCAGAAGACCTTGAGGATCACTTTAAGTAGCACAGTGATTATCCACTACCACAGGGATCAGCCAGGTATGGAATATGAATATTCATGAACCAATGTAACAATGCAAAAAATGGAATTCAGCTTTAAGTCTTGCGTATGTGCACAGGAGTTCATTCATTGTGGTATCGAGGTGTGCTGTGAATATACATTGAACCGTGCATGCGTACAGGCAGGTGAGTTTGTCTTATTGCAGAAGAGACATGCAACAGTCTGCTCGCAATTTTTTCATACAGTTTAATTCCACTTATAAAACTGGCAGATCCTGAAAAAAATGATTCGATCTAAATTGTGTGAACACATAAATAGACGTACAAAGAGTAATTGAATCTTCTCGTTAATTACGATGTAGGCATTTCTATCTGCTTCTACAGTCCAGTAACCACCAAACTCTGATGGGTCAATGTCATTCCTCCCAACATTTTGAGATGGGAATGAGGGACACCTACATGCAAACCTATGTAGATATGGGACACGCCCCCTGCCACATCCCCTTAAAGGAGAATTAAACCCCAAAAAAGGTTAATTAAATCCAGAAGTGTTTTTTTTTTTACCAGTACTATTCCTTTATATTGGCTTTTAAAATGTACAAATGCAGCAATTTAGAATTTGGTAGAAAGGTTTAGCACTGGGAAACACTTTTTGAAAGATAAAAAGTGTATTTTATATACAGCTATATGGATTAGACCAAAATGAGGGACAAATGAGAGGGAAAGAGGGACCAAGGGACATTGCTCCAAATCAGGGACAGTCCCTCGAAATCAGGGACAGTTGGGAGCTATGGTCAATATGACTGCCATTAGGGCTCATTCACATGGGTGCTTAGCCTTGTACAGCCCGCAGAACTGTTTGTTTACCTTTCCTAATGTTCAGACAGCCTATTAAGGGCTCATTCAGATGAGTGCTGAGACCTGTCCTCCTTGCTAAGACGCTTTTATCCACATCGGATGCAGAAGTGGATGCAGACACGGCGGCTGCATGGACACAGTCACATGTCAAAATCTGACATGTGACTGTCTCCATGCAGCAGCTGCATCTATGGGCTGCATGCATGCAGCTCCGATGTGGATACACATGCAGCAAAAAGCAGCTCAGCATTTAGGATGTGTCTAAATGAGCCCATAAAGTCAATGAGTGTACATCGGCTGCACGGATTTACCAAATGGATTTGGTAACCTGGGTTTGTGCATCCATCCCTGCATACCTGTCAAACCCAGCTATGCTGGTGAGCACCCATTCACTTTCTATGGGCTGCCTGCACGCAGCTCAGCGCTAGTAAGAAAAGTACGCTAACGACCCTGCGCACCATACGGGGCTGAATGCCCATGTGAATGAGCCCTAATAGTAAAATGCACAAAGAAACATCGGCACAGAAATGCAATGCATTAAACACAGATTAAAACACATAAACGGGATAAAAACAACCGTTTACCTTTTTTATGAGAAGAAGACAAAAGGTATCCTTTGTACATTTTCCTTCACTCCTCACTCTGCTCGGTTTTGGAAGCTATTCTGATTCCATGAGTTTCAAAAGCAAAACACTGGCCTTTGTCACGGAAACCTCCAGCCAGTAGCTGTAGTCAGCAGCCGTTGCCACGGAAACCCTTCTGTATACGCACTTTAATTAGTCTTCCTGTTCAGCACTTTTTACCGCCCAAACTTCACACTGTCACACTGCTCATCAGAATGAAACTGCAGAGAGCAGAGCCATGGTACAAGTCACTCTCTGCACTCACTAATCAGCTCAGCTCTAACCTACACCTCAGAGCATAGCCCCAACAATGGCGATCCTCCAGTCATTGGTAAACAGACTGGGCAGCGTACATAATGTCCACCAACACAACTTGGAAACAGAATGTTTGTAGAAACTACAGCAAACCACAACGAGCAACACCATTCCAATTGTTTTTACAGTGCAGGCTGGAAAAAAAAAAAAAAAATGATAATGGTCTTGGTGCTACGATCCACAAAAGTCGTAGTTCTCCCTTCTTTCTTATATACCACTTCAAATGATAGATCATGTAATTAAAATAGACATCCAATCTAATAGAAGACACCGTACATTGTTTTTAAATTAGAAACCACTGAGCTTGCACCATAAAAAATGTATTACTTAAAGCGGTTGTACAGTCTAAAGTTCGAAAACTAAAACCCCATACAAACGGTCGGACTTCCATCGGACTTTTCCTTGGATTTTTGTCCGAAATGAGTTGGCCGGGCACACCCATAGCATACACACCACAGGACTTTTCTGCAAACTTTCCCAAAACTTTTTGCAACATCACGTGGGTTTTCTGCTCTTTTCTGCTCTTTATCGCCACCCTTTGGTCAACTTCTGCTATTGTTGGTTGATTTTAACATTAGTTGTTTTGTCCATCGGACAAAAGTCCTATGGTTTTCTGTACACACGGTCGGACTTTGTTCCATCGGACTTTTGTTGGCCAAAAGTTTGTCCGTTTGCAGACCCAACTTTTGTCCGATGAAAACACAAAAAAAAAAAAAAAAAAAAAGTTTGTCCGATGGAGCGTACACACGGTCGGATTGTTGGTCCAACTTGCTCAAAATGAAGTTTGTTGGCCAAAAGTCCGACCGTGTGTACGGGGCTTAAAGGTCAGCAGCTACAAAAACTGTGTTACATAGTAGGTGAGGTTAAAAAAAAGACACAAGTCCATCAAGTCCAACCTATGTGTGTGATTTTATGTCAGTATTAAGCCTCGTACACACGGTCGGACTTCCATCTGACTTTTCCGTGGTTTTTTGTCCGAACGGAGTTGGTCGGGAACACCCATAGCATACACACCACAGGACTTTTCTGCAAACTTTCTCAAAACTTTTTGCAACATCACGTGGTTGTTCTGCTCTTTTCTGTTCTTTACCACCACCCTTTGGTCAACTTCTGCTATTGTTGGTTGATTTTAACTTTATTTGTTTTGTCCATCGGACAAAAGTCCGATGGTTTTCTGTACACACGGTCGGACTGTGCTCCATCGGACTTTTGTTGGGCAAAAGTTTGTCCGTTTGCAGACCCAACTTTTGTCCGATGAAAACAAGAAAAAACCCAAAAAAGTTTGTCCGATGGAGCATACACACGGTCGAATTGTTGGTCCAACTTGCTCAAAATGAAGTTTGTTGGCCAAAAGTCCGACCATGTGTACGGGGCTTAACATTGTATATCCCTGTATGTTGTGGTCGTTCAGGTGCTTATCTTTTTTTTAAATCAAATCATCTCTTTATTTATTTTTTTACATACAAACAACAAAAACACCAAATACCACATACAACCCAAGCCCGCACTGAGAGGAGAAAAGAAAAAAAAAGAAAAAAAAAAGAAATAACAAAAAACACAGATCACATCCCCCTTACCCCTAGCCCCCTTGGTCTCCCCCCCTCTCCCGTCTCTACTCACCCATCCCTCCTCCCCTCATACCACCGTTCAGGTGCTTATCTAATAGTTTTTTGAAACGATCGATGCCCCCCGCTAAAACCACCACCCGTGGAAGGGAATTCCACATCCTTGCCGCTCTTACAGTAAAGAACCCTCTACGCAGTTGAAGGTTTCTTTTAATCTTAATGAGTGGTAACGGGTCTTATTAAACTCCCTTCCGCGGAAAAGTTTTATCGCTATTGTGGGGTCACCAGTGTGGTAGCTGCTGACTTTTATTAATAGGACACTCACCTGCCCCAGGATCCAGCGATTTCCTCACCTGGCTGGTTTCTTCACTGAGCTTCAGTCACTGGAGCTGGCATACTGACTGTGGGCAGCCTCCTGAGAATGCTTGTGGCTCACTGCGCATGTGCGAGCTACACTGCGATATTTGATTGGTCCTGCAGCTTTCGTGGATCTGTAACATGTCCCAGAAGGCTGCAGAAGTGTCCACTCAGATTGCCGTGGAGATCTGACCGGAAGTGGGGGAGCCCCCCCCCCAATATGATGTCAAAGATTAAGGAGGAGGGAGGAGGAGGAAGAGCGGAACTGCCCCTTTTGGATAAGGTTGCGCTTTAACTCTGGTTTAAATTTTTTTTATTTAAAGTAGCTGTTCAGTCTAAAACGAACTAACTCTAAATCTACTGGCAGCCACATTCTAAGACTAACCTATCTAACCCTGTAAAGCAAAAATCGCTCTTCATACCTTTTCTGCAGCCGATCTGGTCTGGTCCCATGCTAAGCTGTCAGCGGCGACTTCTCTGTGTAGGCGGGTGCAGGAGAGGCAGCCAACAACAGAGGCCCCATAGTAACTCAATGGGTGATGTTACTTTTCAGGCATTTCACAGCTGTTGTCTCTTCCACACAGCATCCGCCACTGGAGACCGGACCGGATTGGCTGCAGAAAAGGTATGTATATCGATTTTTGCTTTACAGGGCTAGATAAATTAATCTTAGAATGTGGCTGCAAGTAGACTAATGCCCTGTACACACGATCGTATTTTCCGATGAAAAAAGTCCGATGGACTTTTTTCATCAGAAATTCCGATCATGTGTGGGCCCCATCTGACTTTTTTCCATCGGAGTAAAAAAATAGAACATGTTTTAAATTTTTCCGATGGAAGAAAATCAGATGGGAAATTCCGATCGTCTGTGTGGAATTCCATCGGAGAAAAATCCACGCATGCTCAGAATCAAGTCGACGCATGCTTGGAAGCATTGAACTTCATTTTTCTCGGCTCGTCGTAGTGTTTTACGTCACCGTGTTTTGGACAGTCGGAATTTAGTCTGACAGTGTGTATGCAAGACTGATGGAAGTCAGCTTCATCGGAATTCCGACAAAAATTTCAACAAATTTTATTCCATCCGAAATCCGATCGCATGTACAGGGCATTAGAGTTCGTTTTAGGCTGAACCTCTACTTAAAGTGATTGTAAGCCCTTGTTTTTTTTTTATTTAAAATAACAAACATGTCATACTTACCTCTACTGTGCAGCTCGTTTTGCAAAGATTGGCCCCATTCATCCTCTTCTGGGGTCCCTCGGCAGCTCTCGTAGCTCCTCTTCACAACAGATAACCCCCTAGGAGAAGCGATCTCCCGGGGGGTTACCTTGCGCGTGCACTCCCTAATCCAGCATTCGGCATCCATAGACACAAATGCCAGACTCGGCCCCGCCGGCGCACGCGTTATTGGATTTGATTGACAGCAGCGGGAGCCAAAGGCTGCGCTGCTATCAATCTATCCAATCAAGAGCCAAATTCCTTTTTTTTGCTGCCATGATCTGACTTCCTGTTTGAGAGTGGCTACATTTGTTCTCCAAATGTTCTTCATGGCCCCATCTGTATGTAGAAACGTGGTCCCCTGCTCTCTTGTTCACTCTGTAAATGGACTAGACACTATGTACTATGGGATTTGCAGTGTGCATAACGCAATGCACATGAACGCAACTAACGTGCACTACTCATTCCAAACAAAAGGAAGTGAGGGAAAAAAGGAGAGGTTCAGTCGCTCTTGTAGGACATTGCAAGGAGGCAGATAAACACAGTAAAGTCTCATGCACACAGGGCATCTATTTAGCCTCTTTGACTGCTGCAAGAGATAAGCTGCTTAACCTCTTGGAGCTGGCTGCCACCGGCCCTTTAAGGGGTTTGCTACGACAGGAGGCAGGGTGGGGCTTATGGCTGTCACGGCAGTCACATGAGCGGAAAAGTCCCGATCACAAACGCCGATTGGCAACGCACTCTCGGCACAGCACTGTCAGCGCTAATGCGCGCAAATATGCAGGTGTTCTGTGCCAAGGCCCAGCTGCCAAGAGGCCGCATATTTGCGCGTGCTTGGCGCAAAGAGGTTAAGAAAACAAGCCACCTATTTTAACTCTTAAAATCCAACACCACCAAACTACAACCACGAGCATTGCACATGTTTTCAGCGCAGCCTCATTCACTTGAATGGGTTGCGTTTGGTTGGCCTTAGAGTACCAAAATTGTATTAAAGTTGTACTTTAGGGGCTCATTCACATGGGTGCACAGCCCTGTAGAATGCAAAGAGCCAGTTGTTTACCTTCCTCTGTTACCGTTGAGCTGCATGCAGGCAGCTCATATAAGTAAATGGGAGCATATTGGCTGTATGGACTCATCTGCACAGTAGGGTGTCCAGACATCCCCGGTTTCCAGGGACAGTCCCTGGATTGAGGACACTGTCCCTGGACCAAGTCTGTCCCCAATTTTGTCCCCAGATTGGATTTGAACAGGAGCCCAGGCAATTTTCAAAGACAGTCACGGCAGAATAAAAATAAAATAAAAATTTGAACTACACCTCCCCGCTCCGCCGCACCTACTAGCTTAGAGGGGTGTATTTTTTTCCATTATCTGTGCCCCTTTCTGATGATGATGTGCTGGTCGGAGTGGAGGGAATATTTCTTCAGTTTCGGGTGCATGCCCATTCAGCTCTGCTCACATGTTCTTCTGCCTTGGCTCATGTCCTGGCCAGCCGACTGCCTGCTTATCTCCTTGCCTTCCCTGGCAGAGTGATCTTCCTCCACTCCCCACCCAGTAGTAGCCATATGGCCCTTTGCGCTGTATGGGGCTGTGCGTCTGTGTGAATGAGCCCTAGCTGGATAAATACAGTTGTTTTGGATTTACTGATAATCATTTTGAAATATCTGCAGTCCATTCAGCTAACAAACCCCCCCCCCCAAAAAAAAAACAAACACTTCAGATATCAGCCCTTGGTTAATGAAGACCTATTGTAATTCATTGGCAAAGATATGCATATTCCTGAGGTAACAAAGGCTCTCAGCTTGTAAACACGCACCTCACTTTCATTGTCTGTAATGACAGTTGTAAAAGGAATTCTTCCCTTGAAAAGAGGACCTAACTGACCTTTATGACAGGGGGGTTAACGAGAGTTGGTTTCCTGTGGTAACAACAATTCATAACTAACAAGAGCTGGATTTTTATAACAGGAGTCTCTGGATACACAACATTGCACACTCTGTTCCTTGTGACGCTACACACAATCCCTGTTGTATTTGGTTTCAATGATCTTAGAGTAGGGTGACCAGACATCCCCGGTTTCCGGGGACAGTCCCCGGATTGAGGACACTGTCCCTGGACCAAGTCTGTCCCCGGATTGGATTTGAACAGGGGCTGGGGCAATTTCAAAGACAGTCAGTGCAGAATAAAAAAAAAAAAGAAAACTGGATTTCACACCCCCTGCTCCACCGCTCCTACTAGTTTAGGGGAGGGGGGTATTTTTTTATTTTTCTTCATTATCTGTGCCCCTTTCTGATGATCATGTGCTGGTCGGAGCGGAGGGAATATTTCTTCAGTTTCAGGTGCATGCCCATTCAGCTCCACTCGCACGTTCTTCTGCCTTGGCTCAAGTCCCGGCCAGCCGCCTGCCTGCTTACCTGCTTGCCTTCCCTGGCGGAGTGATCTTCCTCCGCTCCCCACCCAGTAGTAGCCGGGGTCCGGAGAGTAAGGCTTGACAGGCTGTGAGGCGGGCAGAGAGTCGCTTATTGCCACCATTACTAGTAAAAAAAAATAAAAAATATGTCCCCGGATTTCATTTAAAAAATCTGGTCACCTTATCTTAGAGCCCTTCACATTTGTGCGCTGCGATTGTTGAACATGCGTTTTACACATGTAGCGCCCTGCTTCCAGTGACTGGGCGCTATGTTTCAATTTAGAGGGTATCTGAGCCACTAGTTAGGCTCAGATGTATATATTTATGCTAAATTAGCCTCTGTTCCGGCTATGGCTGTGTTGGGCAGACTTTCCACTGTTTGCCTGTACGTGGCGTTACCACCTCGGGCCAATGTGGAAGACTGACAAGCCAGAGTGTATTGGGTACCTTCCCCGGGAACAGTTCAGTGGGCGTGGTCTACCCGCTGAGCATGCTGGGGAAGGCTACTTAAGGGGCAGACGCCATCTTTTGAGGTCCTTCGTCCCCTCACGGCTCTCCTGGCGTGAGGGGTGTGTTGTGTGATTTTTGGCCTCGGAACCATGCTGGTCCAAGGCCCCAACTCCAACAGGCAGGCCCAGTTATGCTGACTGGGTCTGCACCGAGAAGGTGATCCTGTGCTGTCCGTCCTGAGGGAGGAAGCCTCTCAATGGAGGAAAGCAGGGGAGGACCTGTCCTGGAAAACACCGAGCGGAAGGCTGGTGTCTTGAGGAGGGCCTGGTAAATCTATTGAAGGATGCACCGCAGCTAAAATTCACCTTACAGTCTGCCGGATTGGCTTAAAGGCTCTTGACTGTTTGGCTGGAAGTCCAGGCGTTAAGTCCTGTGGCAGAGGACCCAGGATTATCCAATATTGTCCGTCACCAGTCTGTGGCAGAGACTAGTTCTGATTATCGTTCGTTCATCATACCGGCTGCTAGGTCAGGTGAGAGGGGCCTATCCGGGTGAGCGATACCCACTCCAGGAAGAGTGGTGACTGACTGTATAGTGAGGAGTTTTCCCCCAGTGATCTGTGCTGCGTACCTGAACCTACCCCTTCCCTTCACCTTTCTATATGTTTATGCAAAAAGGAAAATAAAACCTAACTGCAGGAGGTTTTACATCTTGTGTGGACATTGGAGTTTCTACAGACTTTCCTCCCCCTAGACTAAGGTGACCAGATTTTTAAAATGAAATCCGGGGACATATTTTTTTTTACTAGTAATGGCAGCAATCAGCAACTCTCTGCGAGTCGCTGTCGCCGCCCACCTCGCAGCCTATCAAGTCTTACTCTCCGGGCCCCGGCTACTAGTGGGTGGGGAGCGGAGGAAGATCACTCCACCAGGGAAGGCAAGAAGATAAGCAGGCAGGCAGCTGGCTGGGACTTGAGCCAAGGCAGAAGAACATGTGAGTGGAGCTAAATGGGCATGCACCCGAAACTGAAGAAATATTCCCTCCGCTCCGACCAGCACATGATCATCAGAAAGGGGCACAGATAATGGGAAAAGAAGCACCCTAAGCTAGTAGGAGCGGCAGAGCAGGTGTGTGTAATTCAGCTTTTGTTTTTTATTCTGCACTGACTGTCTTTGAAATTGCCCCAGCCCCTGTTCAAATCCAACCCGGGGACAAAACCGGGGACAGACTTGGTCCGGGGACAGTGTCCTCAATCCGGGGACTGTCCCCTGAAACCGGGGATGTCTGGTCACCCTACCCTAGACAACGAATAACGAGGTAACGTGCAAGGCCCAAATTAAAACCAGCAGCTCCTGCGGAGATGTGCTACACGCATGTTGCTTTATGAAGACCATTTATTTTGTATGGGCCACAAATCAGCAAAGATGCTGTATGCCACACTTTTAATGCAATGCACCACAGCGCACAGATCATTCCCATCTGTGTGATGTGTGTAGTGTGTTGTGTTATCGCAAAATGAAGTACAAGCAATGCTGTGTGTTTGTGACCACATAACAGTGTGACTTCAGCCTTAAAGGAGAAATTTGGGATTATAAAATAAAATATAAAATAAAACCCATCAATATTTACCTCTATGCTGCAGCATCAGTGTGATGCTGCAGCTGTCTCACAAAAACTTTAAAACTGGCCATACATTAATAATTTAATATACAACTTTCTTGTACAATTTTCCTTTAGATTTACCAAAACCATATAATATGAGGTCAAACCTAAACACTTTCAATTAGTATGCAATCAGACAGGCCCTTGCACTACATAGCTGAAGGTAAATCTAAAGCAGGGTTAGGCAACCTTAAAGAGGGGGAGATCTACCTGAACAACATGGGAGAAGTCAAAGATCACCGGGCACAGTGTCGCCTCCTCACACCTGATTTAAACCTCTAATTGCCGTATTACCATGTCACAATCGCGTGCAGTGCATGGCAATCATGGGTTTAAATCAGGTGGTGAGGAGGCAACATATAACCTCCTCACCACCTGTCAAACTCACTCAGATGCTATTAAGAGGAGCATTTGCACTTGTGAATGATCCCTTAGTTTAAGGTGACCACATTTTTTAAATTAAATCCAGGGACACATTTTTTTTTTTTACTAGTAATGGCGGCAATCAGCGACTCTCTGCCCATCGCCGCCCGCCTCACAGCTTGTTAAGTCTTACTCTCCGGGCCCCGGCTACTACTGGGTGGGGAGCGGAGGAAGATCACTCTGCCAGGGAAGGCAAGGAGATAAGCAGGCAGGCGGCTGGCCGGGACTTGAGCCAAAGCAGAAGAACATGCGAGCGGAGCTGAATTGGCATGCGCCCGAAACTGAAGAAATATTCCCTCCGCTCCGACCGCACATTATCATCAGAAAGGGGCACAGATAATACACCCCCCAAAGCTAGTAGGAGCGGCGGAGCGGGGTTGTGTAATTCAGATTTTTTTTTTTTTATTCTGCACTGACTGTCTTTGAAATTGCCCCAGCCCCTGTTCAAATCCAATCCGGGGACAAAACCTGGGACAGACTTGGTCCGGGGACAGTGTCCTCAATCCGGGGACTGTCCCCAGAAACCGGGGATGTCTGGTCACCCTACCTTAGTTGCATTCTGCAGCGGCATTCTTAGGGCTTATTCACACATAACATTTTGGGGGTTGGGCTGGGATAAAACCCTGTGGTTGAGTCGTTGTTTTACCACCCCTAATCCCTACCCCCCCAAAGGTGTACACATGCCACAGCAGGAATTACCCCCTGTTGCTTTTAGTGGGTGCTACTGCCTTCCATTCGAGGGCCCATTCAAGTAAATAGGGCCGCTCTGCAAACCCAGACCATAATCCACCAGTCACCTGCTCGCGATCTAAAGGAAACTAAATAAGAAAATTGTATTAAGTTCTTCAGACCTGGGCCATGTACAAAATACGGCCATAAGGTGGCTCTAGAAATCCGGGAGGCCGTCTTTTTACAGCCTCCGGCCACTGGGGGGCGTGCGAGTGCCGCCGGCGGCGCGCATGCCCGGCGTGTCACTGACATGCCGATGCGCGTGCCTGGCAGCCGCGATGTCCGCCAGGTACCCGCGATCGTCCGGTACACAGCCAAGGATGTGGATCTCTGTGTGTAAACACAGAGATCCATGTCCTGTCAGGGAGAGGAGACCAATGCTGTGTCCCTTGTACATAGGGACACAGATCGGTCACCTCCCCCAGTCAGTCCCCTCCTCCCACAGTAGTAATCACTAATAGGGCACACATTTAACCCCTTCCTCGCCCCCTAGTGTTAACCCATTCCCTGCCAGTCACATTTATACAGTAATCAGTGCATTTTTATAGCACTGTTCGCTGTATAAATGTGAATGGTCCCAAAATAGTGTCAAAAGTGTCCGATGTGTCCACCATAATGTCGCAGTAACGAAAAAAATCACTGATCGCCGCCATTACTAGTAAAAAAAAAAAAATTATAAAAATGCCATAAAACTACCCCCTATTTTGTAAACGCTATAACTTTTGCGCAAACAATCAATAAACGCCGATTGCGTTTTTTTGTTTTTTTTTTACCAAAAATATGTAGAAGAATACGTATTGGACTAAACTGAGGAAATTTTTTTTTATTTTTTTTAAATTGGGATATTTATTATAGCAAAAATCAAAAAATATTGTGTTTTTTTTTCAAAATTGTAGCTCTTTTTTGTTTATAGCGCAAAAGATAAAAACCGCAGAGATGATCAAATACCACCAAAAGAAAGCTCTATTTGTGGGAAAAAAAGGACGTTAATTTTGTTTGGGAGCCACGTCGCACGACCGCGCAATTTTCATTCAAAGCGTGACAGTGCCGAAAGCTATCATTTTGCCTGGGCAGGAAGGGGGTATATGTGTCCAGAAAGCAAGTGGTTAAAGGAGTTGTAAAGGTACATTTTTTATTTTCTAAATAGGTTCCTTTAAGCTAGTGCATTGTTGCTTCACTTACCTTTTCCTTTGATTTCCCTTCTAAATATTTTTTTTCTTTGTTTTCTTTGTCTGAATTTCTCACTTCCTGTTTATCCTCAGTAAGCTGTTCAGTAAGCTGTTCTGGATGACTCCACACCACTCGGATGATGGTGTGGAGTTCAGTGAGGAGAAACAGGAAGTGAGAAATTCAGACAAAGAAAACAAACCTTTAGAAGGTAAATCAAAGGAAAAGGTAAGTGAAGCAACAATGCACTAGCTTAAAGGAACCTATTTAGAAAATAAAAAATGTACCTTTACAACTCCTTTAACATATGGCCAGCTTAAAGCGGTAGTAAACTTACAGTAAAAAAAAAAAAAAGATTTCCCCCTGCAAGGTAAAGTCATAATATGCTAGTAGTGTGTTTGCTGCACGTTTTCCGCCAAAAATGCGCACCGCAAAACGCACTTGCCTTATGTCCAAAATTTGCTACATGAGCTTCTTAAATCAAATCGCTTTTTTCATTTACCCAAATAAAAAAATATGACATCTGATTGAGCACATTTGCTAGCCTCCTATATAGCAATATAGAAAACCAATTACAGTATATACAAATAAAAGTGCTTATGCCGCGTACACACCATCGTTTTTCCTGTCATGCAAAAAAACAAAGTTTTTCTCGACGTGATTCCTCTCAAGCCTGCCTTGCATACACACGTTCATGAAAATAACCGCTCGAGCAAAGCGCAGTGACGTACAACACGTACGCCAACACGTACGACAGCACTATAAAGGGGAAGTTCCATTCGAATGGCGCCACCCTTTTGGACGCTTTTGCTGATCTCGTGTTAGTAAAGTTTGTGAGAGACGATTCGCGCTTTTCAGCCTCGTGCTCTTCAGTCCATTACAGCGTGACGAATGTGATATCTCCATTACAAACGCTAGTTTTACCAGAACGAGCGCTCTCGTCTCATACTTGATTCTGAGCATGCACGTTTTTTTCACGTCGTTAAAGCATACACACGGCCGTTTTTCATGACGAGAAAAACGACGACGTGAAAAACAACGAAAAAAAATGAGAGCATGTTGCATGCTCAGAAGCAAGTGATGAGACGGGAGCGCTCGTTCTGGTAAAACTAGCGTTTGTAATGGAGATAGGCTGAAAAGCGCGAATCGTCTCTCACCAAACTTTACTAACACAAGGATCAGCAAAAGCAGCCCAAAGGGTGGCGCCATCCGAATGTAACTTCCCCTTTATAGTGCCCTCGTACATTTCGTACATCACCGCGCTTTGCTCGAGCATTTTTTTTCATTATAGTGTGTAGGCAAGGCAGGCTTGAAGAATCACGTCGAGAAAAACTTCGTTTTTTTCAATGACATTAAAAACGGTCGTGTGTACGCGGCATTAGTGTTTTCTGCATTACTTTACATAAAGGATTTTCTTGGCCACAAGAGGAGACCTTTTCTAAAAAAATGAAAGCCACTAAACAAGTGACAGAACACTTCAAGTAACCGTTATGTCACTGACCAAGTTTATTGATTTTTGCCAGCCTTAGGCCTCCCACCAGTTCCTCGCTGATTTCTTGAGGGACTCTCACAGCACAAATGAATCCTTATTCACAGTACCGGTAATTACTAGATAAAATATCTATGGAAATCGTGTCACGGTCCCAGAAGATTAAAAAAACTTTACCAGAAAATGTCCTATGCAAGAATAGCAAGGGAAAAAAGCAAATATCCTAAAACCATCCACACAATACTGATGAGACAAGCTGGATGAATGCATGTATTTTATACAGTTATAAGGAACTAGTACTTCGGAGCTGGCATATGGCCCTATACTAAGGTGACCAGATTTTTAAAATGAAATCCGGGGCCTTTTTTTTTTTATACTAGTAATGGCGACAAATCAGCGACTCTCTGCCCGTCGCCGCTGCCCGCCTCACAGCCTCTCAATTCTCACTCTCCGGGCCCCGGCTACTAATGGGTGGGGAGCAGAGGAAGATCACTCCGCCAGGTAAGGCAAGGAGATGAGCAGGCAGGTGGCTGGCCGGGACTTGAGCCAAGGCAGAAGAACATGTGAGTGGAGCTGAATGGGCATGCACCCGAAACTGAAGAAATATTCCCTCTGCTCTGACCAGCACATGAGAAAGGGGCACAGAAAGGGGCACAGATAATGGAAAAAAATACAGTCCCCTAAGCCATACCTCCCAACTTTTTGAGATGGGAGCAAGGGACACCTATTAGAAAATGTATGTAGGCATAGGACACACACCCTGCCACGCCCCCATAAAGGAGAATTATACCAACAAAAATATTAGTTAAACCCACAAGTGCTTTATTTTTACCACTACTATTCTTTTATATTGCTCTTTGAAGTGTACAAATGCAGCAATTTAGAATTTGGATGAAAGATATAGCACCGGGAAACACTTTTTGAAAGATAAATAGTGCATTTTATATACAACTATATAGATCAGACCAAAATGAGGGACACATGAGGAGGAATGAGGGACAGAGGGACATTGTTACAAATCAGGGACAGTCCCTCAAAATCAGGGACAGTTGGGCGGAGCAGGGGTGTGTAATTCAGATTTTTTTTTTTTATTCTGCACTGACTGTCTTTGAAATCTCCTCAGCCCCTGTTCAAATTCAATCCGGGGACAGACTTGGTCCGGGGACAGTGTCCTCAATCCGGGGACAGTCCCCGGAAACCGGGGATGTCTGGTCACCCTACCCTATACAGACCTAGGTTGGCTGGAACAAGCCCTGGTTAGGAATTCTGCTAAGCTGTTTCTGCGTTCATTAACACGGGTATATCCTGCCTTCAGGGAACTGATCCATGTAGTAAATCACAATGCAGATGTATTTTGTATCTGTGTGCATTTAAGTACAGTCAGAAGGGGGGGGGGGGGGGGTTAGCACCTGAAATATGTTGAGTATATTCTGCTATGAGTCAATTTTATCATTAAATACTTTGCACTATTGGATGTTTGCTTGCCACACTTATTGGATTGTATGTATGTTAATTCTCCTCTCCTGGCCCTTTCCCTGCTCCAGGGAGTGCTGCCGAACCGGAGATATTGTGCTTAGTGGCAATTTCAATTACCTTTAAGCCTAATACACATGGGCCAAATGTCTGGCGTCATCGGCCGGCTTCAAAAGAAACCGGCTGACATTCGGCCCGTGTGTATGGCATCCGGTCTGACAGAAGCCAGCCATTCTGTTGAAGAGTTATGACCAAAAAAGGTCTGCTTATGGCTGAGAACGCTGACCGGAGTGTTCTAGTGAGGGGTGTCCCCCTGCTGGAACATAATAGCACTGCAGGGGACAATGGCTCTGACCTGAGCTGTCAGTTTTTTTCATTCAAGCCGCTGGTGTAGCACCCTCTACTTAGGTAGGTGCTAGAGGTGAGATTTTTGTGAGAGAGCAGGTAAATTTAGGCAGGCCTAGCTGGAAGCTAAGCCTGTTTGTTTTGATCCTGTGTGGGCTGGGAGTGGCTCAGAGTAGGCTTGTGACTCACAGATAGTATCACTTCTCGGTTACCTCCCTCTGGCTTCTAGAGGATTCTAGAAGAGAGGAGGGGAAGAGAGGTGGAGCTACCTGGGGTGTTCTAAGGAGTCCTGACCAATCCCCAACTTGGATTGGCAGGGTGCAGGCCTCCTTAAATACCTAGAGTCAGCCCAGCTGGAGGGGAGAGATTGGGTGGAAGAACAGAGGATGGAGTGCTAGGCTGTCGGGGCCTTTGAGGGCACCCCCATTCTGGGACTCGGGTGCAGGAAGGATCCCTTCAAGCACGCATGAGGATCTGGACAGGAGGCACAGAGAGGAGTCAGAGAGGACAGCAAGATCTAGTGCTGCCGGGCAAGTCTTCAGGAGGGAACCACCTGTGTGTGCGCAGCCGGGAGGGCTGGTGAGTGACATGTGCTTTCGGGAGTACTGGAGAGGCATACCAGAGAGAACTGAGAGGCAATATTCAGAGCTGGCTGTAAAGCAAGTGAGCATTGCAATGTCACGGGCAGTGGAGTCGGGCAGCTGCAGCCAGGAGGGCAGCTAGCACTAAAGACTTTCTATTTTTGCTACACAAAAGGGGACCTGCGGTCCCTGCCTACAAATGACAACTTCTGCGGCCTCACTGAGTCAGTGTTGGGCCTAACCATGTTCTAGCTGTGCCTGGAGTCAAGTGTTGTGCAGGAGAGAGAGAGTAATAGTCTGCAAGCAAGTGTTGTGCAGGAGGAGTTAGAAGAAGTGTCATGTACAGAGAGTGTATATAGTTCTGTCCCAAATTGACTGTTCTATAATTCTACTGGGCATCCCATAAATTCCCATCTCTATCCAAGTTCAAATCCCTCAATAAAAATACAAAAACAAGCATATGGATTGTTCATTGTAT